>CM076580.1:1321003564-1321461595 GCA_034641835.2 Pinus albicaulis | reverse complement strand
CAACCGCAATACAATACCCTCATAAAAAGAGAGGGTTTCCTTCTAGGGAAAAAAACCCTAAACTAAACAGAACTTCTATCATCAGATCATCTGCCTAATGAACGACCCAGATTGACTAGAAATTACTATACTTTTACAAGGCAATTTTACTGTTAGTATGGATTCTTTGTCGAAGTGTACGAAAAAGACCTACTTTAGCCACGCATAACTAATAGCCCTAACAACAATAATGGCTGCAAAATATCTTCAGATCTGCAATTAGTAGTTAGAGTACAGCAACAAACAGATCTATAAATGGAAAGACATTAAGCAGTAAAGTAAAGAGTTTGCTCCATGCATCCAACAGACAAGACAAGAACACGATTTTTGAATGAATTTTTATATTACAGGGCACCTGGGAGGAAACAAGAAGGTGTATCCATATCTCCTCAATGGGATGGGTTCTTTGTAGTCCTCAGCACTTCAGATCTAAGCTTTCTCTCTCTTGTAGATGTAGAAAACCCAATGCAGAAAATAGAGCTCAATGGGAGCAAAAATGGCAGAAAATGAGACCAAGTGTATAGATCCAGAGTGATCTAGTATGCAACAAAAGGCTAAGAATGAAGGGGAAACCCTCCTATTTATAACAAAATATTGGGTCTTTCTAGATCTTGGTGCATGATTAAAATAATGTTAATCACAACTAGATCCACCTCTATGGAATATTTTATTATTATTTGTTGGAGGGAAAGGGTGTTTGACTTGGGTCAAATCCCTTGATTAGTGAAAAATAAATAAATAAATGATTTATTTATCTTTTTAAGGAAGTGGTTGGGATATAATCAAATAAATAATGATTTATTTGATTAATGGTGGTTGATTTGGTCATATTTAACAAGGAATATTATTAAATAATTTTTCCTAGAAAATAATAAGATAACTATGGGTTTATCTCATTAATTTCTTTGTTTTTGGGTTAAACATGACTGGGAATAATAATTAAATTATGGTTTAATTAATTATTCCTTTTGGGGTTTCCTAATTAACATAGTGAAAGCAGTTTTACTTGGGGTAAAACTGGTCTTACATGGTGTACTTGGCTCCATCTAATGATGAAGAGTTAGATGACCAAAAAATGGTGTAACAGATTGCCCCCCAGCGTGCGAGTGTCAGGAGCAAATCGTATGACCGAAGTACGTTGTAAGAAGACAATCACTAGACAACAAAAGGGTATGTTAGAGAGAGAAATATGAGGTAGATAGTGTGCTGAAGGACTAGACCCTGAGGAGACGAGACTCGCAGGTGCAACAAGTCTCTGTTATGAGAGGGTACCTGTGCTGAAGGCGGCGGGGGAGGCATACCTATGCTCGCCGTGACAAAGTACAAAAGAATAGTGTGTCCAGTGAACAAGGGACCGAACCATAGAGTACAGCTGGCATAATCAAGAGCCAGATAAAAATACAATGAAGAGTCTCACATACATGCTGTGCCTGGGATAACAGCCAGGACTAGTACAATATCATCTCAGTACATGAGATAAATACAACCCAAATGCCCCCTGGAAATGGGGAAGGGCTCACAAAATCTGACTGATACATGCAAGTCATAGAGGTGCTGCAAGTGGCTAAGGCCAACATCATCAAAAGCTGGAGCGGCATCAAAGGCTGCAATGAAGAGGTCATCCGGGCATGTGGGGGGCTACCTGCAGGGCCACTCCCTCATGAGGGCTGAGACATCTCACACACGCCCGGGAATCATCAAGAGCTGCTGCTGGGTCACTGGACTGTCCAGTATACGAATCTCGATCATGCTGAAAGGAGCTGGAGAAGCAATCAAGTCAAAGGGAGGTAAGAAATCCCTCTGCCTGATCCGAGGCACCGAACAAAAGTGGAAGCTGGAACCAAGGTACACCGCCCTCTAGACCCTGCTTCTGGAATAAATGTGCTGAGGTCGACAGAAGGAGGTCCGCCTTAGGTGAGGCAATGAGAGATCCTCAACTAAGGCATGAGAGAATAGCAAATAGAGCGACGGACAGACTGACACTAATGATGATGGTGGGAATGGGAAGGATGGAGTGGCGAATGGACAACTTCCCTTGTTAGAGCATAAAGGGCATGAATGACATGGCAGCGACTGACACAATATCGAAGGGGACAGGGGACAGTGGGGCTGAAGTTCATGAGATGCGACACAAGAGAGGAACCAAGCAAAAAAGAATGGAGGGCTATAGTAGGGTGTAAAAGGATGCAGGATAGACTCCATGAATGCAATGATGACTCAACTCGGATGCTCTAAGCAAGGGCGACTAGATAATGCTGCCACATAGTAACGGCCCCAATGGGGGGTCATAGAAACATGAGTACAAGGTGGGCACTCATGACAAAAATCAACACGAACATGGACAAGTAAGGGGGCGATATGGTGCCCCAAGTACAAGTGTCGTAAGTGAGGAAATTCGATTTTAAGGGGCGGTGAAGTGACCCTTTGTGGAGAAAATGTGTGTAGGGGCAAGTGGTGCCCCCTAGAATGTATGGGGGGGGCATATGGTGCCCCCAGTTTTTGGATTTTGTTTGTAACATGCTATGGGCGTGTCGGATGTATATGTATGGGGGGGCGTATGGTGCCCCCAGTTTTTGGAACATGCTATGGGCATGTCGTAAGTATATGTATGGGGGGGCGTATGGTGCCCCCAGTGATGTATGTAGGGGAAGGTGGTGCCCCCATTTTTTGAGTTTGTGTGACATGCTGTGGGCATGCCAAAATGTATTTATAAAAAGGGGAATCTAACCACATTTTAATGATGTGGTGTGCCATTTGTTCTGGTTATGGTTATGCAGTTTGAGAAAGGAAATGGAGGGTTACCAATCTCTTTTGGTACTGCATATAGGGATCAAATGGACTTTAAGTTTCCGAATTGGCATACCTCGTGTCACTATCCCAAAAGGAGGATTTGGAGATAATGAACTGATGCTCTCGTAGAAAAGCTATAGGTTGGTCAACAATAATGTCTAAGAGACTGGGTTGTTGATGTAAGATGAGGGAACGATAAGGGGTATCGTCTCGAGAGTGATCTGAAGTGATATGGGACTCTAGAGGTTCTTCTAAATGTGGAAGAATACTGGGTCTAGAGTCAACACGACCAGATACACTAGGAGAGTGGTGGAGAATGGCGTCTCGTGGTCTCTCAAATGTGGGTGCCCCCTTACCCAAAGATTGGGTTTTGATGTAATGGCCACAAGGTGGATGTGGTGTCAACGCATGGGTTCGATGTAAGGGGGAATAGATAAAGTCAGGGGTGTGAATTTCTTCCATAATGTCGTCATCGTGATAGAAGATGGGGTGACTGGTGGAAGAAGAACCACCTGACATGGTGAAGTGGCCCGAATCATCATCATGAGAAGAGAGGTTCACATGCGCATCGTCACAATGGGTGACCGAAGAGTAAGTAGATAACGGATCTACCGATGTTGAGCCCAAGATGACCGCTGAAGGAAGTTCAAGCGAAACAACAGGGGAGGATTCAGATGTAACGTTCCCCAATGGTCTCATGGATGATGACAGGTACAAAATGGTGACTGAGGGCTCCGTTGGCTTAAAAGCGGGAGGCGGAATGTGAATGTCCTCTGGTCCGATTGAAGCGGCCTTGAATTGGCGGTACAAGTCCAAGGAGGAACGGTACTCGTCAAGGCGGGGACAGAGGTGGGTGTAATGGCCGTGAAAATCGCACAAGGCACAAAGGTGGTTTGTGCGCAAGTGTTTGAGTCTTGGGAGGGAGTCGGGGATAGTGACATGGACTTCTGGGAGATCAGAGTCGGGGAATGTCTCGTTGACCAGAAGCTTGAGGTGGGGCAATTCAAGACACATGTGAGTGGCATGACCGACGACATCACACAAAGCGCATCGAATGGCGGGCTTTGGTGGGCGTGGGAGGGTAAAGGATGTCGGGGGGGCCGGATCTGGATGGGTTACCCCCTTTCGGGCTTTGCCTTTCTTCCCGGGAGCCGTCACAACAGGAGAAGGGTCCTGTGGAGGTGCTGGGGGCACAGTGGCTATGGAGGAAGCGAGGGGAACCTGTTGAACCGGTGTCAAAGCCATATAAGGTTTGGGGTGACCAGGGGGGGGGCGGGTGGGGGGTCAATGTACCAAACCGGAATGCCCAAGGTCAAGTTAGGGAGAGAGAGGGTGGCCATGACGGGGACAGAAAATACTCCGGGAGGGGGAGCCAAGAAGGGGATCTGTCCAGCAGGGTAATGACCAGAAGGTATGGCTCCGAGATGGTTAAGGCCAGGGGGAATCGAGCCTGGAGGATAAAGAGGGTCGGGGATACCAGCTGGAGGGCCAGAAGGAAGAGGTTCGGCTGGCTCAGATGAATGGCTAGGAGCGGGTTGCGGAGGGCAGGGAGGAGGTGGCTGACTAGCCGAGGCAGGCCGTTTATGGGCAGCCTGAGATGATTGCATCATGCAAACATTCGACAAGCTGGGATCAGTAACAGGAGGGGGGGAAAGATGAGGAAAAGTACCAAGCAGGGTGGAATCTTTATAGACGCCAGGGGAGACACTGGTCAAGGAATCGACGGTTTGCTTGTTGGTTACAGAAGAGATGGTGGTCTCGGAGGAGGTCTGAGATGGCGGCTCATGATAAGATAGCTGGTCAATGGTGACTATATTCCCATTATGTGGAAAAGACATCTTGCGGAAAACCGCGGATGGGACAGCAGACATGGCATAGGTGTAACTTCGCCCCAATAGAATGTTGTAGTCTAGAGGGGCGTCAATGACTTCGACGTCAACGCAAACAGTCTTACCGGCTAGGGTGATGGGACATTTACGAAACAGGCCAATAGGCTGGGAGGTATGACCGTCCCACGCTCGAAGGGTGATCGTGGAAGGGGCCAGCTCAGGGGATCCGAGTTGCTGCCAAACCGAAGCGGACATCACACAAGTGGATCCCCCCTCATCAATTATACACCGGGACACAGTGGCGTTCCGGATTTTGACTGGGATTTGGAAAGCAACGGAAGGAGGAAGAGGAGGGTGGTCCGATTGAGTGGCGTCGAAAACAATCATTTGGTCATCAGCAGGATCAACAGCGCCCACGGCAGATAGTAGAGCCTTCCTTTGGGAAGGGCACGACTGGAGGAGTTCCAGGGTGGAAATGGCGGCAGGGGATTGTGCCAACTCATCTACTATACTGTACGATTGGGCGGCTCGACCAGAAGCAGCATTTCGGCGTAATGGACCCTTTGGAATCTTTGGGTGAACCTCAACTTTGGGTTGAGGGATGTGTAAGGGGCCACTGGGTGTCGAAAGAGGCTCTGTAGAACCTGAAGATGGAGGCTCGGGAGCAGACTAAGCAGGAGGCTTGGGGTACTGGCGAGACCGAGTTTGAAGGTGAAGGTCGACGGAAGGGGACGAATCGGAGCGCATCATAAGGATCTGGTAGTCAGAGGAACCAGAAATGGACGAGGGTGTGGCTGCATGGCTGTCGGGGGGTTGGGTAGCCACGAATCCCTGTTGAGGGAAAGGATCAGTGAACACAGCTGGTGGGGTAGTGGCCACATTAGAAGGAGCGTGAGGGGAGGCGTGTTGTCCGCGCAATGTGGCTTGAGACTCCCACATCTGTCGCATCTGGGGTAAGAGAGGACAATCGTGAGTGTAGTGACCGTAATCACTGCAACACGAACAGGGCTTGTTTGTGCGAAGCGGCCTGTCCGGCCTGGGCGGGATGCCCTGAGGCTGGTTGCTAGTGTTAGGGTCCATACCAGAATTGGATCTTCGGTTACCGGGGGTAGATGGGTTCTGGTTGCCACTCCGCCTTCTTTGAGAAGAAGGGGGAATAAACGCACCCTGCTGTGCAAATACTTGCCCTGGAGGGGGTTGTAAGGGCTGTTGCAGGTGGTGAGGAGGCAAGGGAGGCGGAAGCGCATATGCTGGAGGAGTTGGCGCACCAGGCTGCGGATAAAAGTAAGGGTTGGGTTGGGCAGCATTGAGGTAAGCAGGAGGTTGGGCAAAAGGAGGAGGCATGCCGTATCCTGGATATATGTTGCCGGGAGGGGGCAGAGTGCTAGAGGTGCTGGCCCCTCCCTGAGGGAGACCATGGCTCATAGGAGGGTGAGCAGAGGGGTGGGAAAGAGATCCAACAATACCGTCGGCGGAATGAGATGCCCCCGGGGCGTTAGCGCCACCGGGCCTGGGGATGTCAAGAAGAACGGTATAAACATAACCAGATTGAGCGTAGATCAAGTCATATTTTAAAGCTATTTGGAGGGCGGCTTCTTCAGATTGAGGAAAGTGAGAGGCGACATCTTTGCCGATGGGAGATGGGAGGGTGCGAAGGAACCAGTCCATGTAAACCCGATCTTCAAAGGGAGGGGCTCGACATAAGCTCCGTCTTCGTCGCCATTCCTGAACATGGGCAGAAAGGCGTGTGGAAGAGGATTGCTTAAATGAAGTCAAGAGCTCCGTACCAGTGTCGTATTGGAGGGGGAGCTGGAAGTACCACAAGAAGGCTTGGGCAAGAGTCTCGAACGTGGTATGGGAGGAAGTGGCCTGTTCGACATACCATTTAGAAGCTTCGCCGGTAAGCGTGCGTTGGAACAAACGAAGACGGATGGAGTCATCGGTAATGGAGTTGGAGGAACACCACATGTGGAAAGACCGGACGTGATTGGTTGGGTCTTTGCCATTAAGGCCCTCAAACTTAGGGATATCAGAGGGTAGCTTGGTGGGCATAGCGGGCCAGGTAGTATTATGGTGAATGGGGTCATTAATCAACTGATGGAAATCGGGGAGGCTGAGGCCTGCAATGTACGGCAGCACAGGGGTGGCCGGAGTCGTGGTTGTGACGGTTCCGCTAGAAGTAGGGCCGGCATTGGGGCCGGGAGAACCGCTAGCATTAGGCCCTGGTCCAGACATGGTGAAGGTAAAAGGGGGAGAACCGGAAGGAGAAGGGGGACCCGATGAATCAGGGGAGGAGTCGGAGTGCGGACTCGAAGGTGGACTGGCTCGACGACGGCGGTGCGGAGCAGGTCGATCAACCGGAAACTGAGGGTGAAGGCCAAGAAGTCTCCGGGAAAGGCGCCTTGGGGGCGCAATGATGACAGAAAGAAGGAAACCGACAAGGGCAGAAAGGGACAAAATCAAGAAGGTCAAGGGCAGATAAGGTGCAGTGACGATTGATTTTAGAGTCTTTGCCAGGCGGTGTAAACCAGGCGCTTCTTCACTTAAGGTCAGTGTGTGGTGTGCGTTAATTTTAATTTTTAAACCCTTTCCGTTGTTGAGAGTAAAAAAGTGTGCAACGTAGCTGAAAATAAACCTACAGAGAACAGAATAAAAATGCTGAAATAACAGAAAAATAACAGCTACATATGCATCTATCAAACCCAAGAAAGTGGGTCTCTCAAAACTATGCTGAAAAGAAAGGGAAAAACTATGGAAACACACACAAAGGAAGCTCAACAGATCTAGGGTCAAAGGGGACAGAGATCCGGAGGATAAAGCCGCAGATAAGGGGTGCAGATCACAGCCAAGAGACAGAGGCAAGGTGGCTGGAAAAAGGGAAATCAGCAAAAAACCGGGGGGGGGGGCAAGGCAGAGGCCTTTAGAGGAGGTCCAAACAAAACGACAAGAGGTGATTTGAAAGGAAAAGAGGCTGATTTCAATGGATCTGAAAGGGAGGTAACAGATCTGGAAAAGAGGGGGCTGAAGCTCTGAAACCGACGGCTGAAACAGCAAAAACTCTTCCACAAAAAGTGGAGGGTACTAAAGCCCTAAGGGGTGGGGTTCCCACTTAGATGAGTAAAAACAGCATCAGAACTTGGTCAAGGCTGGCCGAGACAGAGGCTGGAAAACCCCCGCGCAGGTCGCAAAGCAATGAACCTTAAAATTACGTAAAAATGTCAAAAAGTGTGTCGCAGGTTCGACTCGATCTCGAGCTGAGGTCGTATCATTTGGGCCAAAGTGCGTCCAGGTCGCGTGTTTTGGGCCAAAGGTGCGACCCGTTCCGCCTGCTTGGCGCGCATTTTCCGAAATGTCACGCCTGTGTGCGCTCGGTGTCAAGCACTGCGCAATAGGGCGTAAACACACTAAGAAATTTTAGGTTTTTAGGTTTTTATGTGAAAAAAATGACATGAAAAGAGAAAAACTAAGCAGCTAAAAAAGAAGCCCTAGGGCCTGAAGTAGCTGGATATGCAGGAATATGAAAAACGACAGCGGTCGTAATTTAAAACCCGTGTGGAGTCGCTATTTGTTAGTATGAATTCTTCGTCGAAGCGTACGAAAAAGAACCACTTTAGCTATGCATAACTAATAGCCCTAACAACAATAATGGCTGCAAAACATCTTCAGATCTGCAATTAGTAGTTAAAGTGCTGCAACAAACAGATCTATAAATGGAAAGACATTAAGCAGTAAAGTAAAGAGTTTGCTCCATGCATCCAATAGACAAGACAAGAACACGATTTTGAATGAATTTTTATATTACAGGGCACCTGGGAGGAAACAAGAAGGTGTATCCAGATCTCCTCAATGGGATGGGTTCTTTGTAGTCCTCAGCACTTCAGATCTAAGCTTTCTCTCTCTTGTAGATGTAGAAAACCCAATGTAGAAGGTAGAGCTCAATGGGAGCAAAAATGGCAGAAAAATGAGACCAAGTGTATAGATCCAGAGTGATCTAGTATGCAACAAAAGGTGAAGAATGATGGGGAAAACCCTCCTATTTATAACAAAATATTGGTTCTTTCTAGATCTTGGTGCATGATTAAAATAATGTTAATCACATCTAGATCCACCTCTATGGAATATTTTATTATTATTTGTTGGAGGGAAAGGGTGTTTGACTTGGGTCAAATCCCTTGATTAGTGAAAAATAAATAAATAAATGATTTATTTATCTTTTAAGGAAGTGGTTGGGATATAATCAAATAAATAATGATTTATTTGATTAATGGTGGTTGATTTGGTCATATTTAACAAGGAATATTATTTAAATAATTATTCCTAGAAAATAATAAGATAACTATGGGTTTATCTCACTAATTTCTTTGTTTTTGGGTTAAACATGACTGGGAATAATAATTAAATTATGGTTTAATTAATTATTCCTTTTGGGGTTTCCTAATTAACATAGTGAAAGCAGTTTTACTTGGGGTAAAACCGGTCTTGTACTTGGGTCCATCTAATGATGAAGAGTTAGATGACCAAAAATGGTGTAATGTACCGTATTTGAAGAATTTGGAAACCTTTCCCTTCTTCCTCTTGACCCAACTACAGGGATTTCAACCAACTTCCCTTGTCCTCTTTTGAGTTTTAACCTTGTAATCACGACACAAAATTGCAAACAGTTAGATCCCTTCTTGCACAACAAACCTAAATATCTGATACCAAAAATGATCTGAATAAGGTATGTTAGTATTGCTGTGCTAATTCCTCTTTCATATTTTGAAACCAATGTTTTATATGTGCTTAAGGGTTAAAGTTCTCTTGCAAGTTATTTAGTCTCATGAGTGTTTTTAATGTTAATTTTATGAATAATTTAACATAAAAGAAATACTAAACATCAACAAATAAAAATACAATACATCACCATACAACACATCAACACAAGGATTTGATGAAGGAGTTCACCTCTCCCGGGCTACATTTCATTGGTCCAGCTTCCATGGCTTGGGCCTCTATATTATGCTCAAATTTGAAAAATAATGTGTTTACAATGCTTTTATGCTCTTGAAACCTACTCCAATGAGTTAATAATGCCCAAAAATGGTGCCCTAGGATCTTTCTGCCTCTGATTTGGTAAAAAATTGACTCAGTTATGACCTCCAATAGTTTGTCCACAATTTCTTGCCTAAATTTAGCTAACTAGAGCTAATTCAGGCTAGTTGGCACCAAAATATAAATTCCACCGAAACAAGCAGACCGCCAAACTAATTCGAATTAAATTAATTAACCCACATTAAATTAAGTGGGATTAGCACTTAATCTTCACTTATGGCTAACTCCAGATTAACATTGATTAATGAGGATTAATGTTAATAAATGGCAGATTTATGTTTTAATATTCGTGCTTAGGGTTAAGTGCTTAGCGCTCTACTGGTGGCTCTGAATTCGAGGTCATGTTTATTGGGGGCTGGCCCCTACTCCCCCCATCAGCGGATTCAACAAACATTAAGTTTAAATAGTGGAAAATATGGTTAAGATCCAAGTAGTAGCGGAGACAGTGGCACATGGTGTTTGCGGGGCAGAGGTCCTATGTTTGACCCCTGCCGATCCTTCTGGTCCTTCCGGTCCATTGCAAATATTTTATTGATTTTTGAGGAGGGCACGTGGGGGCCCTAGGTTGAGCCACGTGTCCCCTCCTCATTGGCCCTTCTGAAAACCAATAAAACAATGAAAGAACACCATAATTATGAACCAACTAGATGCTACCACTTGGAAATCACACATTCGACGGAGGAAAATTGACCAAAATGGGTCTTGCCCAGTCAACATGCCATGTCAGCAGTATGAACTGCTGAATGGGCTCCCTGTTATCATTTTTTTTTTCAAAATTTTCCTGTTTATGAAAATGGACAAAACTCGTTTATGAAGCCATACAGAGTCCATTTTGCGCGAAACGAGTCGCGCCAGATTAAAATGACGAACACTACGCTGTCATTCAAGTTTCGAGCCATTCTTAGAACTTTGATTTTTGAGCATAAATCTGAGCATGTGATCATTCCTCCCCATTGGAAGCTTTTGAACCTCAAAAGATCATATTCAGTTGCTGAAAAGGCGAGGGTACAATTCCTTCACCTTCCCAATTTCAATCCATTTGGATTTTGAAGGATTTTATCCTTTGAGCCCCACTCAAAGATAGTTGACACTTCCTCTTGTCGATGTCCTTGTCCTTCAAGTATGGTGTCTTGCTGAAGCTCAACAAAGAAATCTGGAGAAATGTCTTCAATAGATGGCAGCTGAAAATTCTCTCCTTGATCTTCAATTAAAGGAGGCTCATACAATCTCAAATTTACAACACTAACAACTGAGTAAATTTGCATTTTTAAGGAAAATTAATCTTGAAGGAATTGTTACCAATATTTTCCAGAATTTTGAAACGATCATAACAGATTGGTTTCAACTTTTTACCTTCTCCTTGAAGCCTCTCCTTGCTAATGTGAAGCCAAACTTCGTCACCAAATTCAAACTTATGATCCACATGATGTTTGTCGTGCCTCAATTTGTATTTTCCTTGACTTTTTTCTAGTTGATCTTGAACTCTTTGATGGATCAATTGAATTTAATCTATGAATTTTTTTGCAATTTAACATCAATTTTAAGTAAGGGTGATTTATGAGATCCTTTTGAAGTATGTGTATGACCAGATGGAAGGGTTGTGGTAGTGGAAGATGATGAAGAGGAAGGTGAAGATGGTGGTGAGGATGATGGTGGAGTGGATGGTATTTTATTACCATTTCCATGGCCTCCTCCTCCTGGAGAACCCTATCCTCTTGGAGGCCTAGAAATTTCTCCTTGCATCCTTAAATTCATCTCCTTATAGAGGACCTTTACCATCTCAGTCATATCCAAAAATGGCTTTCTGAATGCTCTCTCATCTTCTGTCATGGTAGGTTTTCCTTTATGAGACATTCTCCCTGAAGACTCAACTTAAACTTGAGGATGTGTTGGTGTTGAAGACTTTGGAAACCTTGCCCTTCTTCCGCTTGAACCAACTGCAAGGCTTTCAACCAACTTCCCTGCTCCTCTTTTGAGTTTTATCCTTGTAAGCATGACAAACAATTGAAAAAAAATAGATCCCTTCTTGCACAAAAAACGTAAAGCTCTGATACCAAAAATGATTTGAATAAGGTATGTTAGTATTGCTGTGCTAATTTCTCTTTCAAATTTTGAAACCAATGTTTTATATGTTCTTAAGGGTTAAAGTTCTCTTGCAAGTTATTTAGTCTCATGAGTGTTTTTAATGTTATTTTTATGAACAATTTAACATAAAATAAAGATTAAAATTCAGAAAATAAAAGTACAGTACATCACCACACAACACATCAACACAGGGATTTGATGAAGGAGTTCACCTCTCCTGGGCTACATCTCCTTGGTCCAACTTCCATGGCTTGGGCCTTTATATTATGCTCAAATTTGCAAAATGATGTGCTTAAAATGATTTTCTACTCCTGAAACCTACACCAATGAGTTCATAATGCCCAAAAATGGTGCCTTAGGCTCTTTCTTCCTCTGATTTGGTTAAACAATGACTAGTTATGACCTCCAACAATTTTTCCACAATTTCCTGCCTAAATTTAGCTAACTGGAGCTAATCCGGGCTAGTTGGTGCCAAAATAGAAATTCCGCTGAAATTAGTAGACCACCAAACTAATCCTAATTAAATTAATTAACCTGCATTAAATTAATTAAGTAGGATTAGCACTTAATCTACACTTATGGCTAACTCTGGATTAGCATTGATTAATGAGGGTTAGTGTTAATAAATGGAAGATTTATGTTTTAATCTTCGTGCTTAGGGTTAAGCGCTTAACGCTTTGCCTGTAGTTCTAAAGTTTAGGTCATGTGCATTGGGGTCTGGCCCCCACTCCGCCCATCGGTGGAATAAACAAACGTTAAGTTTAAATGGTGGAAAATATGGTTAAGATCCAAGCAGTAGCGGAGATAGTGGCGCATGGTGTTGGCGTGGAGAAGATCCTGTGTTCAACCCCCACCAGTCATTCTAGTCCATTGCAAATATTTTATTATTTGTGAGAAGGGCACGTGGAAGCCCTAGGCTGAGCCACATCTCCCCTCCTCATTGGCCCTTCCGAAAACCAATAAAAAGATGCCAAAACACCATAATTTCGAACCAACCAGATGCTGCCACTTGGAAGTCACACATTCGACGGAGGAAAATTGACCAAAATTGACCTTGCCCAGTCATCATGCCACATCAATAGTACAGACTATTGGCTAGGCTCCCTGTCATCATTTTTTTTCAAATTTTGCATGTTTATAAAAACAAAAAGAACTTGTTTCTGAAGCGATAAAGAGTCCATTTCGTGCAAAACAGGTTGCGACGGATTTAGAACGACGAACACTATGTGGTTGTTCAGGTTTAGAGCCATTCTGAGAACTTTGATTTTTGAGCATAAATCTAAGCACCTGATCTGAATAAGGTATGTTAGTATTGCTGTGCTAATTCCTCTTTCATATTTTGAAGCCAATGTTTTATATGTGCTTAAGGGTTCAAGTTCTCTTGCAAGTTATTGAGTCTCATGAGTGTTTTTCATGTTAATTTTATGAACAATTTAACATAAAAGAAAGATTTAACAACAAAAAATAAAAGTGCAATACATCACCATACAACACATCAACACAGGGATTTGATGAAGGAGTTCACCCCTCTTGGGCTACATCTTCTTGGTCCAGCTTCCATGGCTTGGGCCTCTATATTATGCTCAAATTTGCAAAATGATGTGTTTACAATGTTATTTTTCTCCTGAAACCTGTACCAATGAGTTCAGAATGCCCAAAAATGGTAACTTAGGCTCTTTATGCTCTTGATTTGGTCGAAAACTAAATGAGTTATGACCTCCAACAATTTGTCCACAATTTTCTCCCCTAAATTTAGTTAACTGCCACTAATTCAGGCTAGTTGGCGCCAAAATAGCAACTCTGCCAAAATTATCGGACCCACTAAACTAATCTGGTTTAATTTAATTAACCTGCATTAAATTAATTAAGTAGGATTAACGCTTAAATTTGCGCTTAGTGATGACTCATATTAGCTCTTAATAATGGAGCTTAGCGATTAATTAATGGCATATTAGTTTTAAATAACCACGCTTAAAGGTTAGCGCTCTCCAGTGCTTCGCTAGTCACAAGATTTGGTCATATGTGTTAGGGGAAGGCCCATGGGGTTGGCCCCCTCTCCCCCCTCGGCGATCTCATTAAAATTCAAATAGATATGGTAACACATAGTTATTAAGAACTAATGCGTAGCATAGACGGTGGCATGTTGTGTTGGCGGGGCGAAGGTCCTATGTTCGACCCCCGCCAGTCCTTTCGGTCCTTTAACAAACATTTTGTTACAATGTGAGGAGGGAACATGGTGGCCCCAAGCTGAGAGACATGTCCCCTCCCCATTGGACCTTCCAAACCCAATGAAATCCTGCCAAATCACCATAATTCCGAACCAACTAGATGATGCCACTTGGCAGTCACACATTCGACAGAGGAAAATTGACCAAAATTGACCATGCCTAGTTAGCATGCCATGTTAGTAGTACGGACTGCTGACTGGGCTCCCTGTCATCATTTTTTTTCCTATTTAGCAAAGCGAACATAACTCATTATGGGAGCATACATATTCCATTTCATGCGAAATGAGTTGCGCTGGATTCAGAAGGACGAGCACTATGCGGTTGTTCAGGTTTCACGTAATTAATTTTTTATTTATTTTTGAGCATAATTATAAGCACTTGATCATTCCTCCCCACTGGAAGCCTTTTTGACCCCAAAATATATTTCATTAGTGATTATGTGGATAAGGTTAAAATTCTCTCACCCTTCCAGTCTCAATCCACTGGAATTTTCCTAATTTGAGAATTGGAATCTAGCTTTCTAAGCCCCCTTTTGTTCTTGCAACAATTTGATATTATTTAAGTCTCCCTTGGTGATCTAGATATCCTTTAGGAACAAGGAAAATATGCTCTTGATATCTTGTAAGAATTGCATCTTATCCCTTGAAAGGGTTGGGGCATATACCATGGCTATCCTACCTATGGCGTTGGATCATGTGAGATAGAAACGACTTGAGAGGATGCGAGGGGATATGTAAAAGTTTGTATTAGTGTTTTTTGTAGGGTTCCAAACTAAGGATAAGTCCCTAGAATGTCCTATTAATTCCAAGGATGTTGTAGCACAATCTCTCCAATATTTTTGTTCTAATTCTTTCAAATTCTTGATTAAGAATTTGGTCTATTGTAGCATGAGTACCACAAAGGTTTCCCTGCAGATTCTGTCCCTAAAAAGCCTTTGTTTTTCATTGCATTTGAGGCCCTTAATATTCTATGTGATTGAATTCATTGAGAATGAGGGGGAGGAGAGGGGAAGACCCCTATCATGACAATTACCTTATAGTAAATTGGCCAACATTTCCCCTGCTTCTTGAAGAAGGTTCTTGTTAGTTTTCATACCTTTCTTATTTTCCTCATTGTCATGGCACATGTTCTTTGAATTTGTGAGCTTGGATTCTAAATCCTGAGGAACCTAAGCTTTGAGAGCTAAGAAATTTTTGGTTGTGTATCTTTAGATATGTTTGGTTCAACATTTGTATTTTTTCTTTAGGATGGTTTGTGAATCTTTACCTCTTAGTTCTTCTACCATGTAGACTAAAGTCACTTCATCCACATCCATTTCTTCCATGTTGTCCTCAATTTTTTTTGTGATTGTTGGTGTTGCTTTAGAGTTTTCTACTAGGGGTTATTTCAAGCTGGTATGTAATATCCCAAGCTAGGAAATACAACGAATACCAAAAACATGCACTAAACTACAACATGAAAATACAACCATGCAAGCACAATTTTTACACAAACAAAAATAGATAAGTAAACCTTAGAACAACAACAAAAAATGAGCCATTTTATTAAATTTTCTCTGGGGTTGAGTAAAATAGAGTAGAATGATAGAACCTAGGCTTGCTATTGCATGAATGCAATACCCAGGTGAATATCTAAGAAAAAATCCAAACTGAAATGGATGAATCTATCCCAATACACTGCCCAAAAAATTATACTAATGTTGCTCGAGGTGAATTGTGATTTATGCCATCAAATTTTCTCCAAAAATGATAAATAATCAACTAGAGACTTCTCTCACCAAAATATACCAAACCCAAAAAATTATTGGTCTAATTCGAGCTAAACCAGAAAGCCCCAAAATGTCAAAATTACCCATAAAATAATGTTGTTGTTGCTACTGCTGCTGCTAGAGGAAAATTAAAAAAAGACCCCTAAAAATAGTCAAAATAAAAAAAAATTAGAAGAAGGCTTCTCACACCCAATCCAAAAATACCCAGAAAAATATCAAGCTGAATCCACCAGTCACTGAAACACAAAAATCAATGTGTAGCCCTTCAGAGTCTATCAATGAGCTACAAAAACCGAACTACTGCAAGAATGCACAATTTACCCAAAGGGAAACTCCTCCAAATCCCAGGAAAAATCATTAATCAAACTCCCGACCAAAATCAACTTCAATACTTGGAAAAACACTAGTTTAGATAAAAGTACTGTAAGATAAATCACATCATTAGGATTAGGTCGACGTTTCGAGCCAACAAATGTGGTTCATCCTTAGGACAAGGTGGAGAGAATAATCAATCTTATCTACATTATGGATCACAAAAGTATGAGATCTAAAAAAACACTACTTCTCAACCCATGCATACAGAGAAACTAGTAAACCCCATTTTAGGCCCAAGAAGAGAAATTTCGGCCCGCAAATATCCAACCCTTTCAGCGTGGAAATTTCCCACATAAAACTCATTCTCTTCAAAGGAAAATTTCCCCAAAATATCTTGATCAGAAGAAAACATATGCTAGCTCCTCAAGCACCAATAAAACCCTCCAATGCGTTATCTAAAAACTCGCACAGGCTGAAGAAACACTCCAAAATACCACACAAGATGCTAAAATCTACCCACAATCTCTATCGTATAGTGGCACTAAAATTCCCCCGACGAAGAGATGAAATTCTTGGAAGTTACAAGTGCTAAACAACATTAGTTGGCTTGGCTAAGAATCTCAAGAAAAATCTCCAATTCTGAAATGAAATCCCAAGAAGATGCAAAAATGAGGCTCTTCCCTTCCTTTTATAATTGCTACTAAATCTTCCTTTTAAAATTATTATTTTATTGGCGGGGGCCATTTTCAACTAAGTGACTTTTTCCTCCATTTTAATAAATAATGTTTTTCTGCCAATCTTCAATAATTTTTTTTTTTTTTTTTTTGGTGACTAGAAGAATCAACAACTGCACCGGTATCGTACTCGTGTTACACGAGGTCGAATCCCACTAGCTACCCCTATACTCCTAGGAGGAAACTGCTGAGCCCGCAACAACAACCCCTCAGTTAAGACGAGACTTGAACTCGTGACCTGCACCACGGCACGAACATCTTAGCAGCATGTTCGCTTGCCACTAGACCAAACCCCGACGGGCTGCCAATCTTCAATAATACTTTCCACCTTTCTCCAAAATAATATTTGCCCCTTTTATTAATATTACCCAGATTGGGAAAAATTCCCATGCTAAAAAAATTGGGGATATTACAACTGTAATATTCCTTTTTACTCCTAAGTCCCTAATTCTGGAAATGTATCCTCTTTCCAAAATTGTCTCTAATGTGAAAAATCAAAATTGACGACATGACATTCATCCCCGCCAAAAATTTCTTCTCCTCAAGCAATTTCCTGAATAAGCGTCCTCCCAATTAGTTGCCCCAAATGGCTACTACAAAGTATACCGGGGTCCCAAATGTGCCACTGAGTCATCCCCGTCCCTAGCACTATCTTGTCATAGAGGAGTCCCTTGATACTCGGGTCCCAAGCTATCCTGATCAACGTGAAGTTCCCCTTGCTTCGCTCATTTTCCAACCTCATACAAGCACCTAAAGCCCTCTGCATACCGTTAGTAAGTAGAGCATCATGAAAATATAAAGTTATGAACCAAATCCTTGTGTAGCTACTCTACTGAGTCACCCCTCTCATGCACTTCAAGGGTGGACTCCTGAAGATATAAACCAACCCTTATGGATATGAATCCTCACCCACATGAGCTTTCCCTAAACTCCTCTTGCTAAACATTCCCCCATGCCAAAATGAATCACTAAAATCCAATGGAATATTAGAATTCTCTTTTCCCCATCGAGACTAGTTCATCCCTAAGGGTAGCTAAACTATAAAGTATTGTGGTCCTAGGGTCCCATGCCCATCAAAGAAAGAAACTATCCCGTTGACCCTACAACACTCTTGTCATGACTCACTACCAAACATGCTCGTGCCAAATTCTTATATCCTGTAACTCTCTACCATAATACATGTGATGATCGAGGCTATGCCCAACTTGCCAAGGAAACTTAGCAATGCCAAATCCTCTCACTCCATGGATGGCCCCAATCTTGAGCCAAAACTTGTCTCGCCATATGAGGAATACCCTGGTGATCCCCCATGAGTTAGCCCAAGAATGAACCAAATCACCCTCTATCCAAACTATACCCACTAGTATATGGAGTGCCCCACTAATCAATTGGATCCCTAGATCCCATAGCCATATTTGAGGTCGACAACCCCCAATCCTCACTATTTACTGCTGCTAGCTGCTGGGACCCTTTAATGCCTCGTCTATGACACCTGTATGCATCCAATAGATGAGAGCCAAACATCAAGAATATATCCCATGCATAAAAAACTACTCTGCTCCTGCCGAATCACATAGAAAAATGTGTTATCCCAACTCTTGATGATTTACCCAAATACTACTTGGAGCCTAGGCATCCTATTGTAAACGAGGACTACCATCCCATTTACCCAAGCTCACATAATGCCTTGGGATGTCCTGTCAAAAGTGCACCCTGTAGCTCACTCACGGTCACCTCCCTAAGTGTGACATCAAGGGTGGAGCATATGACACCTTTGTAATAAATCATGCACTCCCCAAGGTTGTACATGTCAGCTCATGCCCTAACCAAATTCCCCCGTAGAGAAGTCCTTCTCTAGATACTCTATGTCCCATACAACTGTCTCAAATGAGCCTGCTGCATCTTGATTCTCGCAACGAAGGCATCAAGGGGAAATGATTAACTCATCTTTTCCTACAATTAAAGTGGAGGAGAGATAGATGTGTGAATCCCCATGTATATCATCAAATGATTCTCATCTGCATCCCAATTGATCTCGGGTGAGACAGACACAATAGCATGCCTATCGCCCCTATCAAGTGATCTCCCAGGAGGTAACACTCCAAAATCCCATGGGCCAATGTCACACACCACTGCATATGACCAAGTATACATATGCTCCTCTGCATACACACATTTACCTCCATTCGCCTTGGCATATGCATGCACCCAATTCCACCCCTCTGTGTACTACTAGATACCACTTCCGGCTACCATATCATCTTGAATCAACTGGCATCCCTGTTGTGTCAAGGTAACTTTCAATCCATGTGGAAATTACAGGGGGTGTTAATTGCTTCTCCTAGCCCACAGGGAAATCCTGCACATCACGACACAACACTATACACCTATGCTCTCCCATTGAATAACATTGGCTACTGTCATACCATCATGCATCATAAGGAATCCCACATGTGCCAATGCATCTAACACTCAGTTAATGAACTCACCATGATGTGTGCCATATCTCCTTATCTATCCTGGTAGACTTGAGTGGCCTAAATCCACACATTCTAGGAGGAATACCAGTGCTACGCCAATCCTTGGTGGCTCATGTACCTAATACATTAAATGGAGAGAACATCGTCCCCATACAATGCTCAATTTGATGGCCTGCCAACACTTCCTCCTTAGAAAACTACTGCCAAAGTATACTAATCATCCTATATCTCCCTGCACAACCAACATTCCCAAACAAATCATGGAGTGTTCCTACACCCCCTTCAATCCAACCCATTACTAACGCTAATGGAGATACGAAAGTGTGTGGATGCTCAATCACCATATCCATAACACCACTAATACCCTCACTAGCCAAATATAAAATGTGGTGGAGAATCCCACCTGGATCCCAAAAACCATCATCCCACATCTCAAGTATATGGTAGGAATCCCCTCCTAGATCCCAATGTCAACCTCATCCTCGAGTATCCCAATGTTTGCTGGATTGTGATGAGCTTCACCCCCAACTATGCCCATCTCCACAAGTATAACCGA
Organism: Pinus albicaulis; assembly: GCA_034641835.2. Classification (NCBI taxonomy): domain Eukaryota; kingdom Viridiplantae; phylum Streptophyta; class Pinopsida; order Pinales; family Pinaceae; genus Pinus; species Pinus albicaulis. The sequence goes on along the minus strand of CM076580.1, from coordinate 1,321,441,680 downwards.
CTCCACTGAATACTAACTCAAAATATATTTCCATCCAACACCATGGGTAGGATAAAATTCATGTGTACGCATATAAAAAACAACCTTAACCTACAAATTCTACGCCCTGCACAACTCATGTCGTCTCATCTCATTATCCTGGTCAACACATGAGATCAAACGAGGTAACTCTACCTCTCTCTCTCTCTCTAATGTGAAGAGGTGACCTTTCAGTGCTACAAAACCCATATATGTATGCCTGAATAGAGCTACTAAATGGAAGTACTGCAACTTGGTTGGCTTGCTGCACATCTATCTGCTCCTCGTCGATGTCAAGCCCAAAAGATGACTACCCATCCTCCTCTACCATGGGCTCAACAAGATTCCCAAGCTATCCCGACATAGGTGACTCATCGAGCATAACATCATCATCTAACTCACACTCCTCAAGGCACTCCCCATATTGTTGTAGGTAATTAGCATCAGGGAAATTTATCATAAACCTAGATGCCTCTGTACCTATTGACACCACATCAATCTGCCGTGGGCTGCTATCACCTAGAAATTTAAACACAAAATTGAGCACCTCATTAATGGATACCTCAAAAACGTATGACACATCATGAATGATGCACACATCTGTGTCTCTTGGAAACTTGTCAGTGGATGTTCCTATGAGTATATGATCTACTCTCTCCCCCAAGGTGTCAGCTGGAGCTATCAAGGAATTTCTAACAAGGGTGACCCCAACATCACTCTTTGTATACCTATATGCTCCTCCTGCATGCCATTAGCCTCATGCTCAATCTCCTCCTCGGGCTCCTCATATCTAAATCCAAGTCTCCACCAACATAAATTTCTCCTGGTCTCACCCTCTAACTGTCCATGTCTTGTCCACTCCTTTTGAGGAAGTCTAGTGCCTCGATTATGTCGATTTTCCCCACATGGTGTAAATGGCTTCACTCCTGTGGCATGCTTAATTTAGGGTCTCTATAATAATAATGAGGATGGATCTAGGTTATTCCCTTAATGATACTCAACTGGTCCCATAATTATTTTAATTTCTTATCATTTTCTTTTAGTATCTCATTGTTTATGTTGATCCCTTCCATGAACCTCTATGTACTCCATCTTCCTTGCACCACTAGAATGTCCATAGTTTCACCCATCACTATGTATGCATTCCTACAACTCCATGATATTTCTAGCTTCCCCACAACTTACCAAGATCATGCTTTGATACCACTATAATATCCCAAACTAGGAAATACAATGAATACCAAAAACATGCACTAAGCTATAGAAAGAAAATATAACCATGCAAGCACAATTTTCACACAAGCATAAATAGATCAGTAAACCATAGAATAACAAAAAAAATATGAGCCATTTTATTAAAATTTCTCTAGGGATTAGTATAATAGAGTAGAATGATAGAACCTAGGATTTCTATTGCAAGCATGCAATACCGAGCTGAATATATAAGTGAAAATCCAAAATGAAATGGCTCAATCTGTCCCAATACATTGCCAGAAAATTTTGCTGCTACTACTGGAGGTGAATTGTGATTTATGCTATAAAATTTTCTCCAAAAATGCTAAAAAATTAACTAGAGGGTTCTCTCACTCAAATATACCTAACCTAGGAAAATATTGGGCTAATTATGGCTTACTCGGAAAGCCCCAAAATGTGAAAATTACCTAAAAAATAACATTGCCGCTACTAGATGAAAAATGAAAAACGACCCCTCAAAACTACTCCAAAAATTATGAAAAATTAGGAGAGGGATCCTCACGCCCAATCCAACGAAACCCATAAAATTCTCAAGCTGAATCCACTAGTCACTAAAACCACAAAATCAACGTTAGCCCTTCACAGTCTGTGAGTGAGTTACATAAATTGAACTGCTGCAAGAATGCACAATTTCCCCAAAGGGAAACTCCTCCAAATCCAAACAAAATTCCTTCCTCAAACTCCTAGATAAAATAAGCTCCAATACTTGGAAAAACACTACTATTCAACCCCTACGTAGAGAAAAATTGGTAAACCCTAGTGTAGGCCCAAGAAGAGAAATTTCGGCCCACAAACTTTCCAACACTTTCATCCCAAAAATTTACCACAAACAACTTTTCCCCCTCAAATGAAAATTTCCCAAAAATAATTAGCTCAGAATATGAAAAATTATATCTCCTCAAGCACCAACGCATCCTTCCATGACTTCGTCCAAAAACTCGCACACGCTGAAGAAAAACTGCAAAATCCCACACAAGTTGCCAAAATATACCCACTATATCTCTCTTAGAGTGGCACTTGAAGTCCCTTGAAGAAGAGTTGGAATTCCTACTTGGAAATTCCTTGTGCTAAACAACACTTTGCTTGGCCAAGAAGCTCAAGCAAACTCTCCAATTATGAAATGAAATGCCAAGAAGATGCAAAACTGAGGCTCTTCCCTTCCTTTTATAATTGTTGTTCAAACTTCCCTTTTCAATTATTATTTTATTGGTGGGGGCCATTTTCAACTAAGTGATTTTTTCCTCCATTTTAATAAATAATAAGTTTCTACCAATATTCAAAAATATTTTCCACCTTTCTCCAAAATAATATTTGTCCCTTTTATTAATATTACCAAAATTTGGAAAAATTTTCATGCTCACAAAGTTGGGGATATGGCAGTTGTAATTTTCCCTTTTCCTCCTAAGTCCCCAATTCCGGCAACGTCTCCTCTTTCCAAATTGTCTCTAATGTGGAAAATCAAAATTGGGTACATGACATGGTATCTGATGCCTAAATTTTTTAGTTGAGCTTCTATTTGAATTGAGATCTACAAATTTTTTTCCTCCAATTAATTATCAATAATTTATGTGTAATTTTCTAGGGCCCAAATTTATTTGTGTATTGTAGGTTTTATCTAGGGTGTGGGGAATATTGCTGGCAAGGATTTCCTCTGCAAGGCACTACATTATTTTTCTATGCCCTCAACGTTCTTTTTCAAATTTTCATCCTAGGGATTGTCCCTTGGATTTAGAGGATAGTGATGAAATAGGTGGCCACATTCATGGCATCTCCTACATTTGAATGGGACATTTCCATAGTCCAATGATTATTGGTTTAGTTCATCATGGTAATTGATATTGATGGAGGATAGCAAAGGCTTTGAAATGTTCATTTAGATGCATGTCTAAGCGTATGAAGTGTATCTGCATCTCTTGGTTGCTTCTAACATTTGACAAAATTTCTGATTACATTCTCTACTCCTTCCAAAGTCTCCTCATTCCAAAACTCCCTCGGTAGTGAGAAAAGACTCACCCACATGGGGGCTACAAGGAAACACTTTTTTTTGGGATTATGCCTATGTTTCCATAAGCACATGTATAGGCCCACATTTGTAAAGAAATATGGTCCATTCTCAAAATCCCTAGTTTAGTCCTATAGATTTCTGAAGATGACCATAAAAAATCCTTTTGCTCTCAACTCCACATCAACCTTCCCTTTTAGATGCCATTTATTTTAAATCCAACTGATTAAATGATGTTCTATCAATCACATGCTTATGAACTTATAGATCAAGGCACAATTCTTCATGTATTGGATACAATTTTCAAGGATGCCAGATCATACCTCAAATTTGGGAGCCTTCATTGCCTTGGGTAGACATATGATTTGATTTCAATTATGCAAATAAACATCCATATGTGATCTATCCTTTTTGTCCAGATCAAGTTTAGCATGATCATTATTTCCTGGTGACGAGTGATGAGGTGTCGCAACTATTGATCCCTTTGCTTCTCTATCCCCACTCAATACATTCTTGTAGGAGGGGATTACACACACCGTTTCCCTAAGGCCCATGCTAGGACAAAAGCTCGTGGAAAAAACAAAAAAATAAAACCTAAGTATAAGAAATATTATGCCCTAATTAACTTCTAATAGGATGAATTAATTTTAAACTTGTGTTATAAATAATCAAAATTAAAAATATTAAGAGGGAAATTTTAAACTTGTGTTATACATAATCAATATTAAAAATATTAGGAGGGAAAATGCATTTTAATGTTATTTAATATAAATTATTTAATGAATAATTTCACACCATAGTTTTAATAAAATATTAAATAAAAATGGATGTTAAAAAAACATGAAATATTAAGATCATATGGAGTAAAAGTGTGAGCTAAATTTTGCAAAGGGTTAAAATTACGAAAACACACACATATCATATTATTAATAAAATATTTTTAATCGTTAAGTTATTTATAATTAATGATGGAAACAATTATTTCTTTGTTTTCAAAATCACAATTATAATTAAAATTATTAATGATTGGAAAATGTTATTATTATATATAAGGACATTAAATCAACCTTAGTGTTAAAGTGAGGTTTGTGATACCAGGCATAAGCATAAATTTAATATGAGAATATTTAACAAAGTATTACAACTCATCATGTCACTATCATGCACGTCAACATGGGTGAGGAAGATAACAATGATTTCGTCCAACCATACCAAATAACCTCAATTGACTAAACATTGTTTCGAGAAAATCCACCCAAAGGGATAACTTCCTACCAACTCATTAAAAAAGCTTGACCTCAAGAGCGCTGATCCTGTGACTTATCGGTAGTGACTGTGGAAAATGTCTAACACAACTATAATAAAAAATGTAGAAATTATATCAATGGATTCAATCTCATCATGCAATGTACTAAAACAAGATACTGATTCCTTCTACAATATTTGCAGAATATAAATCACGATTTCTCAATCACATGCAAGTAAGAGAAAGAAGTAAATCAATCGCACAACACAAGATTTTCTTGGGGAAAGAAATTGCTCAAAAACCCTCCATATTTATTGTATAATAAACCAAGGAATCATGAAACAATACAATGCATGTGTGCTCACCACAACCTCATACACTATACCAATTGTCTCACACTGATCTAGGCAAAATTGGACCAATACATAGCCAATTTCGTTCCTACCCTAAGCTTATGTTTCTCATGCAATCCCTAGAGAAATAAACCCCTATTAAATAGGAAATTTAACCTTCCTTGATTGCACAATCCATCATGGGCTTCTTGTAGCTTTATAACCGCACTTGGGTAGTTTTCTAAAAAATCAACTGATAATTTACTTGCCTTAAACCTTTGTCTCAAATGGGTCTCCATCAGAATTGACATGTATGCAACTATTAATAGTGAATCATCAGTTACTTGGTAGACCACTACTTGTGAATTAAATCTATTTTAATTCACTTAATCTTCTACTAGCTCATCAATCAGTTAGAACTATTTAAACTGATTTAAACTCAATTAATGTGAGTTAACTGATTGCACTACACCACACTAGTGTTACAACTGCAACTGGACTATGTAAATAATATAATCACTCTACATGCCTCTCCTTTGACCCTCAACTTAAAATGATTGAGCTAACTAAGTCTATCACACTTAGTTAACTATTACAAGTTGTTATGAGATAATATTACAATTTACTTTTAATTTAATTAAGGATAATTAAATCAAAAGGCTCACATGATAACCATTTCAAAAAGACGTGTTTAAAAACAACTCTTATTTAAATAAATGAAAGATTAAATTAAAATGATTGATTAAATGTGAATTTGACCAAAATCACAATTGAGAATAAATTAATTTTGAAAATTATGAAATAAGAATTAATTATTTAATATTTAAAAAAATTAAATAATTAAATTAAGAGTTAATAATCAAATAATATTTTGAATTGTATTTTGACTTAATTGATATTTAATTATTTAAAGAATTAAATTGGTCATTTAAATTAGAATTATGAGCAAAATCACAAATAAGAATTAATTAAAATTAATACTGATATATATTTTTTAATTAAATAAAAGGATAATAATTATAAATTAGTATTAAAAATAATTAATAAAATACAAATAAGAATAATATAATAAATTAGATGAATAAATAAAATTAGTAATTGAATAGATTAAGAATTAGTAAAATTTGAATAAATTCCTAATAGGGAATTAGAAGTTTGAGAAATAAAGAAACTAAATTAAAACACAATAAAAATAAGGTAATATTAATTAGACAATTTTAAGATAATTTCAGTTTGAGAAATAAAGAAACTAAATTAAAACACAATAAAAATAGGACAATATTAATTATACAATTTTAAGATAATTTCAGTAAGAATTACTTTTTTTTTTGAGTAACTTAGAATATTTTGAACTAGGAAGTCTATAAATTTTGAGAAGAAGGAGGAATAAAGAAATAAAACTCAATAGAAACTAAAGATAATGCGGGCTAGATGAAACTAAAGAATAGATTCAATAAATTAGAGAGTTTTATCAGAAGAAAGAAAATAAAGATAACGAATCAAAAGGAATTGAAGAGGAAGAGATGAAGCAAACTAAAGAATAAATTTAATAAATTAGAGAGTTTTATTAGAAGAAATAAAGGAAAGATAATGAATCAAAAGGAAATGAAGAGGAAGAGATGAAGCGTAGCCATTATAGGGAATGAAAGGGGAAAGTGAGGAGGATGAAGTGTGTGAATCAATGAGAGAGCTAGTGGATGATGAACTTCCAGGATTGGCTCAACCTATATCCTCGATTAAAAATATTAGGGTTCTTCTAAATTTAAAGGGCTACACTAATAATGCGAGAGTTATAAAAAGGAACAAAGGCTAAGATCTTTGATTTGACAAACCGTTGACACCTAATCCCAAGTGATGGGTGTGCATAAGGGTATTTTTGTATATTATTTAATATTAGGAAATAAGGAAGGCCAAGAGTCATTGGGAGATGAATCCCAATAGCCTCACCTCCCATCTATAAAAGCATGTACATTCTTTAGCTAATACACATTCTGATTTTGAGGAGTTACCTCTTGGTTTGACATGGTATCAGAGCCAGCTCCACTATTGGCATTTCTTCCTGTGGTGTAACTCCCTTTCCTTTGCTCAGTCAATTTTATTAATAGTTTTTGCTGCTCATTAATTGCTAGACTGTTATTCTGCATTTTTTTTCTCTATTTAGCCCTGACATTTGCAGCTCCATCTCCTGCAGCTCTTGAAGACTGCAGGCTCCTCTGTCAATCTGTAAATTGCAGGCTCTGTCATTCTGCAAGATTCCATTTAAAAAAAAAATTGTAACGACCCTTTGGGCCTCCTCCACTCTCCCAACGCCTTACCTACCCAACGCCTCTCCACACTCCGCCCTCACTACTACATTCTCCATACAGTGCTTTGCATTTCCCTATCGACTTCTCCCCTCCCCTCATTTCAACACACACACTCCCCCCACTCTCCTTGCCTCGCCCTCTACGCACCTGCCACATTTATATACACTGTTGTCAAAGTTTAAATACCTCCACATTCCACAACGTTATAAACTGTCATACCACGCCCCTCCTGTAATATCATTGCGCTGCCATGAAGAATATATGGTAAAACGCTGTGTGGTATCAAAACGTTGTTCCCAGCCTTCTTTTAATACGCCCTCTTGTTCATACATCCACGCTGCATATTAAAACTCTATCATACATCCCCTTACCTGCGCACAGCTCACTCGACCAGCGTCTCACCTCTCGGCGCCCATGCTCCCATCTCATTTGCGTTATGTTATTTACAACACCACCACTCCATAACATGAATACTGCTCTGTCATTACGCTGGAATATCATTACGTTTCAAATTATAATACGCATGGTTTGAACTTCCGTGGCCTGTCCATTGAACTTCTGTGGCCTGTCCGCCTGTCGTATGGCTTCATAACACAGGTATCGAAGCCTCCCATCCATTCCATATTTTATATTATGCTGGAACGCTATCAATACCGCTTCATACAGTTTCAAAAACCATTGCGCTGTCCATATATGAAATACCGCCTCTCCACCTGCGTTTAACGCATATATACGTGGTCACTGTTTAAATCGGCATTGTTCCAACGTTGGTCAACTATTACATATATACCACGCTGCCATTGTTCATATTTACGCCCCTTTGATACCGCCCTTCACTCATAATATAGCGTTGTTATAATACCACCTCATATATTACACCACCATTTGTATACAATAGCACCATTCCGCCTTTTAAATATCATTCTGCCCATTTCAACACCACTATTTCAATGCTATTCCATACAACATTGCCTCCCATATATACCTCCCCTCATATTGTATTACGCCCTTCTCAATACCGCCCCTCATTACATTTATATACCATCCCACCATACATTCGATACCACTCTTTTCATACAAATACTGCCATTCCATATCACTCTACCATTTCATAAATTTTTTCCCAAACAAAAAAAAATATACATATATTTTTTTGTGCAGAATTCAGTCTCTTAGCAAAGAGTTTGTGTCTTTTTAAATTCAGTCTTCATATTTGCAGCAAAAGAGTTTCTGTCCTTTTAAACTGAGTATATTTTCCAGTAAAGAGTGTTTTTTGTTTTCTCTCCTTCAAGAGAAATTTTCCAGCAAAGTTTTTTTCTCTCCTCCTTCAAAAGAAGATGACAGTCCCTTCATCTTCTAAAGAGGCTGCCTAGTTGGCCCAGAGAGAAAAGAGACATGCTTCAGGTCCATCCAGAGGAAGAGAACACAGAAGATGAAGAAGAAACTTCAGAGAAAAGGGGGGCAGACAATCTAAAGCTCAGCAGCAAACAAATCAAGACAGAGGTAAAACTGATGACAAAGACAAAGGTAAACCAACTGAATCAGCTCATTCTGTTCTAGCACATTGTAACAATGGAGTAACTGAAAACCTATTTGATGTTTCATTTACTTCATGGAGAGATGATTGGTTGTTAGATTCAGGAGCAACATGTCACATGACATTTAGAAAAGATTTTTTTGAAGAATTCACTGACAAAGTTGATGGAGCAGTATATTTCGCAGATAAATCCAAACTCAAGCCATCAGGGCTTGGCACAGTCAGGCTTAAACTGCCTGGTCTTCCTGATCATATCCTACATGAGGTTCTATACCTCCCGGAGTTGAAGAGAAACTTGCTGTCCCTGGTCGAAATCTGGCAGCAAGGACACTTAGTTCACTTGTTTGATGGCAAGGTAGAGGTCAGAAAAGCATCAGATCGCTCACTTGTCATGGAGGGAATAGAAGAAGGGAGACTCTTGAAGCTGAAAGGTTCATCTGCTCATGCTCAAAACTTTGCATTCAGTTCACATCATGATGAAGGTACATTTCCATCAAGTCTTTTATGGCATGCTAGATTTTGACACTTAAACTATGACAGCCTTCGTTTGTTGAAGAAAAATGGTGTTGATGGACTGCCTACAATTCCTAGAAAACCTAAGGAATGTGATGCTTGTATTCTAGGAAAGCATAGCAAATAGCCATTTCATGATTCACACTCCAGAGCACATAGAAAACTTGAACTTGTTCATTCAGATTTATGTGGCCCTATGCCTATTGCTTTTGCAAATGGAAACAAATACATGATGACATTTATTGATGACTACACCAGAATGTGTTGGATTTACTTACTGAAGAATAAGTCTGATGCTTTTCAAACTTTCAAGAATTTTCATACATGGATTGAAAATGATGCACAAACACATATTGGCTCTCTACGTACTAATAATGGAAAAGAATACACTTCAAACGAATTTGAAAATTATCTTCGTCAACATGGAATCAAACATCAAACAACTGTGCCATATAATCCACAACAGAACGGTGTAGCTGAAAGAATGAACAGAACTATTTTAAATATGGTCCGCTCCATGTTATTTTTCAAGAATGTAAAATTGATGTTTTGGGCTGATGCAGTTCTATGTGCTGTTTACATAAAGAATAGGTGTCCTTCAAGTTCAATTAGAAACAAAACTCCTTTTGGAATGTGGCATGGCCACATTCCTTCGGTAAAGCATTTCAGGGTCTTTGGGTCCACCTGTTATGCCTTGATACCCAAGGGTCAAAGGAACAAACTTGGTGCAAGAAGCAGAAAATGTATCTTCTTGGGGTACTCCAATACCTACAAAGGATATCGTCTCTATGATGAAGCAAATAAGAAGTTTGTGATAGCAAGAGATGTCATATTTCTTGAATCTTCCAAAAGTGACAAGGTTGTTGAGCGGCAACTTGATCGCCTGGACAGATTCACACATGCAAAGTCTTTCCAAGAATTTGATAATGTGATTCCACACCTTGAAGGGGGGATTCCGATATTGAATCAAACTGTGGAATCATATCCCGAAGCACTCTCTCCCCCACATGAAGAAACAACCACGGATGACACATTGGATGATGTGATTGACAGAATTGGGAGATTGAATCTTGAATCAATCCCAACTCAGTCAAATGACCAGCCTGGGCCATCTCAGAAAGGTCCTCCCAAATGGCTGACAAAGACACTGGAGAATGTTCATCCTGATGAGGTTGGAAAATAGGAACAAGAAGTTCCACTCAACAAATCGAAGGTGATGTAGATAATTCTGATTCTCCTGTTGATATGGATATTGCTTATAACTGTGAATTGAGTTTGTCTACAGATCATGAACCAACTTCCTTCAAAGAATCCGCTTCTCATGATGAATGGAAAGAAGTGATGCAGAAGGAGTATGATGCCTTGATAAAGAATGGCACTTGGAAGCTGGTTGATCCGCCTTTGGGAACAAAACCAATTGGCTGTAAGTGGGTCTACAAGAACAAGTACAAAGAAGACGGCTCACTTGACAAGCACAAGGCCAGGCTTGTGGCAAAAGGATTCACATAGAAGGAAGGAGTCGATTATGAAGAAACTTTTGCTCCCACAACAAAATGGACCACCATCCGGACTCTCTTTGCCTTAGCAACTCAGAATGGATGGAAAGTCCATCAGATGGATGTAAAAATAGCCTTCTTGAATGGAGATCTAAAGGAGAAATTTTATATGTCCCAGCCAAAAGGATTTGTGATAAAGGGTCAAGAACACAAAGTTTGCAAACTTGTAAAATCCTTGTATGGCCTCAAGCAAGCACCATGAGCCTGGTATGAGAAATTGACCGAGCATCTTCTGAAACTTGATTTCAAACATTTTGATCTTGATGATGCAACTTTGTTTGTTAAGAAAGTTGGAAAACAGTTGTATATCTTGTGGTATATGTAGATGATCTTTTGATAACAGGAAACAATGAGAGCTATATTGCATCCATGAAGAAAGAGTTGAAGAAAGGTTTTGAAATGACCGATTTGGGTCATGTTCATTACTATTTGGGTATTGAAGTAATTCAACATCCTAAATTCATATTTCTTTCTCAAAAGAAGTACATTGGAGATCTCTTGAACAAATTTGGCATGAATGACTGTAATCCCTTAAGCACTCCAATGGAACAAAACTTGAAGCTCACATCTATTGAAGGGAAGGAATTTGAGGATGCAGCTAAGTATAGACAGCTTGTAGGAAGTCTTATCTATCTGACCACCACCAGACCTGACATTTCATTTTCTGTTGGAATCCTCTCAAGGTTCATGCAAAAACCTTGTGAAGGACATTGGTCTGCTGCAAAAAGAGTGCTAAGGTACTTGAAGGGGACTCAAGACTTTGGACTCAAATATACACAGGTAGGCGACTTCAGCTTGATCAGATACTCTGATTCAGACTTTGATGGCGACAAAGAAACAGGGGTGTCTACTACAGGTTACACCATGAGTCTTGGATCAGGAGTTGTCTCATGGAGATCACGCAAACAATCAGTTCCAGCAGATTCCACGACCGAGGCAGAATATGTGGCAGCAGCTGAAGCAACAAAGGAAATTGTGTGGCTCCAGAAAATCCTGGAAGATTTGCAGATGAAACAAATGTATTCCACTCCACTCATGATCGACAACACTTCTGCAATAAAGCTGGCCAAGAACCCAAAGTTCCATGATCGAACAAAGCACATCAATACAAAGTACCATCTAATTCGACATCATGTTCAGGCCAAAACCATCCATCTACATCATTGTTCCACAAATGAGCAAACTGCCGACATCTTCACCAAAGCACTTGGAAGAGAAAAGTTTGAAAAGTTCAGATCGATGCTTGGACTCACCAACATCCCTTCGGATTAAAGGGGGAATGTTGACACCTAATCCTATGGATGGGTGTGCATATGTATTTTTGTATATTATTTATTATTAGGAAATAAGGAAGGCCAAGAGTCATTGGGAGATGAATCTCAATAGCCTCACTCCCATCTATATAAGCATGTACATTCTTTAGCTACTAATACACATTCTGATTTGAGGAGTTACCTCCTGGTTTGACATGGTATCAAATGTTTGAAGTTTAAAGAGTGCTCAACGATGACAAAATTTGATAAACGCTGTGGCTATCAACAATGTGTTCTTTGAGGCGAGCCTTGAAAGGGCGACCCGTTTGGCCAATATAATATTTTACACATGAACAAGTGAATCCGATGCACCGATCCTTTTTTGGGATCACAATATCTTCTTTCCAAACAAATTAATTTCTTGAGGGTTTTATGGGGCTTGGAAAATAATTTTTATGTTTTTCGTCAAGATCTTCAATACAAGATATGTGATTCCTTTAATGTATGGGAGAATAACTTGGTGAAAAGAAGGAGAAAGAACATGATCGATTTTAATTTAGGTGAGGGACTACTTCAAGATGGCTGGTGAAACATGAAACACACACAAATGGAAAGATAAGCATTGATTTCCTTTCCATTAACCATAGATGTCTATTTATAGTACAATGGGGTGACTCTTGGATTCCACATCCCAAGGTCACTTGGACTCCTTTATGACTGTTCGGCTTCCCACCTACCCATAGAGGATTAGGTGTCCAACATTCCCCCTTAATCCGAAGGGGTATCTGTGAGTCTAAGAAAAGAGTTGTAATACAAATCTGCAAAGTATGCATGGCAGCACTTAGGTTGAATCAGCTCTCTGAAATGTTGTCATAAAGAGGTGGTTTAAGGATGACCACCAACACTAGAACGCAACGCTTATTTCAGTTCCTGGAACTCTTCCAAAACTGGCAAGAAGCTAAGGGCTTCTGGTAGAGGAATTGTCCCTCATATTTGAAAAGGGAGACCTTCAACCTAAAAGAAGGGAAGACTACAACTTTTGATGGTTTAAGGATGACCACCAACACTGGAATTCTTGATGCATTTCCTGGAACTCTACTAAGGTTGGCAAGAAGCTGAAGTCTTCTGCTAGAGGAAGTGCTCTGAATTCTTTGAAGAGGAAGAATATCAACCTCACATGGATGGTTTAAGGTTGTCCATCAACCAAAGGCATGCTCATGAGCATCCGTGTCTCTGGCTACAACTCTGAATCTGGAATGATGAATTGTGGCTCAGGCTCGCTTGAACTGCCGTGTCTCTGGCTACAACTCTAAATTTGGAATGAGAGATTGTGGCTCAGGCTCGCTTGATGTGACTTCGAAACCTGTAGATGACCACCATTTTCCCCCCTGTTAGGTATAAGGTGAGATGATGGCGAAAACTCAACTGCAAGTTTGCTCAATATTCTAGAACATGTTCTGACATGCGACTTAAACATCTTCTTGGCTGTTTATGCCAATTTCCAAGAAGCGATCCATCCAAGATGAATCTTTGTTCTTACAGGAGGCTTGTTTCTGAAGCATATGTGTGAAGAATGGGTGTGTCGACCACAGTGCTTGCATGGGTGAAGATCGAAACTGTGATCTTTCATATGGCCAACGCGATCAAAGTGCTAGCATTTTACAATCTGTTTTTGTTGTGGAAGTGGAGCAGGATCTGGAATAGCTACAGGTGAATTGTCATAAAGAAATCTGGCACTCTGAAATTTGATGGGCTTGGAGTAGTCCGAAATATGAAAGGACACATCTTTGTCATAACTAAAGACCTATTTTTGTGCTTGTTATGGACAAGCTTCTCCCAAAGGTCTCGATGATGGGACTGGGAAGCAAGACCGTACCTACGCATTTGCATGTAACCGCTTGTACAAGGAATTGCATGAATCGTATCACAACATTATTGACTTGTCGTTTATGGGAGTCTCGTTTTCAATTTTTCTCGAACAAACAAGTTCAGAATGATGACTTCGATGTTTTAATTCTTCTTGTTGGAGTTGTTACTCAAGCTGCAAAAATTCAATCTTTTCATTCACATTTTGTAGACAGGACTTAATGTCATAAAGAGAGGCTTTACTGATTTTTGTGGTGTTATCAATAGTAAACTGGAATAGAGTATTTATTAATTCTAGTACTTCATCAACTTTTACCATTTTCTCTAATATATACTGGTCCCCACAAAGGTTATAAGGTTATAATGGAGAAGCATCCATTGTAAGCAAAAATAATTTTAGCACGCAGATCCCAACCACACTCCTTGGCCGCAACTAGGAGAGAGGGAGACTCTTTCCCTTGAAATCTAAATATACAAAGAGAAAATGAGAATAATAGAACCTCATAATTACTCCAGGGAGCAGAGATGAGCACAATTGAATATTTGAGGGAATATTTTAGATGGCTAATGACCAAGAGCAAGTCTACAATTTTCTTAAGGCCTTGAATGAATACAAGACCTTTCATTTCACTTAAGACTTCAATGACTAATCTTCTCAATCAATGACCATATCAACTATTAATCACTTCAACACCGGCCTCTCGGAAAATAAGTGTCGAGGACTCGGTATACACACAATAGAGAGAACCCATGGCTCTTTTCAAATCGCATCAACAAACTTGTCCCTTGTCGTAATGTGTACACCCGCATTTGTGCATGAGAAATCATGGTCTCTTGAAAAAAATTGTGAGGGGTTATGATCCGGAACCTTTCTTTCGATACCGATTTCTTCACCTTCCTTTTGAAGCATCTATGTGGACCTTTATCTCTCTGTACCACTTCTGTCTTTTATCACAATGTTAAATTCGTTGAACATAAATTACAGATGCACACTTTCAATTGGATTTACCAAAATCATATTTATAAAACAAAAACAAAACAAAACACAATTGTATGTTCCTCCTCCTAGCTGCATTGGATGACGTTTAAATCTGTCCACTAGTCTTATATAAATTTCATGAAAATTTCACCAGAAGCAATGGAGGAGTCGACCTATTTGAGAAGAGAGTTTGCATTGCTCGAGCATCAGATCTTTGGGGTGGTCCATAATTGTAGAGGCATGGTCACAACATTTGTGGCAACGCAATAACATGCCAAAGTGGTAATACCAACAATTGGTTCCAACGTTCATGCCATCGTTCTCACAGGCTTCCTAGGGTTTTCCAAGCCATGGGAGCCAAGGTGGTTGTGTCGAGGAGCCAAGGTCGTTGTGTGGAGGAGCCAAGCGGGAGGAAGGTGTTATGTCAAATGCATATTGAGCGTGATACCATGCTTCCGCTATGCCAGTTCTGTGCGTAGAGTAATAGTCTATTGTCAATCCAGGTTTAGGACTCTCCTAGTATTTATTATGAAGCCAACGATTAACCCTTAATTGGTATTACAGATAAGCAGCAGACTTTCAAAGGAGGAACTAGTCATTAGATATGCGAGACCGGTCACACATATACAAAGCAGTAAAATCCGTTGGGATCAATGTCAAAGGCTAGTAATGGAGGCACTGAGTGGGGAAGAGTGGCATCATAGTAACAAATTACTCAAATCTGTGGATAGGGCAACGGAGAGCCCAACTATTTCCCACACATTTTTCTTATGAAAGAACCCCCAAGCCAAAGCCCGACGTGCCTTGTTATCAAACTACTTTCACCGTGAAATTCAAAAACCAGGACAAACAAACCCTCTGAAGCTAGCACGATACATGACGCCGGATCCCGAGGAGGAGGGCTGCATGGAGGGAGATTGAATCGATACCGTGGAGGAGGGACGAGTGTATGTCAGTGGCAAGAGAAACGCTCATTGAAAATCTAAGAATTGGTTAGGTGAGACAGATAATAGTAGAATAGGAGAGTGCTCAGAGGACAAAGTCACCACAGACTACACGTTTTCACTATTTTAGGACAAAGGGAAGTGAAATCATCTCCAATTTGGCTCAGAATTCTTGTAAAGAAGAAAATTAAGCACACATATAGAGAATACAATTTCAACGTTTTAGATTCCCTTCGATATAGCACAAAAACCAAATATAACGCAAAGGTTTTTAAAATTTCAGACCAAAAAGAGATAACGTGCCTCAAACATAATAAAATCACAGACTAAGGAGAGCAGAGGGTAGATTACTAAAATTGGATTCCTCGCCGACAGAAAAAGATGGCGGGGATCATTTTTTTTTAATTTGATGTTCAGAACTATATGCAACACATGCCATCGTTATTCAAGGGGAATTTTAAACTGGGACCTGCAAACTTGAGGCTCTAATACCATGTTAAACACACGCATGGTGAAACACAGTAAATACACACATAGAAAAAGATAAGCATTGATTTACTTTCCATTAACCATAGATGTCTATTTATAGTACAATGGGGTGACTCTTGGATTCCACATTCCAAGGTCAATTGGACTCCTTTATGACTGTTCGGCTTCCACACCTACCCATAGAGGATTAGGTGTCCAACAAGACCGCTTGAAAGGATTTTAATATTTGAGCATTGGAATAGCCATTGGATTTGAAAACCTGGAACAAATGGGAATTTTCAATTGGAAGGAATGGGGGGGGGGGGATTTTTAGAGCTCTAGATATGAGGGTTTTAAGAATAACTGATTTCTAGGATGGGTGGTGATGCGAGAGGGCATGAAGGTAATGATCAATGCGAGTCTTTTTTTTATACACTTTATAGGAGTTAGGAAATCAAATCAAATAAATTCTTTTCATTCCTTGATGTCCTCATTACCCGACTCCCCAATGACTCCCTCTCCCATCAAGTGTATATAAAAAATACTCACACTGACCATTATCTTCACGCCCTTTCGCATCACCAACCATTCTAGAAATCAACTATTATTAAGGCCCTCATATCCAGAGCTTTGAAAATTTATGCCCCCAATTCCTTTCAGTTGAAAAATCCCATTTTTTCTAGGTTTTCAAAGCCAATGGCTATTCCAATTCTCAAATATTAAAATCATTTCAAGCGGTATCTCACCCTAGGTCCACCAATTATATTATTTCTTCTTCTTATGGCCAATTTACACTCACATACATTCTAGGAACCATAAATCTTATAACGAAGATCTTGGCCAAGAAAAACATAAAAATCAATTTCAAGCCCCATAAAACCCTCAAGCAATTATGTCGTTCGAACAAAGAAAAATCTGACACCTTTGAAGGATCAGGGGTCTATCAGATTCCCTGTTCATGTGGAAAATCCTATATTTTTCAACTAGGTCGCCCTTTCGAAGCCCGCCTCAAAGAGCCCACTTTTTATACTAACCACAACCATCTATCAAAATCTGCCATCACTGAGCACTTTTTGAAGTCCAAACATTTGATTTGTTTTGATCAATCAAATATCTTAGCCTATGTTCCTTTTTAAAACTCTTACATTATTCGTGAAGCCCTTGAAATTGAGAAGAACCCTAATAATTTTAATAGAGACAAAGAGTAGGTGACCAATCCCTGCTTCCTGCCATCCACTAGCTCTCCATTGATTCCTCGCCTTTATCCTTCCTCACTTTTCATTTGATTGGACTTATATAGAACAATAAACATGAACAACATACCACAACACAAATAGCAAAAATAACACTTCATATCATTAATATCAAAGAACTGAAATTTGTTTACAGACCGAATGGAAATAAAATAGCTAGGGCGCTGGTATCTTATCTTTGAGAAGAGATGTGGTGGCTACAGGCCTATTAACTATGTTACAATGAGGCTTGAGGGCCTATTTATTATTTAGAAACAATGGAAAACACTAAACATCCAAAAACCTAACCCTAGGAGATGAAGCACGAAAACTATGGGCCCTGTTTAGGTAAATTAGTACATCAACTTCCTGGGGACATAACTTTGGCATAGATATCCGTTTGACGTGCACCATACCTCATTAGAAATATTTGTCTGAGGAATACAACTTTTGATGTGAGTAACATCAAAGGAACTTCCATGTTTCTCCCGATTTTCCCAAAAAACATTGTTTAGGGCCTTAAAATAGCTCCGGAAGTTCAGGACCTGAAAAAATGGTAAAAATAGTAAACTGTGCTACAATCACTACAAGGAAAAGACCCTCTAGCGGAGGTTATAAAGGATGTTTTTAGTGTTATAAAATTGGCCAAAACTGTCAAATTTTTTTTGCTACAACAATAGTTTATGAATTCTTAAATTTTGTGAAAAATTATTTATTGGAAATTCAACACAACTAAAAAAAGAGCTGTTGTAGGTTCTTACGGATGTTTTTCAGCCGGTGTACTACTCTGCTTTAACTCTTGGTGCATACATTTAGAAGGTACCTTAGAGCATTCAAATTAGAATGAGCGAGAACATTAAGGTATAAAACCGCACCAGTAAATGCTTGTTTGTATTCTGATACTACAGACGTTCTAATTGGCTTTGGGATTTGTGCGGTTACCATAGGTCGTATCAACGCACTAGTGTGTAAACTTATAGAAACACACTGGTGCGTAGTATCACACAAATGCACAGAGATTTATAATTGGTATCGGTATTCTTGCGGTGCCCATAGGTTGTACAAATGCACTGGTGTGTATAGACACATAAATGCCCCAGTGCGCAGTATCACACAAACGCACTGAGATTTATAATTGGTATCAGTGTTCGTGTGGTGCCCATAGGTCGTACAATGGCACTGGTGCATATAGACACATAAACTCACCGATGCACTGTACCGCACAAATGCACCAATATTTTTAATTGGTTTTGGTATTGATGTGGTGCCCATAGGTCGTAGAAACGCACAGGTATTGCTTGAGAACCACAAGCGCATTGGTGTGCGATTAGCTGACATGCTTGCCGTTTTCATTACGTATTTTTAAAACATCATTATAATGAGTACAATTATTGTGATTGTTTTAAATTCATTATTCATCAAATTAGGCACATCTTATAACAATATTCATATTAATTAATTTTTTATTAATGCATTTGAATGTGATGTTTGGATTAATTTGTTATATCATATCATAATTATTGTCGTTTTTTAAAATTCATTATTCATCAAAAGTCGACACATATATATCTTATAAAAATATTCATATGAATTAATTTTTTATTAGTGAATTTGAGAACGAAAATGGAGAATGCAATAGCGACAATGGAGAATGCAATAGAATAAATTAAAACATATTTTATTATATATATATGAATAAGACAGTCTTTGTCATACAAAATGGGACAGTTATTGGTATCCCTTTGTCTTTCAATTGGGACACTATGTCCACTACATTAAACAAAATGTATGATTTCACAGACATATTTCAAAAAATACAACACCTTACTTTGATATCCAAACATAGTGATCATCATTCTTCGTTTGAACTGCTGTCACTACTAGAGCTACTTCCATGACTTGGGTTATTTTCAGGAATGTTTTGTTCACGATGTTTATTGTTTTCTTCTTCTTCACCTTCCATCTACAAACATAAAAATAAACTGAAATGAGTGTATATACATTGGTGAGAATAATGAAAATTGCAATATTAAATAATATACATCAATGTAAATCGAAAAGAAAAATGACTTACCATAGCAACAATTGACTCATAAACTACACACATTCTTTCAAAACCATGTACCATGCTATCTTTCAAAATTTCATTTGTTGGTGCAGTTCCATATTTTGTTTCTTACAAGTTTTATACCCCATATGAAATCATATATTTAATATAAAATATTTTTTTGTTCTATTAATTATAGACGGAGCTAAGTAAAACAAGATCGATAGATGCTTACAAATTCCACAATTAATTTATGATATGCCAACATATACTCACAACCCATATTTAACCCAATTCAATCGAACCGTTTTGATGGTTCTTCTTTGTATGTTAGCTTTGTTGAAGACATTCAATGATGATTGTTGTAAAACAACTTAAAATATAAAAAAATGAAATCTAGTTAAGTTATTATAAGGAAGTAACAATTACTCACAAACTTAGATATCAACCTTTTTCTTCCTTGTTGTCCTGTTTTATGTGCTGAATGGGTTCCATTTTATTTTATTTTATGCAAGAAAATTTATGAAAATTAATATTTAATACTAAATTGTTTATTTATTGTACCTAATCGAAAAATTCAATGATTACATATTACATTTGAAGCGCGTTGTTGTTGAGATGGCTCATCGTGCAATGCAATTACGTCCATTTCTTTGACCATCTCCTTGTACACCATTTTGGACATTCCTACTGGCATATTTCTGATATCAGCTCGTTCATCCTTTGAGGTTTTCATAATCTTCCTGAAAATGTAACATGACAATAAACTATTTAATTTTTATATTGATATGAAATTAAATATAACAAAAAGGTGATATTTATAAATAATTCCTAGACAAACATTTAAAGGAATATTACTTTTTCATTCCTTCTTTTTATTTTTTTAATACGTTTTTGCTATTAAGAAGTCGACATGTCCTCGTTGACCAATTATTTGGAAACTCTTCCTGTAGTTTAGATAAAATTTGGTTCTTGGAATCATTGGATTGATTTTTGTATTGTAAGTGGAAAGAACGTCTATACATTTGTTCCACTAGATCCCTAAAACTTTTGTAAAAGTTTTTCCCCCTTTTGTTAACTTCCAGCACCACTCCAGATGAGCTAAGGAGCAATTCATTTTTATTTGCATGTTCTATTTTTTTTCTTTTCTTAGAACAAAATTCATTTTATGAGTTGTTGGTCCCTGTAGAACATTAAATATATGTGAATTAATATACTGTTTGACACATGTTATCTAATAATTTAAGTATATTATTAATGATAATTAAAAAAAGAAATTCATATTGGTTCGATAGTATTTTTTCATTCACCTGATTCATCCTTTTGCAATTTTTCCATCAAGCTTTTACGCTCTTCTGGTCCTAGATCAGAAATAATCTTATCAAGCTTCGTCATTTTGTGGCTCTGCATGATACATAGTAAATAATACATATTAGTTAAACTTACATATAGTTCAAAAATAATATTTTTTATAAAGAATTTACAAAGAACTTGCCTTTTTTGCTTTTCTTAATGTGTTATCAGTATTTTTGTTACTTGATCTCTTGTCAGTCATTTCTTTATCAATCTGAAACCTGTACCATATCATTCATTAATATTTTTATAAATAAATTGTCGACTTTTCAGGTAAAAAATAAATCTCAAGACACTATTGCGCCTTTCATGATGTACGCATCGCTGCCGGTGTGTGGGGGTTTTAAAAATACACTGCAATACAGTATAATAGACCGTACGGTGTGTGGGTTTCTGATTGTCTGAATACTTCTGTTTGAATGTATTTCACTGATCCATAGTGCCCTTGTGCTCTCTTGCTCCAAGTATGTCTCCTGCAAATATTTGGCTGAAAATTTTAGCAAAAATAGTGAAATAATGAAAAGTGTTTAGTATTTAAAGAATTATTTTATGAAATTAGATTTTCAAAAATATCTTGCCGCCCATTTTTCAATTTTCCAATTTTTTTTTTTTTTTTTTTTTTTTTCACTTTAAGAAAATAGAGTTGCATTTTTTTATTTGTGTTTATTCGTCACCGGTGTGTCACTTAATAGCACCGCACCAATGCGTCTTTTTGTAACACCGACACCGGTGCAGTTATATGTACCGTAGCACCGATTTGCGGTTAAGGCACCGAAATTACTTTTAGGTGTGTACACCAAAATTTAGTGAACTCTAACCATAGAAATTGAGAATTAGAATTTTTTATTATTCTCGAGAATTAGAATTAGAATTAAAATTGAGAATTGGAATTGGATAAATTGTTGATGGAAATAACTATTCTTCCAATGCATTTTGTTTATTGCAGGAGGTCCCCACTGATTGTGTGGAGAGAATTCAATGAGGGGCGTGTGAATATGCAATACTATAGGGCCCAAGTGGGCAATTGTGGCATGTGAACCTGTTATAATTAGCACTTAACTATTTGCAAACAATATGTTTTAGAATATAATCTGCAGATAGACGGATGGCCTGCCAACAATTAGTACATATAATCTGCAAAAGGGTAATTTTTTGGGAGCAATGACAACGAGTCCTTCATTCTACATTTGTTTGCAGAAGAAGACCGATTTTCGACTAGACGATGCAGTTATTACATGTGGAGGCAATGATTTCCCATAGAAAATGAGTATAGGGTTGAGCAGAGGAAATACATTACAAAATAGGATATTACATTAGCTTTTCCAATGGGAAATCGATTTGCAGGTGGAAATATGGTAGCTGTAGGTATCTATGATTTTCTTCCCACAGAAATGGTCATTGGATTTCCAATTATAATACAAGCAGAATTTTTACTGGTTTCATCCACAGTACCACAACTCAGACAAGTTAGAGATGCCATTCAGGTTCAATTGAAAGCTGAAGATGTGATTTTATGTGACATCATCTTTGTCAGTAAAATTTTATGTAATCCAACCGAAGCTCGGAAAATACTCACAGCTGATTTTAAACGCATTCTGGAGAATATTTCCCTTCATGGGACCTACTAGCCCGATCAACAACATCAATTGATCTTTCTCTACTGTTCTCAAGGGAATGAGAATCCTTCCCTTCATGGTGCCTCTTGGCTTTATCGACTGCCTTGATTGATGTTGTTAGTCATAAGTAATTTTTACTATCTATAGATGACTAAATATTGGTTCTAGATTTCTAAAAAAAAAATTCCCTGAATATTGTGAGTTTTAGAAATCTCACTACCTTCATTATCCTTGTAGAATTTTTTTTCACTATCCTACCACTTTTCCATTCCATGGTTGCCTTGTCACTCCTAAAGGGCTCCTTATGGGCTTGTGCCACTCATCTCCATCCCTTCTTCTGACCTATAACCTCATTACTCTATTTTTCCCTTGCCCATAACTATACCTCACATCTAGGGTTTACCTATAAGCCTAACTCATGCCCATGATTCCCAAATTCCTTAAGCATTGATGATCTCAAAAATATCTCTGTAGGCTCTTTAGATAAATCAAGTACATTGGATTTTGGATCTTCATTTACATCACTTTGTCAATACTCTGTTTTTTACATTTGAGGATTCCAAGCCAATTTTCAGTCAAAAAGAGGTCAAAGAACCCCCCTCTAGGTCATTATGGTGTCATAGGTTCTAGGGTCATCCTTGGTGTTTTAAGCACTGATTTTATTATGCTAGAAGCTGGCTCAAATGGTCAGCACATCCTTGTCCAAGATAGATTAGAAAATCTCCAAGGAGGACTACTTTGTCAATTTCAAGTTCTGCAAAAGGCAACTATGCATTTTGATATTTATGCAGGAGTGTTAAAGTGACTATCGGTAGAGAATGGGTAAAGTAAGAGTCATGCTCCTCAATAAACACATTCATAGCAAAGAGAGAGGAAGCATTTTGTGTTCAAGAAGAATCAGGGTTCTTATGACTGATTGGGCCAACAATGTGCCAAGCAAAGATCCAATGCAACAAATCACATGAATGAGGCACACCAAGAAAACCAAACATGAAGAGAATTTTTTTATAAATTATATATGAAATAGGGAAAAAGGTGAGGTGAACTGGACAAAAAAGAATGAACTTGAAAGGGCTATAGAGAACTTAGAAGATAACACTGATAATTGTTCTCAAACATCCCAGAAACCTAGGGTTTTGAAAAGATAGTCAAAGGAGGTAAAATGAAGATGTTAGGCTTTCATGATGACAAAAAAAATATTATTTTAAGAGATTGATGTGTGTGACATCCCAGAATTTGTCAAAAGTGAGTTTACCATGCCTAAGGATCAGTGAAGGAGGTGAAGACAGGGTTTTTAGCCACCTGCCAAGTAAAATATGATTTGAGATTCAAGGTAAGGACAAAATAAGTTTTGGAGATATTGCCACTGTGTAAGTTTCTGAAGTTATAAAAAATGAAGTTAGCAAGCTTCAAAGATCAAAGGGAGAGCCAATTCAAGGTTTTCATAACACCTGCTAAGTGAAAATGTTCAAGGACATAGACAAGCCAAAGAAAGTAAGCCTTGTGACTCAAACAAAATCTGCAGAGCAAGGAGGCAAGGAGTATCAGTGAACAAAGTTTAAACTATCATTTAAGGCACTTGCAGATCAAAAGTGTCAAAGGAGTGCTGTCATGATGTTGCCTTGTATTTTTTGTCTCTAAACGTCAAAAGAAAACTCATCAAATCCACAACATTACAGAAGGAGTCAAATTCACCATTTAAGAAAACCTGCCTACAGACAGTGTAGAGGGTTATTCAAATAAGGTAAGGGCAATAGTTTGAATTCATAATGCATGTCAAGGGACAGCTTTGAAGGTGTCACCTTAAAAGAGCAAAGGGAAAAATCCATTTCAGTGTTTTTTATCACCTGCAACAAAAAAGTCAAAATAACAATAGTGAAAGGAGTGACAAAGGCTAAAAACATTAGAAAGTGGGTTTGTAAAGATAAATTTAAACCCCTAAGCCTATAAAAGGTCCTCAACCCTTCAGAGTGAGAATTTACAGAGTGATTAGGAGGAAAAACTATGATTTTTTAGTTGAAATGCGGGCAAGTTACCCGGCACTGCGCATTCAGGGCCGGGCGCTGTGCCTTGGGAGAAATCTCATTTGTAAAATTACTCTGCGTTGCACGTTCTTAGGCACACGCTGCGTGTTCAGAGGCTCAGTGTGAATTCACCTAGGAAGCCTGATAGGCCCGACAACCCATGGCACTGCACGTTCACCGTTGCATTTTCGAGAGACCCGACAGGCCCGACACCTCGTGCACTCGCTATGCATTCGACCTGGAGCGCCTCCTGCATCTGCAAACAATAAAATTACATTAGAGATACCTCCAAGATGCCATCAAAGGTTTTCAGAGCATTTTTAATTGGTAAGTGGATGTCATACACCCCTCCAAATATTTGATGGTTTGTAAAAGAAGGAAACCCTAACATGAAAACCTAATCTTCATGCTAAAAACCCTGTTTAGGCCTCCCTCATCTGTAAAAACGGAGATATCAGTCAAACAGGGATAAATTAGTGTGGTTGCAGTGTTTTGAAGTTGATCCTCCATCAAAGCTTAAAGGCTCTGTTCTATACACTGAAAATAAAGTGACCTTACATTGCCCCCTCCATTTCAAAATTAATATCAGTGAAAGTTATTGTCAAAGCAGAATTATAACAAGTAACTGAGTTAGTCCTTGAGTTCTGGCTCTCCCTCACAATCATACACTTACACCTTCATTCATCCCTCTAACTCACTTATTAAAAGGCTTCCCTTTCACCATCATTCCAATTCCTTTCTCATATCAGCTTCAAAAGCAGAGCTAGGGTTTTCAAAGGCAAGTGTCAAAATGTCAATATATGGAGGAAATGGTAGTGGTGAAGAAGGTCAAGTGCCTAGGAGGCATCAACACAGAGGTGGGAGGATTAATAGGTTTGAAACCCAAAACACCATCAAGCTTAATACCTCTCCTATGATTGTCACATGTTTCCAAAATGTGGGGTGTTTTAATTTTTGTGAAAAAGTCCAACAGGTGCAAAGTCACCCTGAGCTCACTAGGTTATTCATCCTCAACCTACATGAGAAACAAGTAAATCTTGCAGGGGTAAAATTTGAGCTGTCATCAGATGCCATTTATATTGCCACTAGGATGCCTAATGTTGGTGAAAAATGGTTCAAAAGAGCCAATTTAGACATAAGCTGCTATGAGCCATTTCTTAAACCCAAATACAAAGAATACTGCAAATCTATCTTCCCTTTCTCACATTTGTTGGAGAGGTATGCACCCTTGATGAGAGTCATCATGAAATATTTTACATGTGAGGGAAGGTACTCTAGACTTTAATCCTATCATATCAGATTACTCATGCACTTTACTAGGGTTAATATGCTTCATTTACCCTACTACCTCTACAGGAGTATTAACAAGATGTTTTATGTTGTACAAAAGAGGAATTAGTCCCAAAAAATGCAAATTTTGTTCCATCACTCTTTGATCAAGATGGTTGTGATGCATCAGTTGGAGAAAAAGGGTATTCCATGGGAGGTGTTCATTTCTTATGAAGTGTTCACAAACCCACAACCCCATCCTCAACAAAATTTTCCCTCATCATCTTATCCTCCTCCCCCTACTCCTCAGTCATCTTCTACTGATCATGCTTCACCATCTACACATATATCCTCACCTCAAGAAAACCCTCCTTCCTCACCCTCTCCCAATGCCTCAGATTATGAGGGAAGTGGCAATGAACAAGCAAGTGACCATGAAAGAGAAGGTAATTATCAGTCAAGCAATAATGATGAATCAAGCAAAAATGAAGAGAATGAAGAGGCTGATGGTAATAGTTAAAACCATAGTGAAAATCACAGCAAGGAGACAGAAGAAAATGAAACAAAGTTTGATGAGGCTCCTGACAGTGGTAATGATAATAGTGCAGAAATCAGTAAAAGAGAATCAAACAGTGACAGAGAAGCAAATGATGAAACACCTAGCAGTCAAGGTAATGAAGAAGCTGACATTAGTGAAACAAATGACAATGAAGTTCATAGTGATCATGAAGACAATGAGGAAGATAGCCATGAGGAAAAAAACAAAGGAAAGGGCAGTGATGTCAACATAAATGATACAAGTGAAGAAGTGGGCCAAGGTGTTAGTGAGTCAAACAAAGATGACCACAATGATAGAAGTAAGACTGTGGGCACTGAAATGGTCACAATCAAACCTCTTCTTTGAATTACCAAAGAGGATAAAGGCATGTGCTTGCTGCCTCTAAAAGGCAAGGGGCCATGCCTTCTACATCAACAAATAAGCTTGAAAAAGGCAAGGAAAAGGTCACTGTTGGAGATAAGAAAGGCAAGCATAAAACTAAACAAGAGCGCCAACTCATTGACCTTGACAGTGAAAATGAAGATGAGGAGAGGGTTACAAGCATCTTGCTCCAAAGCAAGGATGCTCAGATCAGAGACCTACAAAGAAAGCTTGGCATGGAAAAGTATATTATTAAGTATTATAAGGATTAAAACAAGTAGCTAAAGAAGACACAAAGGGACCTTGGCCTACAGAAAAATATGGCCAATTACTATGCCTTGAGAAATCAAATTGCAAGGGCCATGCTCAAAAGAGCCCTTGCCCAAATTCAAGCACTCAAGGAGGGAAAAGACCAAGAAAATCTTGGAATCCTTTTTGAAGCTTCTCTACAGGCCTCCCAAACCCCATGAGGAAGATAATTGAAAATTTTCGCAAGTTTTTGACATTTTTGGTTTTTTGACTATTATCGAGGGCCGAAAGCGTAACACCCTTGGCGCTGTGATTTTCCTACATGCATCCATTGGAGGTAAAGTTTAAATTTTTGGATTCATCAGCCCAAGGAAAGCATGCACACCAAATTTTAGATCATTTGGAGCAGTTTTGGTCCTCTAAAAGGTCCAAAAACATACAAATTTTCACCTTTCTGCCATGTTTTCAGGGCTGGCGCTGTGCTTTTACCAGCGTTGGGAGATTTGATTTTTGAATAGGTTAATGGAGCCCAATAAGAAAACTAAGGGAAATTTTGGAAATTATACTCAATAGGCTTTCCATCAAGCTATCATGGATCCCATTCCGAGACCGGGAAGGCATTCAAAAATTGGCTGCAAGATGACTCAAGTTTCCTGTGCAGGTGCTGCGCCTTCAGACCTCTGAAGCTGCCCCCTTGCAAAAAAGTCAACAAAATACACTGAAATGTTTTTTCGATATTTTTTGGGCAAATCACTCCAAAATTGGTTGAGGAGTTATGTTTAAGTTATATTTCATTTATTGTCTTAGATATTGTGTGCCTTGGGCCTTGTGTGGCCTCTTTGGACATAAATGACATTTATGGTGTACTTATGGTTTTTATAAGCCTCTTAGGGTTTCCACCTCCTCATTTGCTGGTTAAATAGAGCATTGAGGCCTCATTGTAATTGTTAGATGTTTATTGAGAGTAATATATAGGCTTTGAGATTGAAGAAAAAATTGGCTTTGGTGCTTGATGATGGCTTTGGAATGTGCATATGTGGATTGAGCTCACTCTTAGGATTCATTAAGCTTGGTTATATGGTGATGTATTCCATATTTGTGTTTGTTTTCTTCAGTTATTCATTATGTTTATGGTTCATTTAGTCATAGGACAGAAATAGAGAATAGGATTTGCCTTCTTGGCACCCTACTTTTGTCTGCTTCCTTGATTTCTATTTTTTCTTCCTCAAAGTTTTTCTAAAGAATACTTGAATGCTCTTTAGTGTTACTTAGATGTTATGTTAAATTTATATTTGTTTGCAAGAAAGTCTTAGAGAATCCTTCACTGCTCTCTTAGCTTACTTATCTATTGTTTTTAAGGTCTACTTAGTATTTTTTGGTTAAATAATCCTTTATTGGTCTTCAAGTTTATTATGCTATCATCTTAGAATATTTTTCTTGTTTATTAGTTTGTTAAAGGATCCTTGATTTCCCCTTAACATACTGTATTCACACCTCTGTTACACAACATTTTTTCACCGTCCCTGCAATCCCTTGCCCCGTACATTGGGGGACTATTCCCGTGACCTGTGAATAGTAAAATGTCCTGAAAACACCTTGATGGCATCCTTCTGCATAAGGAAAAGAATTCTCCTCAAGAAAATTTCATCTGAAACACCCTAAAAACCCATGTTTTGGCATTGGCGCGGGTTTCCAGTTCATCCCTCACTCCAATGTGGAAAATGTACACTTGTGGGCGCACCAGCTGGCGCTCTGTCCCTGTGTTGCGCCCGTGCCAAGCCTCTTAAGGAATGTTTTTTAACAATAGAAGGCGGAAGTTTGATTCTAACAACTTCAGAATGGATCATCAAAATGAGGTTGGGTTGTTTGCTTCCGGATCTTCCTGTTTAGGAAGTGGTTTTCCACCTCTCATGGAACCTTCCTAAGAGATAGGACTCTCCCCCATGATTATAGGGAGCCTAACCTCTCCTTCTCCCTCTATAAAAGCCTTCCCTCTCCATATGATAGCTAGTTGAACATTTGGGAAGAAAACTATAGCTGAGCAACTATTGAAAGCAGAGCTAAGGAGAACCCGGTAAGAGAGAGAGCCTTGTCTAAATTCCCGACGAGCTTCATGAGACATGCTCTACTGAAAGCCCTGCCAAAGGAAGAACGTGACGTCAAAACTTGGTTGTAATCTTTCTTTCACATTTTAATATATGCTCGACTACGTTATTGGTTCCACTGTTGTATTGCTTATCTGTGTAATGCAATTTAGTTCAATATTTTTTGACTGATTGATAGTTACATTTTTGAATTATTACGTTGTATGCCATCGTTTCTTCTCTGCAAGTGTACAGGTGTCCGGATGCGGTGAGAAAAAGGGATTGTGATCTATCAAGCTAGGAACGGGAAGTAGTGCTTATTCTTCAATGACAGCAGCGTAGGACTTGAGGTAGGCTATCTATCGTAGCTTTGTGTTTTGTAACTAGGAATTGGTATCATAGCATGTTTTTTTTGTTGCTAGACCCACTCTAGGGCTAGTGGGATCGCCTCTGTCCACAGAGGGGATTTACCTCTCCAAAAAATTGGCGACTCCACTGGGGATTAGTGGGAGTTGGTCCTTCCTCCATTGGGTTGTTTTTGGATTTTTTTTTGATTAGTCTGCTTTTCTGGTTCACCTTCCTTGGTGTTAAACTCTTGTTCAGCCCCCAAAAGACTAGTTCTAGCCTCTGTTTGTCCATTTTCATAAATTTCTAGGGTAAAATTGATTAGCGTGGTTATACCTCTGACAGTCGTGCCAAATGGCGCTAGTTTCTAGCTAGGCACTCGCACCATCCCCTGTTTGGCGTAGATTACAGCCAGCCAGGCACGCCAACCTTGCTTGGTTTTAGGGTTTTCCTGTTCCTGGACTCTCTGAGCTTGAATTTTGGTCCTGGTTCATTTTTTCTAATTGATTGAGTGCTTTGAAGTCATTTTTGACTGTGTTTAGCCCTTGTCCTCCGGTTGTTTTCCCTTTTCTATCAGTTTTTCATTTTAGCCCTAGGGCTTCTAGGTGTTCAAGTGTGCCAAGCCTCCCGTGGGTGTTTTGGGTCTTTGCTTTCCCGGTCAACTTTGTTGTTGCTTCTTTGCATTCATCTTGCTGAATCCCCCCTTTGAATCATTGCGTTTATTAAGTGATTGTCCTCTCTTTCGTTCAATTTCGCTTTGTGTTGCTCCAAGCCTGGATCACACGGTTTATTTGAGTCTCTTTCGAGATTCTTCTTCGCTTTGAGGGATTTCTTCATCAGTTTGAGTCTTTATTATGCTTGTTTGAGTTGAGTGAACTCGTTTGGTTTCAAATCTCTCTTTGTCATTCTCGAATTGATGTTTTCATTAGTTTTTCATTTATTTAGTGCATTTTCTCTAATATATTGAAAAATACCAAAAACAAAATCTTTTGAATTTGGATTGGCATAGTGAAAATTGAAAACTTTTTCGCATTACTAGCATTGTATAATTATAGAGAAAGGTTTTCTAGTTTCATTAGCTTGCATTGAAATCGGTAGTGGATGTTTTTGTGTGTTCATTTCACTATCATTTGAAAGCTCTCAAATCTCCCGTAGATAGATCTTCATTGAACGAAATGATATTTTTGTGGCATCTAGTTTGCATCTAGAGGTTTTATGAGATCCAACATTCGATAGGGCCTTGAAACCGAAACTTAAATTGAAAATCAACTTCAAAATTTACTGAATTAACCTAAGGCAGCATTGAAACTTAACATAACATCTAGTAGTCTAAGGTAGAGATGTGTTCCGATGTATTTAAGCCTAGTAGCTTTCGCTCGCCATTTGGCTACAGACAGCGCTAGTACGGACTTGGGCTCCCCATACCATCACGTATATAAAGGGAGACCCCACTAGGTTGCAAATCCTTTATCCATAGGAAGACGAGTTTGCCGCCTTTTACCCGTGATACACCAGACACAACATTCAGAGAGATTACTTGCACGTACTTTAAGTCCTTGGTTGATTTCTCTTTCATTTTTACCAAGGCGTATATGGTAGTTCACGGATATATGGTACACCCATTTACCTAGATTACCAGAGCAGTCATTTTGATCTTTACTGACTCTCTAAATTTGAAAAGATCAACAAGCGCTTGTCCTTTCATGCTTGTTTCCAAACTAAAAGTGATAGAGTCATCTTTAATCGTTTCTAGAATCTTAAAACATGAAACAGTAAAATTTCCAGTTTCAATGTGGTAAAATTAATCACCTACGATCACACAACCATTTAGAGATTTTTTTTTCGGCCTGTTTTTGTTTGCCTTGGTTTTTGCCCGTGGGTTTTTGTTTTGATCTCTTCCTCTTTTGCTATAGTCACCGTGGTGGAACCATAAGTTTCGTCTACTGGTAGCCCTTATATAAACGATTCATCAGAAGTCTCTCAGTCCTCTGCTGAGCATCAGTAGCCCATTGTATCTGAGTTTCCAGACGGGGGACCAGTTATATCTGAACTTCCCTTTGGAGGACTATTTGAGTTCAATTGGCCCTTGTCCAATGCTTGGTTTGGATTTGGAGTTGGGGAACACTTCCCTCCTCTTACATTGGGATCACCATTTTTGGCTGGTGTCATACCTCCTAGTCCCCATCATCTTTTAGAAGATCTTACGGCAGGATCAGATATGGACTCGTCCAGTCCTATTCATGGTGAGGGAATTCCTACTTCTGGTGAGGGCTACCAGATTTTTCCTGAAGAAATCCTCGAACCTTCTATTCTGTCTTCACCTAGTCCATCGCTTCCATCTAGATATAGGTCTTTAAGTCAGGTCATGGCCGCTATTTCCTCTCTGGGAATATCGACTCCATCCACATAACTGATCATTCCCTCGTTAGGGATGTCGCCCCAGACACCTGTCATGCCATCTCCTTTTGTCACATCGGAACCTGTTAGACCTACTGTCTGCATGGCTACATCTACACCTGTTGTCACCACTCAGTCAACTAGCACCTTGTCAGTTCCTGAAGACGTTTATATAGCTTCTACTATTCCCGAGAACATTTCTCCCGAGGAGTACCAGATGTCTTTACAGCCGCCGATCTCCGAGGTTGGTCAGTCCTCTCAAGATCTTAATCGTCCTTAATTTTCTCATTATGGAGCGGATGGTACCCCGATCTATTCATATCCATTTCAATATGATGAGCACGACAACCCCATTTATTTCCCTACTCCTGAGGCTTATCAATGTATTAACGGTTTCATACCCACCCTGCCTGTGCAACCTTCTAACCAACAAGTACAACCCTTACAGAGAAAACCTTTGTCTCAGCAAGGATATGCTTCTGGCCCACAAGGAAAACCCTTCCAGGGAAAACCTTTGGCCCAGCCAGGGTGTGCATACGACCCGCAAGGACAACCATTACAGGGACAACCTTCGGTCCAGCCGGGATTATTCTATGGCCCGCAAGGGAAATCTTACAATCCTCAAGGTAAACCTCTACAGCCTCACCCTGTGGTCCAACCAGGGCAACCTCAAGGACCGACAGCGCAACCAGGGTATCAACCTAAACCGTCATACGGTCCTGGGGGGGGCAAACCCATCCGTCTCAACGTTTGGTGCAACCTCAGCAGCCTCATTTTCCAATTGGTAAAAATGTTGCACATCCAGGGCCATATTATGGTCCTGTCATAGGTCAACCTGGTTATCAGGCAAAACTTGGCCCACTCCCACCATCAGGCCAACCTGCTCAACCGGAGCAACCTGGTGTCCCTCATCAGCTAGGTTAACCTGTTCAACCAGGACAACCTGCACAACCTGTTAACCCTGCTCAACCACCGATCTATTCTATTCCACAGTCGAATCCACCTGTGCACCCGAATTATTCGACTCAGTAGGGTCCCACTTACCAGCAGCTCGTTCGACCCTAAGGCGGCTATTACCCTCAAGGTCAGTCTCGACCGGTTTACAACCCTCCTCAAGGTTCTGGTTATTACCCTCAATAGCCAGGCTATACTTATACTCCACAGAAAAATCCATACGCTGCCCAATCGGGGCCTACGTATAATCAGAATTAGTACCCTGGTTATCAACCCCCGTATCCTGGTTTTCAGCTGCCATATCAACCCAATAATCCGGCTTATACTCCCTATGGTCAGAATCCTCCGGGACAGAACCAATGGGGGCAGAGTTATGCTCAAACAGGATGGAGTACAGGTACAGGTCCTTATCGGGGACCTGGCATGCCTTTTAACCCTCAATTACCTTTTCTCGCCATGTTGGAGTTACCGGATGTGTCCAAATTGACCAATGATCCGATTCTTCATAATCCGTATTGGCCTCCGGTTCCGACGAAGGTGCCTAGTGATTGTCCTAAGTTTGAGGGAAAATCTGGAGAAGACCCTCAAGCACATGTCATGACATACCATTTATGGTGTTCTTCGAATTTTTGGGTGGATGACTCGATTCGTCTACGTCTTTTCCAGCGCACTCTCACCTGCGCTGCCGCTAAATGGTACATAGAACTGCCCCGTGGTATTTTACAAGATTTTAATACTCTAGCTATGGCGTTCCTCATGCATTTCCAGTTACCGGTTCATTACGAAGCCGAGACGCATCTCCTAACATCTCTAAAACAGGACAAGGCTACTCATATTTTAGATCACATTCACGAATGAAGACGTCGTCGTCGTCTGATCAAGTTTGACATTCCTGATCAACTTCTGACTCACTCGTTCACTACCTCCTTTGTCAATAAGATTACACAAGACATTGATATGGGGGCATGTGTAACCGAAGAACAAGCCATTTCTCGTGCCCAATACCTCGATTTAGTGTACTCCCAGTCCAACACGTTATATGACATCTTGACTGATGCCCCGCGACTAGGGACCTCTAAAGTGCCGGCTACTCCATCAGTAGACGGTGTTATTGTTTCCGTCTCTCAGAATTCACGCAAGTCTTCCAATTGGAAGCAAGAATAGAATTATTCCAATACCTCTGCTCCTCCACCTGCTCCTCCACCTGCTCCAGATTCTGGTAAGTCCACAGAGGTCAACATCGTCCAGGCAAATTCTGTGGACAATACTTCCAAAGGGAAGAAGAAAGGCAAAGGCAAAGCCAAATTTGATTCCCCAAAACCAGAATCATCCAAACCACGTGCTGATGATGGTTCACAGCGAAAACCTTAGTACCCTTGCCTGATTTGTGATGAAGACCACTACACCAAATATTGTCCTAGATGATCCAAGGTTAGTCAACTTCTTAAGGGCTCTAAGGGAACTCCGGCAGTTCTTAAGGAACCTTTTCCATCTCAGCAGACCCAGATGGTTGAGCAGCCTTCGCCATCTACACCGTTTGGGTCTTAGGTTTTCATGATGAATGGTGCTACAGCTATTTCTATTGCCACTCGGTCGAAGGATTATGCCAGATCATGCCAGGCAACTAGGAAGGAAGTCGTTGATGGCCCTCCTCCCCCACCTGCCTCTGGTCCTCTTGAGATTGAGAGGCCCAGTGCTAAACCCGTTGTAAGGCCACCTTCCAAAGGTGTTCTCCGAAAGTCTTCCTATAATCTGAATGCCCGTGCTGCTCAGAATTACAACATTGTTGAGGATTTGGCACAGGCGCCTTCCGTAATGTCTGTGTTGGAAGTACTTCGGAGTTTTCCATCTCAACGGAAAGCTTTGTTATAAGCAATTAGTGGAATTGATCCTACCGATTATAGCCTTCTCACCTTCTATCTAGAGAATTTCGTCCCCTAACTTCCGAACTAAATCGTGCTTGTTATACAAGTTGACATTAACGGCCTCAATATTCACAGAGCTGTTGTGGACGAAGGTGAATCTACCTGCGTTATGTCATCTGCTTGCTGGAAGGCCATTGGCTCTCTAGCCCTCACTTCATCTCCCAATGCCCTTGAGGAATTCGATGGAAGGGAATCGAAACCCTTGGGTGTTCTCATGAGTCTACTGATTACATTACAAGGAAAGACTATCAATGTTGAAGTGGAAGTCGTTGATGCGAAACTCAAATATAATCTTCTACTCGGTCAGAGTTGGACTCACGCTATGTTGTGCGTTCCGTCCACCCTCTTTCGAATTTTGAAGTTTCCACATGAGGGAAAGATTATTATTGTCGATCAGTTGTCTTTCTTTACCTCATCTTCTGAGAACAACATGCAGTACGTGGATCAAATTCCTAATCCCCCTGACAGTATAGGACCAGGTCTTTTCAAGGACCCCGGTCTCATGGGTATTTTCCCCATTCCACCACTGAATACCGTTCAAGTCAATATGATCTCTAGGTCAAATGACCCATGGATCATCCCTTCTCCTGAACAGGTTGCCTCTTTTGGAGAATCGATGCCTCTGACCCTGGTTGAAATCAATTATTATGAGATCATTTCTGCATCGGATCCTCCTCCTATTGATAATGCTCCTTTGAGCATGGCTCTTGATGTTTATTCTCAATCCCCCTGGCTCGGCGATGTAGATTCTCCCGATCCTTTGAGAGAAGTTTTTCCATCTGATGAAGCTATCATGGAGACTATGTCTCTCGAATATCTGTCGTGGAGCGATGGGCATCATCGTTCCTCATTCATGCCTAGCTTGGGGGCAATGTCTAATTGTCTTGAGCATTTTGCATCTCAGGTTCCCTCTCCGCCACTCCAAATGCCAATATTGACTCATGAAGTTTTATCAGAAGGAAATCTGAGTAATATTACCCAAACGATGCCTATCGACATCTCCGTTAGACCGGGGTTCGTCGAGAACATCCATGTGGGAGTCACTTGATCGCCCGACGAGATTCAAGTGTACACTAGTCTCTTCCACAAATTCCACAATGTTTTTGCATGGTATTATGAAGAGATGTCTATAATTGATCCCAGTATCGTCGTGCATGAAATTCCCACCTATCCTAGTGTGAAACCTATGCGCCAACGTCTGCGTCCAGTGCATCCTTGGAAAATCGTTGCTATAAAAGCTGAAGTTAAGAAACTTCTTAAAGCGGGTTTCATATATCTGATCCCTCTGACAGAGTGGGCTTCTAATATTGTCCCTGTAGATAAGAATAAGGGCACAATTCGAGTCTGTGTTGACTATCGAGATATCGATTGGGCTTGCCCTAAGGACAAATATCCCACCCCCTTTATCAATCAGATCATTGACGATTGTGCAGGGAGTGAGATCTTTTCCCTTATGGATGAATTTTTGCGTTATAATCAAATCAATATCCTTCCATCCAATCAACATAATACTGCTTTCATCTGTCCATGGGGAACATTCGCCTATAAGAAGCTCCCTTTTGGCTTGTAAAGCGCTGGGGCTACCTTCCAGCGGGACATGGCCTATGCCTTTCACGACATACGTAATGTTGTTTAGCCGTATCTGGATGACCTTCCGGATCATTCAGCTGCAAAGACCATCTAGAACATCTCTTCCAGATTTTTCTCCGCTGTAGACGTTACAACATCAGGCTTAATCCTCACAAGTGCATCTTTTGCATTGACTTCGGTCGACTTTTAGAATTCATTGTCTCTAGGGACAGAATTCACCTTGACCCTCTCAAAGTTTAGGCTATCATTAATCTCCCATCCCCATCCTCATTGCATCAGCTTCAGAGTCTTCAAGGGAAAGTGAATTTCTCATGTCGTTTTATCTCGAACTATGCAGAGGTAGCCAAAGGGTTTACGCGACTTCTAAAGCAGGACGTCCCTTTCTGTTGGGATGATATTTCTCAGCAAAATTTCGATAAAATTAAGACATTGCTTGTCAACACTCCATTAATACGTTCTCCAAATTATCATCGCGAATTTACCCTCTATTTGGCTGCCGCATTCAGTACAATTTCCATGGTTCTGGTACAAGATGACGATGAAGGTAACAAGCACGTGATTTATTACCTGTCTTGGAACCTCCTTGACACTGAAACGCGTTATGCACATGTCGAGAAGTTAGCGCTGGTCGCAGTCCAGTTCGTTCAGCGATTTCGCCATTACATCCTGTTACATACGGTAACCGTGATTTCCGACTGCAACCCCATGACTTACATTTTGTCTCGACAATTTCTGGGGGGAAAGTACGCAAAGTGGATTGTGATCCTCCAAGAGTTTTATTTTGAGTTCACTACTGCCAAATCTAAGAAATCACTGGTTTTTGCTGACCTCATTTGTTCTCTCCCTACCGACTCTGTTCCGTCTCAATCCGAGGATCATATCCCAGATGAAACTCTCTTCTTAATCAGCACTCTCGATCCATGGTACGGTGATATCATCGTTTACCTCCAGACATCAACCTTCCGGTCTGAGTTAACGAAGGATTCTTGACACCGTGTTCGAAATTAGTCGCAACCATATCGCATTGTCAGAGATACCTTATATCGTGTTGGAGTCGATTCCGTACTCCGTCGGTGTTTGACCTTAGAAGAGGCTGAGAAAGTTCTGAATGAATGTCACAGTGGCGCCTATGGTGGTCACATGTCTGGATATGATACCGCACAAAAGATCTTTCGTGCGGGCTATTTCTGGCCATCTATATTTAAAGACTGTATTGTTGCAGTACGAAAATGTCACGCGTGCCAAATATTCCAACGCAAGATGCGTGCGCCGCCTCTCCCATTACATCCTGTCATTACCGTGGGCCATTTTTCCAAATGGGGCATTGATTTTATGACGTGTAACTCTCATCGTTGCCGTAGATTATTTCACCAAGTGGGCCGAAGAAATGCCTACACTGGCTGTAGACGGTAAGACAACTCCACAATTCATTTTAAACTATGTGATCGCTCGTTTCGACGTTCCTCAAGCCATAATCACTGATCATGGCTCTCATTTTCGGGACTACATGATGGCAGAGCTGGCATCTAAGTTGGGCTTGCGTCATGATATTTCAACGCCATATTAACCTCAGGAAAATTTCCAGGTTGAAGCCGTGAACAAGGTGCTTGTCACGATGCTTCAATGAACAATTGGTATACACAAATCAAGTTGGCATCTCCAGTTGTTTTCAGTTCTTTGGGCCTACAGAACGTTAGTGAAGAGTGCAACTGGATTCACACCATTTCCGTTGGTGTATGGTCTAGAAGCCACTCTTCCGATTGAATGTGAGATCCCTTCACTAAAATTGGCTATGGAATTACTGCCTGGTACTTCACCAGAGGAAGAATGTCTTCTATATCTCCAGAGATTGGACGAAACTCGCCGCTTGGATGCTTTAGTCATCGAGGCACAAAAAAAGCGGGTTAAAGCTCATTTCGATCAAACGGTTTCTCCGCGCTCTTTTATCGAAGGGGACCTCGTCCTCTTGTATGATCAAGCCCATGACAAGCTTGGGGCAGGCAAATTCCAACCTATGTGGCATGGGCCCTATATTGTTAAACGTGTATTGAAAAATGGGGCTTATGAGCTGATCGATTATGAAGGTCTTCCTTTGGCACAGCCCAGAAATGGGTTGTACCTGAAGAAATATTATGCTTGAATCATTCTTGCGTAGTATATGTACATAGGTGATTTTTCATTTTTCTGCATGTGTGGTGTGGTGTGCTTTGTAAGTGTTTTTCTACTTATTGGGTCTTCCTAATTGTGTAGATGTCTATTACTCCTTATGTCAGTTTCGCGGATGGTGCCTCCGGCAGTACCGGGAACCTGTCTTCGGCAGCCTGGGTAATTTACGATCCTGCTGGTGAGTTAGTTAATTTACAAGGTGTTTGTATAGGGCCTGCTACAAATAATGTTGTGTGATATAGTGCCATTTTGGAATTATTAAAAGAGGCTGTTAACCTCGGTATTCGTGCGTTACTTGTACATCTGGATTCACAACTTATGGCTTTACAGCTCAATGGTCATTATTCAGTTAGAAACCCATGCATTCTAAGACTGTATATACGTATTCGCTTACTTGAAATAAATTTTGATTACATTACATATCAACATATACCAAGATGAATGAATACACTAACAGATGCAGTAGCCAACATGGTATTAGATAGAAATTTACGCAATTTGTAAAAACATCATCATATGTAAGCAAGATCCATGTAGAAAATAGATGTATATATATATTTCGAGTGTTTGCAACGTGTGCATCATATAGAACCAAAAATATACATGTTTTTTTCAGTTACATCCAGAGACGACATGTCTCTTAAAAATATGAAAATAAAAAGCCTAGGCGACTAATCGGCATGGTGCTCATGGTAGCACGTCACTGCCCGCACCAAACGCCTCAATAAGCAGTGGAGATGACTTGGAGCCCCTATGGTATGCCTCTGTTAAGCTAAGGGAACATAAGCTAAACGAGCATAATCTGGAACCCCACGAGAAATCCCCTCTAGGTTCTGCACTCATCCCCCTCACCCCCCTCACCTTGAGGGTCATAAGCAAGAGGGGTCCTCCTCACTATTGGTGAAATCCCGATGGGCCTCTCTAGGCCAACATATGCATACATATAGGATTAGCTGTTAGAACATGCATGTATACCAAAAAATCATAAAACTCATAAAATTAAAAAGAGTCTTACCAAGCTCCTCGTCCCATTCCTCTCCCTCCGGGAGTGGGAGGTCCGGGTCTCCAGTAAAATCTATGCCAGCGTAGGGCCAGTCCTCCACGACAATGAGTTGTCATCGGAGCCACCCAAGGAACTCAAGCCTCCAAGACATCTGCTAGCCGCCCCCTACCCTCGGCATCAGTGCCGCCCATCGAGCCATCCATGGCTCCCTCAGTGGTGGATCTGGGACTATGGCCTCTTGGTGCTGAAAGATAGGTAGTCGTTCCAGGAAGAACGACACCAAAATCGATCCATATCCAAACTATTTCACTTTGGTCTGTTTGCATTTTTTGAGTTGACGCTTGATATTCATTGTTATAGCCTCTTCCCAGTTGAAAATGGTGGGGCTCATGCACTCCGAAGCAAGTAGTAGTTGCATATTTGCGGCTTCGTGCGGTGCCTGCGACCCTGAAACCCGCATAATGGTGTGTAGCACTACTTTGAGTGCTAGATCGGGGACAATATAAATGTCTACTTTGCCGCTATCTGTTCCCTTTCGTGCCCCTCGGCACACCCTATTCATGACCATTGTGATGTTCTCTCCAGAAGGTCGTGTACCGGTCAAAATAGGGACTGCACCTCTGCGTGATAGTCCGGTGATGAAATATACGTCTGACAGTTCGAGTTCAAGTTCTTGATCTTGAAGTCTAAACTTCTCTTGATCCTCGTCCCAGATACTGATAAGATATTGTAGTAATTTGGGCTGGGCCCAGAGACACGGTGTCATAAAGAATTTCTTGAGCCCACAATTCTTGAGAGCCCTCATACATTGTTCATTCTCCATTACCTGCTCATCTTCTTCCCTATTCTGTATTTCCTTCCATTAAATTACCATTTTTTCCTTGTACTTGCATCTATTTGGTCATAAACACATTGTAAGATCCCTTGGGTACTTAAAACAACAATTCATTGGATGTATTTTTGTTAAATTTAAACGGAATGTTGGGTTGCGCAGTTAGCGCAGATTTTTTAATAATAGTCGTGCCACCTGGCGCGGCCCCTGTGTGAAAAAGGGTCGGTTGGCGCGGGTCCATGCCTGAAACCCGCGCCAACTACGGAGGCCCTAATTTTGCAATTCCTCCCCTTAGGGATGCCAAATGACAATCAAAAGCTATGAAATATGACTTAAAAGATGGCTAATGGAAGCAATTCTTACCTGAAGAAGATGGAATCCGGATTAGTCCACTGGATTGTCCACAATCGTCGCCTCAAGATCGCAAAGGAAATGGCTCACTATCACTCTTCAAAGAGGTAAAAAGGTGAAAAGTGATTAAGTTTTTACTATATAATATTTATAACTTTTCAAATCAAAATTAGGTTTTAAGACTTGTTTTTCCAATATTTTATTATATTGTTTTTGAAAAATGGGTTTTACACTTGCTTTTTGTGCAATGATAGGTTTTCACGCGATTAGGACAAAGACTCGAGTTGTATTTTATACTTTTTCGGACTCAGTAAAAACACGAAAAAGTCACTACTGGAGTCATCTTTCAGCTCTTTTCTGACTCTCTAAAATTGAAAAGATTGCCAAGTCGCTTGTCGTTTTGCGCTCGTTAAATTGGCTACGAAATGACATCTAACCAGTATACGTTTAC
This sequence comes from Pinus albicaulis, assembly GCA_034641835.2. Taxonomy (NCBI): domain Eukaryota; kingdom Viridiplantae; phylum Streptophyta; class Pinopsida; order Pinales; family Pinaceae; genus Pinus; species Pinus albicaulis. The sequence continues at coordinate 1,321,400,599 of CM076580.1, read as the reverse complement.
CCATTTTTCGGTTTGGGATAGATTATTTACGAAAAAGGAATACCCTAGCCTATCGCAACTAGGAGGTTCTCTCAGATATTGTTTTCTACCTTTTCGGATCTGAGGTAATATTCAAGAAAAGGGACTTGTTGGATTTTTCTTTTCCGCTGTCTTTTCAAACTCTCTAAACATGAAAAGACGCTGATTTCTTCCTTTTTCAGGCTTGTTAAAAACTAATGACATTGGACTCTGTCGTAATGAAGTTACTCGAGTTCCTCCTTCCTAGGGCTTGTAAAATGTACTAGGTTGGATTTGTTCGAAGGAAAAACTTATATCGCAAGAACATGCTATCCCCTTCAAGCTTGTTCAAAAAAAATAATTGGGGTACTCGCCGAAAATGGTGGGGGAAAATGGAACCAATATTATAGTTGTGTCAGTAGTATGTTGCTCTTGAACATGGCACTTTTATGCATTCATGTTGGGTTGGGAAAATCTCATCTCGTTATCTGCTTGCCTTCATGGGTTTGGGTAATATATTTTGACCGCTCATCTGCTCTTTGCCACGTCACCATGACCTTAGATCCCTTGATGTCGAATACTGCCAAATCCAGTGTCATGCCGCCGATATGTTCAAGAGAAGTGGGCCTCTGCAGTTTTCAACCTCCCTCTGATTCTCTGTCAGTCTTGATTCACAAACATCATGTTCCTCTGTCTCATGTTGATGATGTGGGAAACATTATGGCCCACCTTCGATCAAGGTTACTTCCTGTCGACTTCAGCTCATTATCCAGGAAGTTGATCTAGATACTCCCTTCAGGTACCTTGGAGCCTGCATGCCTCAATGGCAGGTTCTTTGCATTCGACGCAAGATTTTCATTATTGGCCTTCGATCAGATGATTTTGTGGGTGTTCGACGCCAGCTCACTGTTCACATTCCGTGGATTGTACCTCTTTTACCTTGAGAGCCATCATCATTATTGGTGGTTCCTCTCGCATCTGTTAACGGCTTTCATTATTGGCTGGTAATCAGACGATGTTCTTGCATGTTCGACTTCAGCTCACATATTCGCATGCTCGAACTTGTACTCTGTTCGGGTTGAGATGGAGCGCAAGACCCTGGATTTTGTCTGATAAACATCCACGCTGCGGGTTTTTGTGGATTATTATGATTTTCTACATGAATATTTTGATTGGATGGTTGAAACCATACCTGAGTCTACTTTTTGATCCTTGTTTTCTAGATGGCTGTGTCCATACCTTGGATCTCATTGTGTCAGTACTTTTTATGAATGGCTATGCCCATACCACATATCATGTATTAGAGATATCAGTTGTATTTGTATTCGTAGGTCTTCCGATGACAGTGTTTTCAGTTGAACGCATTCTCATAAAGCATTTCACCCCTCCCTCTCTCTCGAACCTCATGCTTTATGGGGCATCTATTACACAGAATTTTGTCACCGTCCCTGCAATCCCTCATCCTGTACATTGGGGGACTATTCCCATGACCCGTGAATAGTAAAATGTCCTGAAAACACCTTGATGGCATCCTTCTGCATAAGTACAAGAATTCTCCTAAAGAACATTTCCTTTGAAAAACCCTAAAAGCCCATGTTTTGGCATTGGCGCGGGTTTCCAGTTCATCCCTCGCACTAATGGGGAAAATGTACCCTTATGGGCGTGCCAGCTGGCGCTCTGTCCCTGTGTTGCACCCGCGCCAAGCCTATTAAGGAATGTTTTTTAACAATAGAAGGTGGAATTTTTATTCTAACAACTTCAGAACAGATCATCAAAATGAGGTTGGATTGTTTGCTTCCGGATCTCCCTCTTTAGGAAGTGGTTTTCCACCTCTCATGGAACCTTCCTAAGAGATAGGACTCTCCCCATGATTATAAAGAGCCTAACCTCTCCTTCTCCCTCTATAAAAGCCTGCCCTCTCCATTTTCTAGCTAGCTGAACATTTGGGAAGAAAACTATAGCTGAGCGACTATTGAAAGCAGAGCTAAGGAGAACCCCGTAAGAGAGAGAGCCTTGTCTAAATTGCCGAAGAGCTTCGTGAGACATGCTTTGCTGAAATCCCTACCAAAGGAAGAATGCAATGTCAGAACTTGGTTGTAATCTTTCTTTCACATTTTAATATATGCTCGAATACGTTATTGGTTCCACTATTGTATTTCTTATGTGTGTAATGCAATTTAGTTCAATCTTTTATGACTGATTGATAGTTAAAATTTTGAATTATTACGTTGTATGCTGTTGTTTCTTCTCTACATGTGTACAGGTGTCGGAACGCAGTGAGAGAAAGGGATTGTGATCTCTCAAGCTAGGAACAGGAAGCAACGCTTCTTCTTCGATGACAGCAGCGTAGGACTTGAGGTAGGCTATCTATCGTAGCTTTGTCTTTTGTAACTAGGAATCGGTATCATAGCGTGTTTTGTTTGTTGCTAGACCCACACTAGGGCTAGTGGGATCTCCTCTATCTGCAGAGGGGATTTACCTCTCCAACAACCTCCATGTTCATTTCATTCTCCCTAGACATACTTATATCCATTTGGCCTTGTCAACTTGCCCTTTGAACTATCCTTGACTCATTTTTATAATTTTTAAAACCTTTGCAGAATCCATAGCCCAATGGATTGATCCTCTCTTACTCTACCTATTTCCCTTGACAACCTACCCAAAAAAAACAACAAACAAACCCTAATCCCTATAACTAGCCTAAGATAAAAATCTAAAAGCTATCAAGTTAAAAAATTTTACAAGAAAACATTAGAGAGAGCCCTCTCCGAGTCTAGGAAGGCTAGGTCCTAGGACTCCAAATATTGGTTTGATGTTACTCCTATTCATTTGTTCTTGCCAATCTGCAAATTATGGGGACCTAACATAGTGGCGATCACGGTGGGACCTTCTGAGTCAGTGACAATCTAAGTATTCCTTAGGACCTCAGAGCACCCGCAAACATCCTTAGATTGATATTTAGTTGTTGATGGTTCACAAAAGTACATCCTTAAAAATAGTAAACATCATCCACCTGGTGACTCCACAACTCTCAATAGACCTAAAGACTCCGCTGGAGGAAGAACCTGAAACATGACCAATCATGCTAGAAAGAGAGAGTACTCAGGCCTAGATTGGGTTCAAGTAATTATTATTTTTTATCTATAACTATGTTCTATCCTACTTTAAGCTTGATCAAGAATACACTGATGAGGTATACATTGGTCATTGGAAAGATCTCAGGCCTAAAAATGCTGAGCTTAAAATTGTAGACCATGAATGTACTGATATACCTGTGCCTACTCTAGATACACTTGTAAAAGACCTAGTGAAACATGAGCCTCATACTGTCTTTTTAGCTCCTGCTGAAACCTAAAACTATCATAAATCTCTTTTTGCACTATCTATACCCACAAAGTTCCCAAACATATATAAGCCTCTGGTTTTTCCTCCTATTCTCCAAGTACTCCCTGCAAATCTTGCAATTAAAGTACCCAGATTTGATGGAGAAAACTCAAAAGTCACCGCTGAAGAGCATATTCAAAATCTTGAGGATCTACTTGACCTATTTGAAGTAGGAGAAGATGATGTGCGTATTAGAATGTTTGCGTTATCATTACAAGGAAAAGTTAAGAGTTGGTTTAAAGACCTTCTGGTTGCAAGCATTATTGATTTTCATCAATTCACTCAAGTCTTCCTAGATAGGTGGGCAGTCATGGGAAATTTTTTTCTCATCATAAAGGAATACAACCATTTAAAAAGACAACACAGGGAGACAGTACAACACTTTTCAGCCAGGTTCAATAAAGTGTACCATGCAATACTTGCTAAGATAAAGCCACCTCCGGAACGGGCCTTCTTACACTACCCAAAAGCCTTTGATCCAGATATGGCATTCCAGATAAGAGAAAGAGATCCTTCAAACCTAGAAGAAATGCATAATGTGGCAATTACTGTGGAATCCAACATACTAGAAAGAGAGGCAAAGTTAAAAGAAATGAAGAGAGACAAAGTAGCTCAAGAGAAACTTATTTATTCGGAGATAAAGCTAGATATATTGACAAACAAAGTTAAAAATGAAATGCATATGATCAGCAGGAGGAAAGAGGAAGAGTACAAGGTTGAGGTTGGAGTTGATTGTTCAAAACAACCAGTACCTTTTTCTTTGGAAGAACAAATTCAGTCATTACAAGGCAAGAAACACAATCAAAATATGCATGCTAAGCAAGATTACAAAGAAGAAGATGCAGAAAGTTGTCAAGTAAGTACTAGATACCTTCCTACATCTTGTGCTTCACTATTAAGAGATAATTACAAGCAAATTCATTAGGGGAATTTTGAGGTCTAAAATGAGCCTCCTAAGGAAATAATAAAATAATAGCTAAACCAATAAAAAATATTTATTAATTTGAAATTCACTTTTTGCACCACAATTCATGTAACCATAGTTAAATTCAATTCAAAAGTTGTACCAAAATAAAATTAATAAAAAAATTGTATTGATGTGACTATAAATAAGAATGAGATTTTCAAGAAAAAAGTCATTATCATTGAACAACTAATGCATTTGTCCTTTGTACTTAAACAACTTAAAATAAAATATAAATATAAATTTATAAATTCTTAATTATTATATGCTATTAATTAAATTTATATTATTTAAATTGTATAATAACATGTAATTAATATACTATATAAAAATAATATAATATAATATAATATACTAAATGTAGAGGGATATCCATTGTTTCTTTCAAGAAATATGAAATGACAATAATATATTTTTATTCAAAAAGTGTGAAATGACATTTATTATGAGTACTTTACTTTGAATTTAAAAGTACTTAGAGCACTACCATGGTTAACCATGAATTTTTATCCACCATTGAGAATGTGACAAGTAAGTATCTTTAACTCAATCAATGCCACCTCAACCATTAGGGATGATGTCATCCCCTAAAATGTCATTTGTTTTCATAAAGTGAATTTTCATTGTAAATTTTCCTTAGGAGGCCCATTTTAGACCTCAAAATTCCCCTAATGGCAAAAAGAAACAAGATGGAATGCTCTAAAGAATCAGTAAGGGAAGAAATGGATAATACAAACCCTTTTTCAAATTCATAAGTTCTCCCCTTAAAATATCTTGGTGTGGCCGCTAGGATTATAGAACGAGGAATGGTGGATGATCCAGCACCTTTGAATCTCTATCGTTGTGCTTCGATTCATTTTAGATTTCTAAAGAAGCAACTATTTGCCATAAACACTCTCTTTTTAATCCAAACTACCTCAGATCAGAAGATAAAATTATAGTTCAACATATGGTGGAAAAATCTGTTGATCTAGTATGCATAGTGGATGACATTCCTCCTATGAATAAGTTGCCCAAGTATGATCAATATGCTGATGATTATGTTCTCCTAACTCAAGCTAACACTACAAAACAATCAATGATTAATTTGTGGGACAAAGACAGTAATTTTCAACATCTCAAATATAGTGATCATCAAATACCACTAAGGTATGACAATGGAGAAGAAAGTGCAAAAAGTTTGGGATAAGGGGAAGGATATTTACCTCTTTGTGGAACTTCATTTCAGTTCATCAAAGACAACTTTAATACAATCAGAAGTAAGCAATCTTTGGGTATTGATTTTAATAACAAAGAAAACATTCAGCCCTATGACCATCCTTTAGAAGAGGAATAAAACAACTGTGGTTCTATCCAAGGAAAAAGGAAAATGCCTCCTCCTCTAACTGAAGAAGAAATCAATCAAGGTCTAGGCATACAACCAACTTCTAATATTTCGTTTAAAGAATTTTTTTTCTGTTTTCTATCCCGCTGATTTATATGCTGCAACCTGGCCTCATAAAGAAACATAGGAGAAAATTGACATTAAGGCTGTACTATCTTCTCAAAAGGATATACTACTAGGAAATGGCCCTAATGATGTCTTTCACCCAACATTCAGCCCACTCAATGAGAATACATCAGGTATGTTGGAGGATAATATTGCAATATATGATGAGGTTGCCAGCATAGATGATCACGAGGAAGAGGTGGAGTTTCTTGTCCAAAAGGATCCCAATCATATCCAAGTGAAGGAAGGAGCATTAGGGGAATTTTGAGGTATAAAATGGGCCTCCTAAGGAAATAATAAAACAATAGCTAAACTAATAAAATAATATTTATGAATTTGCAATTCACTTTTTTGCACCACAATCCATGTAACCATAGTTAAATTCAATTCAAAAGTTGTACCAAAATAAAATTAATAAAAAAATTGTATTGCTGTGACTATAAATAAGAATGAGCTTTTCAAGAAAAAGTCACTATAATTTAACAACTAATGCATTTGTCCTTTGTACTTAAATAGCTTAAAATAAAATATAAATATAAATATATAAATTCTTAATTATATTATATGCTATTAATTAAAATTTATATTATTTAAATTGTATAAGAAAATGTAATTAATATACTATATAAATATAATATAATATAATAAATGTATAGGGATATGCATTATTTCTTTCAAGAAATATGAAATGACAATAATATATTTTTATTCAAAAAGTGTGAAATGAAATTTATTATGAGTACTTTAATTTGATTTTAAAAGTACTTAGAGCACTACCATGGTTAACCATGATCTTTTATCCACCATTGAGAATGTGACACGTAACTAGCTTTAACTCAATCAATGCCACCTCAACCATTAGGGATGATGTCATCCCCTAAAATGTGATTGGTTCTCATAAAGTGAATTTTGATTATACATTTTTCTTAGGAGGCCCATTTTAGACCTCAAAATTTCCCTAATGTAGTCCTGAATGAAGTCAGGTATTATTCCAAGATCCTTTTGCTGCTTTCTTGGAGACATTTGGAGGAGTAAAGTATGCCATAAGCAGTTTGATGCAAGGTTTAAAGAAAATTTTAGGCACTACTATTCAAAGACAAGTGAGGTGTGAATGGCCTTTTTATTTTTTCAGCACACTCAAAGAGCTGAGCCAAGATCACTTATGGAATCATCTACTTGATTAGCCATATTGGAAAAGAGAGTTCACCAAATGAATATATATCATGTGTAGGTTAGATTAAGATAGATAGGAATGTAAATAAGCTCAACATTATGAGTATATTTCTAGTTTTTTAATCTTAGAATGCTGAAATTAAAAAAAAAGGGAATATGAAAATAAGGGGTATAGCCCCATACCCAAAAAAGAGTACTACTGAAAGTGCGCAAGCCTAAATGCCACTACTTGAGAAAGAAAGTCTTGTTCAGTCATTTAGCCTAATCATGATTGAACATGTTTTAAATTTCTGCTGATAGGTTAGTGAAAGAAGACTTGTCAAACCATTTAAGCTTAACTTGTCAGTAGATTAGATTAGGAAAAGATGTTGGTTCTCGATGCTCAAATCTGAACCAAAGAGAAAGAGAGGGATGCCTAGAAAATTATAAATCAAAACCCTCATGTTTTCTAGTTTTTGATTATACAAAAATAATGTCTGTGTGTAGCTTGTTCGAATGCCACAACCTATGGCAAATCAAACTGTTTAATCCTGGTTTAGTCATGTTTTCAATTTCATGTTAGTAGGATAGAGAATAAAGTTTGTCAAACAACTTAATCTTGAAAAATGAATAGACTAGGTAGAGAATAAGAGAGTTTATTAGCCTAATCTGAACTCTTGGAAGTGATAAGGGTACAAGTAGATAGTTTTTCATGATTTCAAAAGAAAATAATGTCAAGGGTTTGCTATTCGAAGTGCACCCAAAGGAAGAAAAAATGTTAGACAAGGTATGATGGATAGGTAGAAATGAGGTTGAAGCAAACATGTCTTTCATATTTTGAGATCATAGCTTCAAGAGAACATCAACAAATTAAGGAAAAGAGATCTACAAAGTGCAAGTAAGGCACTGGTCTTCAAAACTAAGAGATCTAAACTCTGAGGTCCTGGACACCTCCTGACAAGGATCTGCCCTCCCCAAGTGGAGCCACTGTTAGTCATCAATAATTTTTACTATCTATAGATGACTAAATATTGGTTCTAGATTTCTAAAAACAAAATTCCCTAAATATTGTGAGTTTTATAAATCTCACTCCCTTCATTATCCTTGTAGAAATGTTTTTCACTATCCTACCACTTTGCCATTCCATGGTCACCTTGTCACTCCTAAAGGACTCCTTATGAGCTTGTGCCACTCATCTCCATTCCTTCTTCTCATCTATAACCTCATTACTCTATTATTCCCTTGCCCATAACTCTACTTCACATCTAGGGTTTACCTATAAGCCTAAATCATGCCCATGATTCCCAAATTATTCAAGAATTGATGATCTCAAAGCTATCTCTGTTGGCTCTTTAGATAAATCAAGTACATTGGATTTTGGATATTCATTTACATCACTTTGTCAATACTCTTTTTTTTACATTTGAGGATTCCAAGCCAATTTTCAGTCAAAAAGAGGTCAAAGAACCCCCCTCTAGGTCATTAGGTTTTCATAGGTTGTAGGGTCATCCTTGGTGCTTTAAGCACTTCTTTTCTTGTGCTAGAAGCTGGCTCAAATGGTCAGCACATGCTTGTCCAAGATAGATCAGAAAATCTCCAAGGAGGACTACTTTGTCAAGTTCAAGTTATGCAAAAGGAAACTGTGCATTTTGATATTTCCGCAGGAGTGTTAACGTGACTATCAGTAGAGAATGGGTAAAGTAAGAGTCCTACCACTACAAGGAAAAGACCCTCTAGCGCATGTTTTTGAGGAACCCCACAGAAAAATACCCCATACATCCGTTTCTAGTGGAGATTACTAGAGGAGGTTGGCGGGCGGAGGGTTTTGTGGATGGATTCTTCTCGGTGCGCTTATCATTACACACCACCCCGGTGCTCTGGAACCGAGAAAGCACTAGTACAGACCAAAACATTGGCACCCAAGACATTATGTACTCCGTACACACCTGCCCAGTGCATCTTATTATTCTATAGCACCAGTGCATCACATATCTTCCATGCCGGTGCATTATAAAACACCACACAACACCAAAACCACCCGGTGCGGCAGAAAGAAACCACACCGGTGCATCATAATACATCGTGCCAAAACACAAACTGACCGATGCGTTTGTAAGAAATAGAACTGGTGCGCCTATAAACAACGCGCACCGGTAAAGGGTTAAATTAAAAAAAAAAATTATGGCAAAATAACCTAGATTTTTTAGTTTTCCAGTGCTCCTAAGCTCTCAATTACCGGTGCGCGCCCTACCATAGAATGCACCGGTGCACACGAGACATTGGCACACTGGACAACTTGCGCGACGTACACACACATATGGGGCCTCCTGTTACTATAACACACCAATGATTCACCACTCTTCTGTGCCAGTGCATCATAAAACACCGCGCCAAAACAGAAACGTGTCGGTATGTTCTTATCCAAGAGCACCGGTGCGCCGATAAACCACACGCATCGGAATAGCGTTACATAAAAAATCTTTTTAAGGCCAAAAAACCGGGGCTTTACGGATATTCCGCCCCAGTGCATCATTAAAATTTCACGTCGAAACTGAAACATCTCGGTGCGGTGTTAGGGAACCACCCCAGTGCATTATAAACAACGCGCCAAATTTGACACAACACGGTCCGGTTGTAGGTAAGCGTACCGGTGCGCCTATAAAACCCTATGCACCGGAACAGGGTTAAATAAAAAAAAAAATTTATGACCAAAAAACTTCATTTTTCACTTTCCTCAGTGCTCTAGAGCTCTCAAGCACTGGTGCCATTTCCCCTTGTCTGAGCGGCCCTGACATCGGTGCTCTCATTACACCCATTGCACACACTGCTACTCTGCATTGGCCACCAATCTCTAGCTTGAATTTTGAAAAAGGGTGGGATAATTTATTTTGCAAAGTTTACATCCAATATGCCTCCTCGACGGCGAAATGTACATGTATTTTTCTAGTTTTTCCATAATTAAGCCTTTTAGTGGATTAGAAATTGAAATAACCTTAAAAATAACCATTAAAAAAGATTTTTTTTTTTTTTTTGAGTGGTGCACCGGAGCAGTTCGGATTGCACCAGTTAGCGGTGCTGCTTGTAAAATTTACAAGCCACACTGCCACCGGTGCTAATGTTATCCACACTGTTTCCGGGCACCGCGAATAATTTTAAAACAAAAAAAATAAACCAAAAGGCGGTGCGCTCATTTATCTAGGTGCACCGTTGACCACATGAATCACATTGCGGTGCATTGATGGAATTATCTTCCCCGGTGTATGTTAGTGCACCGCATTTTGGATTCCGAGAGGGTCAACGGTGCGGCCGGGTAAAAGACCGCACTGTCGACTATGTAATTGTCATAAAGTCGGTGCGTTGACACGACTATACATATATTTCAGTCAACGCACCACTATTCTGAACTTTGATGAAGTCAACAGTGCTTGAAAAATAGACAGCTACACTGAGGCCGTTGCGTTGTATTTCATTAGTGGCACCGGGACCAGTGCTCTACATTCTTAAGACACACCGCGATCGGTGCGTGACTGTTTCTATGGCGCACCGACTTGTCTATTTTCTTTTTAATATATATATATATATATATATATATATGTATATTCCTAAATCCATGTCTGTTTTAATAATTTTTTATTTATTTAATATGGCAATGATTCAGAGAGAAGAGGAGGAACAATAGCAACAACAGGCTGAACAATATGATATGATTCGCCAATGGGAGGCCCGAGAGAGGGAGAGAGATGCATACCCTCGCCCTATTACTGTAGATACCCAGGAGATCCTTAGGTAGGTAGGCCTCCTCAAGTTCTATGAGGAGGCTACTTCCCTAAAGGCCCATAGTGTGTTTTTGAGATATCTTATTCGCAGGTGGAATGCCCACTGACAGGCTTTCCAGGTTGGTCTTGAATAGTGGTACACACCCACTGAGGAGGATATTTATTTTATTACAGGACTATCGAGGAGAGGGGTATATTTTCCCTCATTCCCAGACGTGCCAGTTGGTTGTGTAGCAGGAAGTCAGTTAGTTTAATCCTAGAGATACATTGGAGCACATGTACTGTCTCCTTCAGAGTTTCAGGTACCTATAGGTCAGTTACGTATAGGTGCTTTTGGTAGACAGGATGTGCAGTGCCTCTCCCTTATCATTTCGACCATTTCGCACAACACCAGTGACGGGTAACACATTAGTTTCTCTCTTTTATATTATGTTGATTCTTTAGTACAAAAACCACAACTTGTCACGTGGTCTGCCATTTTTTTGTGGCAATTTTGTACGACCTTAGATAGATGTCATGCTCACGCACAAGGGAGGGTCAACTTCCCTTTTGCTTCAGAGCTGTTTTGTTTATTTTTTGAGAGGTTTCTAGAGATGAGACCTAGTTTTGTTCGCAAGCCTCGTAGGCCGATGTTTGAAGCCTGTATGCACATGTGGGGGCAGATGTTTCCCAAGAGGGGAGACACTTTGTTTCCAGCGAGGATATCACATGATTCACTAGACTTACTAGCCAGTGTTGACGGGTTGCATCCCTTAATTATGGTCCCATGTCCTTATGCCGGCTTAGATTGGCGAGGGTGTCCCAACATCCTCTTCACAGCTGATGAGCCACCAGATGATAGAGGTAATATTACTGTTTTATTTATATTTATTCTAACATGTTCTTAATTAACTTGTTTTTAATAAATTGTGTAATGAAATTGTCTAATTATTGTTGTGTACTTGTATATATTTTGCAGACATTGGCTCTTTTGATGGCGAGGAGATGCCAGGTCCACCACATGATCTAGGTGTGGACCTTGATGATGATGATAATCAAGATATGGCTGATGCCGTTCATGATCATGATGAGGATGAGGCCGATGTAGCAGAGAGACATGATCCTGCTCATCATGGTGCACCGGTGCCGCCTTTTACTAGGTGTGGTCAACCTGAGACCAGATATAGGATGGAGTTGGCCAACCAACTATGTGCATTGATTGTTGATGCAGGCATCAGGCCCACTCATTACAGAGACATATAGGCCGATGACAGGCTATTACGGATGTGGAGAAGCATGCTGCGTGACATGTACAGCCTGATGCGGCATGTTGTAGGAGCTACGACAACTGTTAAACGATTGAGGAGGACTGTCTATAGGCGTAGTCAAGCTGCGACACGTGATGGACAGTCCGCAAGCAGCGACTCACATGCATCTCAAGATCATTCACCTCGCGGCGCGCCTGATGAGCATGATGCTCCACTGGCAGCATCTGACAATCATCATGGAGATGAGGCTGGACCATCAGCCACATCCAGTCAGTAGCCTGCAGCTACATCCATCAGTACTAGTCATTATCATGAGCAGGCTGGACCATCGACCGCTGAGGCTGCACTATTGACTGAGCAGGCCTCCAATACTACTGCTCATATTGATGTTGTACTACCACCAGCAGATGCATCCATCAGTACTAGTGATAATGATCATGAGCAGGCTCAACCATCAACTGTCGAGGCTGCACTTAGCTTTACTGAGCAGACATCCACTTGTAGTACTGCTATTGATGTTGTTATACTACCACCAGCGCCTGATCCATGACATTTATATTACAATTGTATATTTTTAACTTTATATATATATATATATATATATGGTCCATGTATTCTATGTTCATGTTGCAGTTGTACTTAATTTTCATGTTGGTGATCATCATGATGTGGCGCATATTGTTAGGTCATGTTAGATATGTTCATTTAATGTATAGCTTGTAGATAGATGTGTATATGTGATAGCATGAATTATTTGACATATTGAGATGTATATTTGATGTTTGTATTGTGATGATCTTAATATATAATGTTAATTTGATGTTTGAATGTGTTTATTAGTTGAATATGATGTTTGTACGATGGTTATCATGATCGTGATGATGTTTATTAATTAATTTAATATTAAATGACCATGATATTTATTAAATATTATGTCGTGATTGTAATTGTAATTTAAATTTTAATTGTATGTAAAATTGTAAAATTGTATTTGTATTTGTACTTATTGTAATTTAAACTATAATTGTATGTAAAATATTTATTAATGTAAAATTTTAATTGTAATTGTAATATTTAATTTATTCTGAAATGATTGTAATTGTATATATGAAAAATTGTAAAATTGTAATTGTATTTGTAATTGTAATTTTAATTGAATTGTATGTAAAATATTTATAAAATTGTAATTGTAATTGTAAATGTAATTCTATGTAAAATTGTAAATGTAATTGTATGTAAAATTATAAAATTGTATTTGTATTTGTAATTGTAATTTTAATTGAATTGTATGTAAAATATTTATAAAATTGTAATTGTAATTGTAAATGTAATTCTATGTAAAATTGTAAATGTAATTGTATTTAAAATTCTAAAATTGTAATTGTATTTGTAATTGTAATTTTAATTGAATTGTATGTAAAATATTTGTAAAATTGTAATTGTAATTGTAAATGTAATTCTATGTAAAATTGTAAATGTAATTCTATGTAAAATTCTAAAATTGTAATTGTATTTGTAATTTTAATTTTAATTGAATTGTATGTAAAATATTTGTAAAATTGTAATTGTAATTGTAAATGTAATTCTATGTAAAATTGTAAATGTAATTGTATGTAAAATTAAAATTCTAATTCTAATTCTAATCGTAATTCATGTATGTGAAATTAATGTAAAATTGTAATTTTAATTTTAATTCTAATTGTAATTATTGTACTTTTAATTGTAATTGTATGTAAAATATTTGTAAATTTTTAATTCTATTAATGTGAAAATTTTAATTGTATTAATGTGAAATGATTTTATTAAAATGTTTAAATTTGTAAATTTACAAATAATTGTAAAATAACAAATCTAAAATAATACGAATTTTTGTAACATAATAAATTTTAGAAAATAATGAAAATAAATTCATGTACTTTATAATTATCATTATTTTATTATGATCTTACATACAAAAAAAAAAACTTTATACATTCCAGTGCGCTTATCATCCTAACACACGTCTGTGCGTCGTATAAATAAAACGCATTGGTGTGTCACAACTCTTCCGCACTGGTAACGAATAAACGCAAATAAAAAAAATGCAACTCTATTTTCTTTAAGTGAAAAAAAGAAAAAAAGCGGAAATTTGAAAAATGGGAAGCAAATTATTTTTGAAAATCTAATTTCAAAAAATAATTCTTTAAGTACTAAACACTTTTCATTAATTCACTATTTTTTGCTAAAATTTTTAGCCAGATATTTGCAAGAGACAACCTGGAGCAAGAGAGCAGGAGTGCACTGTGGAGCAGCGAAATACGTTTGAACAGAAGTATTCAAACAATCAGAAACCAAACCTCTAGTAATTCAAACCCTGTATCATAGAATTTGAAACCATCTCGTGATTAAATTTGATTATTTTTTTTACTTTTTTCTGCAGTTTGTATCCATTTTTACCCTAAACCCTTCATTTTTTTTTTCCCTTTCTTCTCCCTGTTTCTATGATTTTAGAATTAGGTTTTTTCATTTTAGATTGATGTCCAACCCACGAAATGATTTGCATAGTCGGATCCCAATCCATTCGGCCATTGCGTGAATTTTTGAAAAAATGGATTTTTCTTTATCAGTGCGGCCAGTGTACTATACCACACCGGTGCTCTATATTATACAACGCACTATGAAAGTACTGTAGTAAAAAAAATGAAAACATTTTTTTCTAAATCCATGCGCCAAATCTGAAATAGGGCACCGATGCTCCATTTAACTAGGAAAGCATTGTACGGTGTATTACATCATTTTTGCGGTGCGTTTATAATACCCCACGCACCGTTAGGTCTATTACACGGTTTTTTGCAGTGCATTTACAATACCAAATGCACCGTACGATGTATTATACTTTTTTGCGGTGCTTTCTTAATATCTCCACGCACTAGCAGCAATGCGGACCTTGTGAAAGGCACACCAGTACCTTGAGATTTATTTTCTACCTGAAAAGTTGAGAATTATTTATAAATATATTAATGAATAATATGGTACAGGTTTCAAATTGATAAAGAAATTTCTGACAAGAGATCAAGTAACAAAAATATTGTTAACACATCAAGAAAAGCAAAAAAGACAAGTTCTTTGTAAATTCTTTATAAAAAAATATTATTTTTGAACTATATGTAAGTTTAACTAATATGTATTGTTTATTGTGTATCATGCAGAGCCACAAAATGATGAAGCTCGATATGATTATTTCGGATCTAGGACCAGAAGGGCATAAAAGATTAATGGAAAAATTGCAAAAGGATGAATCAGGTGAATGAAAAAATACTATCGATCCAATATGAGTTTCTTTTTTTAATTATCATTAATAATATACTTAAAATTATTAGATAACATGTGTCAAACAGTCTACTAATTCACATCTGTTTAATGTTGTACAGGGACCAACAACTCAGAAAAGGAATATTGTTCTAAGAAAAGAAAAAAAATATAACATGCAAATGAAAATCAATTGCTCCTTAGCTCATCTAGAGTGGTGCTGGAAGTTAACGAAAGGGGAAAAACTTTTACAAAAGTTTGAGGGATCTAGTGGAACGAATGTATAGACATTCTTTCCAACAAAAACAACGTGCTTCAAATGTAATATGTAATCATTGAATTTTTCGATCATTAGGTACAATAAATAAACAATTTAGCATTAAATATTAATTTTCAAGAATTTTCTTGCAGAAAAGAAAAGAAAATGGAACCCATTCAGCACATAAAATAGGACAACAAGGAAGAAAATGGTTGATCTCTAAGTTTGTGAGTAATTGTTACTTCCTTATAACAACTTAACTAGATTTCATTTTTGTATTTTTTAAGTTGTTTTACAAAAATCATCATTGAATGTCTTCAAACGGGTGCTAACATACAAAGAAGAACCATCAGATGAATTGATTGAAATTGGGTTAAATATGGGTTGTGAGTATATGTTGGCATATCAGAATTTAATTGTGGAATTTGTAAGCATCTATCGATCTTGTTTTAATTCGCTCCATCTATAATTAATAGAACAAAAACATATTTTATATTAAATATATGATTTGTTATGGGGTATAAAACTTGCAGGAAACAAAGTATGGAACTGCGCCAACAAATGAAATTTTGAAAGATGGCATGGTACATGGTTTTGAAAGAATGTGTATAATTTATGAGTCAATTGTTGCTATGGTACATCATTTTTATTTTCGATTTACATTGATGTATATTATTTAATATTGCAATTTTCATTATTCTCACCAATGTATATACACTTATTTCAGTTTATTTTTATGTTTGTAGATGGAAGGTGAAGAAGAAGAAAACAATCAACGCCATGAACAAAACATTCCTGAAAATAACCCAAGTCATGGAAGTAGCTCTAGCAGTGACAACAGTTCAAGCGAAGAATGATGATCACTATGTTTGGATATCAAAGCAAGGCATTTTATTTTTTGAAATATATATGTCTGTGAAATCAGACATTTTGTTTAATGTAATGGGCATAGTGTCCCAATTGAAAGACAAAGGGATACCAATAACTGTCCCATTTTGTATGATAAAGATTTTCTTCTATATATATAATCATAAAATATGTTTTAATTTATTCTATTGCATTCTCCATTATCACTATTGCGTTCTCCATTGTCATTCTCAAATGCACTAATAAAAATTTAATTCATATGAATAATGTTATAAGATATATATGTGTTGACTTTTGATGAATAATGATTTTTAAAAAACCACAATAATTATGATATGATATAACAAATTAATCCAAACATCACATTCAAATGCATTAATAAAAATGTAATTAATATGAATATTGTTATAAGATGTGTCGAATTTTGATGAATAATTAATTTAAAACAATCACAATAATTGGACTGTCACAGGTCGATGTTTCTAAAAAATACAACATGAAAACCAGTGTGTGTTAGTAACTGTACACCAAGGCATTTATGTGTCTATACGCACCGGTGCCGTTGTACGATCTATGGGCACCGAAAAAATACCGATATCAATTATCAATATCGGTGCGTTTGTGTGATACTGCGCACTGGGGCGTTTACGTATCTATAAGCACCAGTGCATTTTTACGATCTATGGGCACTGCACAAATACCGATACCAATTATAAATCTCGGTGCCTTTCTGTGATACAACGCACTAATGCATTGATACGACCTATGGGCACCACACAAATCCTAAGACCAATTAGAATGGTCCCGTGTGTTGTATGATCAACACTATGCCCGGTACAGTTTTACACCTAAACGTTTCGGTGCGTTGGAATGAGACAGCCTTGGGGCACCGTCGGTATGTATGCACCGGTGTGTTAAAGGAAAAGTAGCGCATCGATGAAAAAAACATCCATAATAACCTCCGGCCGCCCATTTTTTTTAGTTGTGTTGAATTTCCATTTAAAAGCTCCACCAAAACCTCCGTAACCATAAAAAAATGTTGTAGCAAATGTTTTTTTGACAATTTTGGCCAATTTTATAACACTAAAAACCTCCTTTATAACCTCTGCTAAAGGGTCTTTTCCTTGTAGTGTGCTCCTCAATAAACACATTCACAACAAAGAGAGAGGAAGCATTTTGTGTTCAAGAAGAATCAGGGTTCCTAAGCCTGATTGGGCCAGCAATGTGCCAAGTAAAGATCCAATGCAGCAAATCACATGAAGGAGGCACACTAAGAAAACCAAACATGAAGAGAAGTTTTTTAGACATTATAGATGAAATAGGGAAAAAGGTGAGGTGAACTAGACAAAAAAGAATGAACTTGAAAGGGTTATAGAGAACTTAGAAGACAACACTGATAATTGCTCTCAAACATCCCAGAAACCTAAGGATTTGGAAAGATAGTCAAAAGAGGAAAAATGAAGATGTTAGGCTTCCATGATGACAACAGAAAGAATATTTGAAGATATTGTTGTGTGTGACATCCCAAAATTTGTCAAAAGTGAGTTTACCATGCCTAAGGATCAGCGAAGGAGGTGAAGACAGGGTTTTCAGCCACTTTCCAAGTAAAAGATGATTTGAGTTTCAAGGTAAGGACAAAAGAAGTTTTGGAGATACTGCCACTGTGCAAGTTTATGAAGTTATAAAAAATGAATTTAGCAGGCTTAAAAGATCAAAGGGAGAGCCACTTCAAGGTTTTCATAAAACTTTCTAAGGGAAAATGTTCAAGGACATAGATAAGCCAAATAAAGTAAGCCTTGTGACTCAATCAAAATCTGCAAAGCAAGGAGGTAAGGAGTATCAGTGAGAAAATTTAAACTATCATTTCAGGCACCTGCAGATCAAAAGTGTCAAAAGAGTGTTTTCGTGATGTTGCCTTGTGTTTTTTGTATCTAAGATGTCAAAATAAAAGTCATCAAAACCACAACATTACGGAAGGAGTCAAATTCACCATTGAAGCAAACCTGCCTACAGAGAGTGTAAAGGCTTATTCAAAGAAGGTAAAGGGCATTAGTTTGAATTCATAATGCATGTTAAGGGACAATTTTTGAAGGTGTCAACTCAAAAGAGCAAAGGGAAAAGGGTATTTCAGTGTTTTTTATCACCTGCAGCAAAAAAGTCAAAAGAACATTAGTGAAAGGAATGACGAAGGAAAAAAAAATTAGAAAGTGGGTTTGTAAAAATAAATTTAAACCCCTAAGCCTATAAAAGGTCCTTAGCCCTTCATACAACCCATTATTCACTTGTGAGAATTTCCAGAGCGATTAGGAGGAAAAACTGTGAGTTTTTAGTCGAAATCCAGGAAAGTTACCTGGCGCTGCGCGTTCAAGGCCGAGCGCTACGCCTTGTGAGAAATATCCCTTGTAAAATTACTTCGCGTTGCGCGTTCAGAGGAGAGATGCACATTCAGAGGCACATTGTGCATTCACCTAGGAATCCCAACACGCTCAGCAACCCACGGTGCTATGCGTTCACTGCTACGTTTTCGGCAGACTCGACAGGCCTGACACCCCGTGCACACGCTGCATGTTCGACCTAGAGTGCCTCCTGCATTTGAAAACAATCAAATTACATCAGAGATAACTCCAAGCTGCCATTAAAGGTTTTCAGAGCATTTTTAATTGGTAAGTGGATGTCATACACCCCTCCAAATATTTGATGGTTTGTAAAAGAAGGAATCCCTAAGGTGAAAACCTAATCTTCATGCTAAAAACCCTGTTTAAGCCTCCCTCATCTGCAAAAAAGGAGATATAACTCAAAAATGGATAAAGTAGTGTGGTTGAAGTGTTTTGAAGTTGATCTTCCATCAAAGCTTAAGGCTTTTTTCCATACACTGAAAACAAAGTGACCTTACATTGCCCCCTCCATTTCAAAATTAACATCAGTGCAAGTTATTGTCAAAGAAAAATTATAACAAGTAGTTGAGTTAGTACTTCAGTTTTGGCTCTCCCTCACAGTCATACACTTACACCTTCATTCATACCTCTCAGTCACTTATTAAAAGGCTACCCTTTCACCATCATTCCAATTCCTTTCTCATATTAGCTTCACAAGCAGAGCTAGGGTTTTCAAAGGCAAGTATCAAAACGTCAAGAGAAGGAGGAAATGGTAGTGGTGAGGAAGGCCAAGTGCCTAGGAGGAATCAACACAGAGGTGGGAGGATTAATAGGTTTGAACCCAAAAACACCATGGAGCTTAATGCCTCTCCTATGATTGTCACATGTTTCCAAAATATGGGGTGTTTTCATTTTTGTGAAAAATTCCAACAAGTGCAAAGTCACCCTGAGCTCACTTGGTTATTCATCCTCAACCTACATGAGAAACAAGTAAATCATTGCAGGGGTAAAATTTGAGCTGTCATCAGATGCCATTTCTATTGCCATTGGGATGCCTAATTTTGGTGAAAAGTGGTTCAAAAGAGCCAATTTAGACATAAGCTGCTATGAGCCATTTCTTAAACCCATATACAAAGAAGACTGAAAATCTATCTTCCCTTTCTCACATTCGCTGGAGAGGTATGCACCCCTGATGAGGGTCATCATGAAATATTTTACATGTGAGGGAAGGTACTCTAGACTTTACTCCTATAATATGAGATTACACATGCACTTTACTAGGGTTAAGATGCTTCATTTACCCTACTACCTCTACATGAGTATTAAAAATATGTCTTATGTTGTACAAAAGAGGAATTATTCCCAGCAAATGAAAAGTTTGTTCCATCACTCTTTGATCAAGATGGTTGTGATGCATAAGTTGGAGCAAAAGGGTATTCCATGGGAGGTGTTTATTTCTCATGAAGTGTTCACAAACCCACAGCCCCATCCTCAGCAAAATTTTTCCTCATCATCTCATCCTCCTCCCCCTACTCCTCCATCATCTTCTACTGATCATGCTTCACCATCTACACATATATCCTCACCTCAAGAAACCCCTCCTTCCTCACACTCTCCAAATGCCTCAGATTATGAGGGAAGTGGCAATAAACAAGAAATTGACCATGAAAGAGAAGGTAATGATCAATCAAGCAATAATGATGAAACAAGCAACAATGAAGAGAATGAAGAGGCTAATGATAGCAGTGAAAAACACAGTGAAAATCATAGCAAGGAGACAAAAGACAATGAAACAAAGTTCGATGAGGCTCCTGACAGTGGTAATGATAATAGTGCAGAAATCAGTGAAAGAGAATCAAATAGTGATGGAGAAACAAATGGTGAAACACCTGGCAGTCAAGGTAATGAAGTAGCTGACATCGGTGAAACAAATTACAGTGAAGTTCATAGTGATCATGAAGACAGTGAGGAAGATAGCCATGAGGAAAACAACCAAGGAAAGGGTAGTGATGTCAGAATTAATGATACAAGTGAAGAAGTGGGCCAAGATGTCAGTGAGCCAAACAAAGATGACCAAAATGATAGAAGCCAGACTAAGGGCACTGAAATGGTCGCAATCAAACCTCTTTCTTTGACTTACCAAATAGGAGAAAGGCATGTGTTTGCTGCCTCTAAAAGGCAAGGGGCCATGCCTTCTACATAAACAAAGAAGCTTGACAAAGGAAAGGAAAAGGTCACTGTTGGAGATAAGAAAGTCAAGCATCAAACTAAACAAGAGCGCCAACTCATTGACCCTGAAAGTGAAAATGAAGATGAGGAGAGGGTTACAAGAATCTTCCTCCAAAGCAAGGATGCTTAGATCAGAGACCTGCAAAGAAATATTGGCATGGAAAATTATATTATTAAGTATTATAAGGATGAAAACACGCAGCTAAAGAAGACACAAAGGGACCTTGGCCTACAAAAAAGATTGCCAAGAACTATGCCTTGAGAAATCAAATTGCAATGGCCAAGCTCAAAAGAGCCCTTGCCCAAATTCAAGCACTCAAGGATGAAAAAGACCAAGAAAATCTTGGAATCCTTGCTGAAGCTTCTCTACAGGCCTCCCAAACCCCATGAGGAAGATAATTGCAAATTTTGGCAAGTTTTTGACATTTTTGGTTTTTTTACTGTTATTGAGGGCCGAAAGCGCAACACCCTTGGCGCTGCGCTTTTCCTAAAGGCATCCATTGGAGGTAAATTTTAAATTTTTGGATTCATCAGCCCAAGGAAAACATTCACACCAAATTTCAGATCATTTGGAGCAGTTTTGGTCCTCTAAAAGGCCCAAAAACATGAAAATTTTCACCTTTCTGCCATGTTTTCAGGGCTGGCATTGCGCTTTTACCAGCCTTGGGAGATTTGATTTTTGAACATGTTAATGGAGCCCAATCAAAAAAATAAGGGCAGTTTTGGTAATTAGACTCAACAATATTTCCAACAAGCTATCATAGAGCCCATTCCAACATCAGGAAGGTCTTCAAAACTTGGCTGCAAGATGACTCAGTTTCTCTGTGCAGGCACTGCGCCTTCAGACCTCTGACGCTGCCCCCTTGCAAAAAATTCAACAAAATACACTGAAAGATTATTTCGAGATTTTTTGGGCAAATCACTCTAGAATTGGTTGAGGAGTTATGTTTAAGTTATATTTCACTTATTAGCTTAGATATTGTGTGCCTTGGGCCTTGCATGGCCTCTTTGGACATAAATGATATTTATGGTGTATTTATAGTTTCTAGAAGCCTCTTAGGGTTTCCACCTTCTCATTTTTTGGTTAAATAGAGCATTGAGGCCTCATTGTAATTGTTGGATGTTTACTGGGAGTACTATACAGACTTTGAGATTGAAGAGAAATTGGCTTTAGTGCTTGATGGTGGCTTTGGAATGTGCATATGTGGATTGAGCTCACTCTTAGGATTCATTAAGCTTGGTTTTATGGTGATGTATTCCATATTTGTGTTTGTTTTCTTTAGTTTTTCATTATTTTTATGGTTCATTTAGTCATAGGACAAAAATAGAGAATAGGATTTGCCTTCTTGGCACCCTACTTCTTACTAAGATGTTATGTTAAATTTCTATTTGTTTGCAAGCAAGTCTTAGAGTTCTCTTAGCTTACTTATCTGTTGTTTTTAAGGTCTGCTTAGTATTGTTTGGTTGAAGAATCCTTTATTTCTCTTCAAGTTTATTATGCTATCATCTAAGAAGATTTTTCTTTTTTATTAGTTTATTAAAGGATCCTTGATTGCCCCTTAACATACTGTATTCACACCTCCATGTTCGTTTCATTCTCCCTAGACCTACTTAGATCCATTTGCCCTTGTTAACTTTCCCTTTGAACTATCCTTGACTCATTTTTATAGTTTTCAAAACCTTTGCAGACTCCATAGCCCAATGGATTGATCCTCTCTTACTCTATCTATTTCCCTTGACAACCTACCCAACCAAAGAAACAAACAAACCCTAATCCCTATAACTAGCCTACAATCAAAACCTAAAGGCTATTAAGTTAAAAATTTTACAAGAAAACATTAGAGAGAGCCCTCTCTGAGTCCAGGAAGGCTAGGTCCTAGGACTCCAAAGATTGGTTTGATGTTACCCCTATTCATTTGTTCTTGCCAATCTGAAAATTACGGGGACCTAGTATATATTTCTCTGCCGTCAAATTTTCTCTCCATTTCTCCATCATGGGACCTCTTAACCCTATCATCGGCCTCAATCGAATGCTCTCTACCAGTCTTAACCTATACTCCTTTTCTCCTTTTGTACTCTATCGACCTCTGTAGCTGTTTGCATCCCTGTAAGCGTCTTTGTCCGTCTTTCTGTTTGAATCACTCATTTTCTCTGCTATAAAATTCTCAGCTGAAATTATAACTCTCGTCTTTTCAAACCCTCATCTCCTCAGAAAAATTCTTTCCTACGATTCGAACCCTCCGCTACTCCAATACTACACTTTACAGAATAACCCTGTTCCGGTGTGCACTGTTTTATAGGCGCACCGGGGCGGTTTGTAAGATCGAGATTTTTGTTTTGGTGCGGTGTTTTATGACGCACCGGTGCGGAAGAGTTGTGAAGCACCAGTGTGTCTGAGTAATAAGACGCACTGGTGCATGTTATGATGATAAGCACACGAGATTGTGTAAAGTTCCTTTTTTTGTATGTAAGACCATAATAAAATAATGATAATTCTAAAGTACATGAATTTATTTGCATTATTTTCTAAACTTTATTATGTTACAAAAATTCATATTATTCTAGATTTATTATTTTACAATTATTTACAAATTTAAATATTTTAATAAAGTCATTTCACATTAATACAATTAAAATTTTACAAATATTTTACATACAGTTACAATTAAAATTAGGATTAGAATTAGAATTACAATTTTACAATTTCACATACAATTACGATTAGAATTAGAATTAGTATTTAAATTTTTTTTTTTCTAAGTAAGACTAATTCTATTGAGTGTAAAAAAATACTAGTAGAAAACTGCCTCAGCGTCTGCTGTGAAAGCCAGACCACTGGGCTTGATAGACAGGCTGGTCATAGAGAGTCTGGATTGCCCAGAATGGGAAACCGATCCTGTTAACATCAAAGTCTTGGCCGCCCGTAAAAGGGAAACCAGACTTAAGTTCATGCATACCAAAGTAACATAGATATAGAAACTGAAAACATCCATCAGCCATTCCGGCTGAGCCTTGAAACCAGAAAGCAAAAAATTCCAACAATATTTAAACAAAGAAACCTAGAGAGTTTGAAAACTGAGCGTGTCACCCTTCATGAGTTGGAGACATCGGTTCCTCGACGATCCTGCAAGCATATTCATACTCTCTGATTTTGTTGTCCATGCCAGCATGACTCTCAACCTTCAAGTCGGTGTCCTCAGCTTCTTGGCGCAGCGCAGACGGAGGAGGGATAGTGGAAGACGCCGGGAGGCTCTCTCTGCCGATGGAGAAAGGGGCACGAGGGGGCAAGGGAGAAGCTGGGCGGGTAGGAGCAGGATAAGGGATCTCTTCGTGGAGGGTGACAGTAATTAGAGCAGAAATGATGGACTGGATAGAAGTGCAATCGAAACGAAGCTCAGCATGCTGGGTGGTCTGCTGAATGAAAGTCCCAGTATGAGCACTGCTGGAAGGAACAGAATTCGAAGGAGGGATGGTTGGGCTAGCATGACCAGAGTCAGGGATGTGCCCACGTCCTCTTACTCTGCCCCCGCGTGGCTGGATAGGCTCTTCACTGTCAGAGGAGGAACCAGAGACTGAGGAGGTCGTAGGGCGATTTAAAGAGGCATGACCCCGGCTAACTCCTCGCCGGCACCGCATCCTTTGTTAAAGACGAGGCATGGAGAAGGGAGCATGGCAGAGGTGACACAGGGAAGATGGATCACCGGAGAGCACAGGAGGCCTGAGAGCAGAGTGAAAACGACATAGGAGAGCCAAATGAGCACTGACAGGAATGTCTGGTCCTTCAAAAAGCTTTGCAGAAACGCCTGGAGGAGAATTAACTCTGCAAAAGGGGCTGTTAGAGAAATGATGCCCAGGGAGAGTCTCCAGGCAAGCAAGGAGACTGCACCGGCGACCGGTTGGAGTTTTAACACTGGAATCTGCGAAGCCAAGAGGGAATTCACCATGGAGGGGAGTTGGAGAGCTCCCACAGCAGCTACAGTCATGCGCGCAAGCCATATTGAGAGCCGAGGTCAGGAGAAACGCCATATGGTATGGCATCGCGGGACAATTAAGAGGGTGATCGCCGGCCCGAGGTGGTGAATTAATGGCAACATTAAGACTGGTACTGGGAGCCATATGGGCGTCCCATGCGAGCTCCTTCGGGAGCTGCGCAGGGACCCAAGTCCCATCAAACCACCTCAACATCCGCATCCGGAAAGGAACAATCTTTGTGCACCAGTATTGTGCATTTCCGAAGCATTTCTCCTTCATGGATAATAGTAAGGGGACCATGAGTGAGTGTGCTATTGCTATCAGTTCCAATATTGGCCAAGAGATCTGCGACTTTGTTGCCCTATCGTTTGACATGGGTAAAGGAGACTGCCCTGTTGTTTTGAAGCCAGTTGCAAATTTTGTCGATTCTAGTAGCCAAACGCCAACTGTGAGCCACTTTAGCAGGATTGGCTCCCCATAGAAGCTGGTTGACCATGTTGATGAGAACTTGAGAATCCCCTTTGATGATGATGGGAAAGAGATTGTGATAAAGAGTGAGACTGAGGCCTTGCCAGAGGCCTTCAAATTCTGCTGAGTTATTAGTATCCCATCCAATTGAACCATAGTAGATATTCTGAATTTCTCCCCTTGAGTTTCTAAAAATTCCTCCAAAACCTGCTTGTCCGGGATTTCCCCTAAATTAGAATTTTAATTTTACATACAATTACAATTACAATTAAAATTTTACAATTAAAATAATTTCACAGTAATACAATTAAAATTTTACAAATATTTTACATACAATTAGAATTAGAATTAGAATTACATTTACAATTACAATTACAATTTTACAAATATTTTACATACAATTACAATTACAATTTTAGAATTTTACATACAGTTAGAATTACAATTACAATTTTACGTTTTGTCCTATATACAATTACAATTAAAATTAAAATTACAACCATTTCACAATAAATTAAATATTACAATTACAATTAAAATTTTACATTAAATATTTTACATACAATTATAGTTAAAATTACAATTACAAATACAAATACAATTTTACAATTTTACATACAATTAAAATTAAAATTAAAATTACAATCACGACATAATATTTAATAAATATCATGGTCATTTAATATTAAATTAATTAATAAACATCACGATCATGATAAACATCGTATAAACATCATATTCGACTAAAAAACACATTCAAACATCAAATTAACATTATATATTAACATCATCGCAACACAAACATCAAATATACATCTCATGTAAAATAACAATTGCTATCACATACTCATCTATCTGCAAGCTAAACATTAAATGAACATATCACACATGACCTAACAATATACACATCATGATGATCACCAACATGTAAATTAAGTACAACTGCAACATGAACATAAAATACATGGACCATATATATATATATATAATGTTAAAAATATACAACTGTAATATAAATGTCATGGATCAACTGGTGGTAGTACAACATCAATAGCAGTACTAGTGGAGGCCTGCTCAGTCAATGATGCAGCCTCGATGGTCGATGGTCGAGCCTGCTTATGATCATAACTAGTATAGATGGATGGATCAGCTAGTGGTAGTACAACATCAATATAAGCAGTACTAGTGGAGGCCTGCTCAGTCAACAGTGCAACCTCGACGGTGGATGGTCCAGCCCACTCATGATCATGACTAGTACTGATGGATGCTGCAGGTCGTTGACTGGACGTGGCCGATGGTCCAGCCTCATCTCCATGATGGTTTCTAGATGCTAGTAGAGCCTCATGCTCATCTGGCGCAGTGCGAGGTGAACGATCATGAGATGATGAGTCGTTGCTCGTGGAATGTCCATGATGTGCTGCGGCTCGACCACGCCTATAACGTGCAACAATCCTCCTTAGTTGTGTAACAACTGTCGTAGCTCCTACGAAATGCCACATCAAGCTATACATGTCACCTGACATACCTCTCCACATCTGTTTTAGCCTATCATCATCTTGTATGTCTCTGTAATAAGCGGGCCTGATGCCTGCCTCAACAATCAATGCACTGAGTTGGTCGCCCAACTCCATCTTGTATCTAGTATTAGGTCGACCACGCCTAACAACAGGTAGTACCGATGCACTAGCATGAGCATGTATCTCTATACTGGCCTCCTGATGATCATCGACATCTGGCATGCCCTGATCGTCATCAGGATCCACCCCTGGATCATGTGGTGGTGCCGAAATCTCCTCGCCATCAAAAGAGCCAATGTCTGCAAAATATATACAAGTACACAACAATAATTAGACAATTTCATTGCACAATTTAATAAAAACAAGTTAAAGAACATGTTAGGATAAATATAAATAAAACAATAATATTACCTCTATCATCTGGCGGCTCATCATCTGTGAAGAGGATGTTGGCACACCGTCGCTAATCCAATCCAACATAAGGATAGGGGACCATAATGAAGGGATGCAACTCATCAACACTAGCTAGTAAGTCTAGTGCATCATGCGATATCTTGGCTGGAAACATAGTCTCTCCCCTCTTGGGCATCATCAGCCCCCACATGTGCATCCATGCCTCCAACATTTGCTTATGAGGCTGCCGAACAAAAGCAGGCCTCATCTCTAGAAACCTCTCAAAAAATTATAAAAAAATCTTTGAAGCAAAAGGGAAGTTGACCCTCCCTTTTGCATGAGCACGAAATCTATCTAAGGCCGTACAGAACTGCCGCAAAAAAATGGCAGATTGCCTGATAAGTCGTGGCTCTTGTACTAAAGAATCAACATAATATAGAAGCGGGAAACTAATGCATTTCCCATCACTGGTGTTGTGTGAAATGGTCTAAATGAGAAGTGAGAGGCACTGCACGTCCTGTCTACCAAATGCACCAATACGTAATTGACCTCCAGGGACTTGAAACTCTAAAGGAGACAATACATTTGCTCCAATGTATCTCTGGGATTAAACTAATTGAATCTCGCTACACAATTAGCTGGAACCTCTGGGAATGAGGGAAAATGCACCCCTCTCCTTGATAGCCCTATAATGAAATATAGATCCTCCTCAGTGGGTGTGTACCACTGGTCAGGACCAACCTGGAAAGCCTGTTGGTGGGCATTCCACCTGCAGATAAGATGTCTCAAAATCACACTATGGGCCTTAAGGGAAGTAGAATCCTCATAGAACTTGAGGATACCTACCTGCCTTAGGAGCCCCTAGGTATCTACTATAATAGGGCGAGGGTACGCATCTCTCTCCCTCTATCGTGCCTCCCACTGGCGAAGCATGTCATACTGCTCTGCCTGTTGTTTCTGTTGTTCCTCCTCTTCTCTCTGAATCATTGGCATATTAAATAAATTTTTATTATTAAATCAGACATGTATTTAGGAATATACATATATAAATTTTTTTGGAAAAAAAAACAGACCATTCGGTGTGCCACAAAAACAGTCATGCACTGGTTCCGGTGCGGCTTTTGTTTTGTGCGCACCAAAGGCGGTGCCCCAGATGACATAAAATGCATCGTATGTAGTGCAATTGAAATTTTTTCTAGTACCATTGACTATATATGGTGTCATAAGAGTGGTGCACTGACTAAAATATATGCCCCGGCGTGTATAGTCGTGTTAGCGCACCAAATTTCTGACAAATTACATAGTCAACGGTGCGGTATTTTACCTGGCTGCACCGTTGACCCTGTCAAAATGTCGAATATGGTGCATTGACAGACACCGGGGCAGATATTTTTGTCAACGCACCGCGTTGCTATTCCCATGGTCAATGGTGCGACTGGCTAAATGGCTGCACCACATTTTTTTTTTAAAATTTTAAAATAGTGCGGGGCACCTTCGGTACCGCCTCGGAAATGGTGCGAATACCATTAGCACTGGTTGCAGTGTGGCCTGTAATTTTTACAGGCAGCACCACTTACCGGTGCGAGCCGAACGGCTTGTGTGCACCACGTGACAAAATAAATTATTTTCTTTTTTAATGGTTAATTTTAAGGTTATTTCAAATTCTAATCTGGTAAAAAGCTTAATTATGGAAAAAATAGAAAAATACCTGTACTTTTCATTGTCGAGGGGGCATATTGGCTGTAGAATTTGCAAAAGAAAATTTTCCCACCATTTTGCAAAATGCAAGTTGGAGATTGGTGGCCAATGCACAGCAACAATGCGTGCAATGGGTGCAATGGGAGCACTGATGTTAGGGTAGCTCAGAGAAGGAGAAATTGCACTGGTGCTTGAGAGCTCTGGATCACTGAGAAAAGTGAAAAATGTGGTTTTTTGGCCGTAATTTTTTTTTAATTTTATTTAACCTTGTTCCGGTTCACGGGGTTTATAGGTGCAGCGACACGGTTTCTTAAGACCGCATCGGGCGGCTTCAGGTTTGGCGCATTGTTTTATGATGCACCGGGGCAGTTCCTTAACACCGCATCGAGATTTTTCTATTTTGGCATAGTGTTTTATGATGCACCGGGGCGGAATAGTCGTGAAGCACTAGTTCTTTACAGTAATGGGATGCACTGGGCGGGTGTGTATGGAGCGCACAGTGTCCGGTGTGCCAATATTTTGTGCGACCAGTGATTTCTCTTGTAGAGTGCACAAGTGATTGAGAGCAGAAAAGTGAAAAATATGGTTTTTTGGCCGTAATATTTATTTATTTATTTAACCCTATTATGGTGCGCGCGTTTTATAGGTGCAATGGTGCTGTTTCATACGAACGCACCGGTCAATTTATGTTTTGGCGCGGTGTTTTATGATGCACCGGTACAGTTTCCTAACACTGCATCGGGCGGTTTCTATTTTGGTGCGATGTTTTATGATGCACCAGCGCTGAAGAGTTGTGAAGCATTGGTGCGTTACAGTAATAGGACGCACTGGGCGGGTGTGTACGGAGCACACGGTGTCTGGTGTGCCAATGTTTTGCGTGCACCGGTGCTTTCTCTTGTAGAGCACACTGGTAATTTAGAGCTCTGGAGCACTAGAAAAAGTGAAAAATCCAAATTTTTTGCTGTCATTTTTTTTTTATTTAACCCTTTTCAAGTGCACGTGGTTTATAGGCGCATCAGTGTTGTTTCTTACGAATTCACCAGTCAGTTTCTGTTTTGGCGTGTTTTTTTATGATGCATCGGTGCGGTTTCTTAACACTGCACCGAGTGGTTTTGATTTTGGCGCAGTGTTTTATGATGCACTAGCGTGGAAGTGTTGTGAAGCACCGATTCTCTATAGTAATATGACACATTGGGCGGGTGTGTACGGAGCACATAGTGTCTTGTGTGCCAATGTTTTGTGCGCACCAGTGCTTTCTCTTGTAAGGAGCACCAGTGCGATGTTGAATGATAAGCGCACCGAGTATAAAACATCTGCAAAACCCTCTGCCCGCTAACCTTCTCTAGTAACCTCCACTAGAAATAGATGTATGGGGTATTTTTATAAGGGGTTCCTCAAAAACATCCACTAGAGGGTCTTTTCCTTGTAGTGAATTAAGGAAACTGGAAAAATGAAAGAAAAAATGGTGGGGCGCCAAGTGGAATAGGCGGGTGGCCACCAATATGTTGAGATTCAACAAGAAAATTTCAGCACCCACGCCTAGTTTCATTAAGCACCCAAAATAGGGTGGGGCCCACATTGCTATTTTTGGGTGCATGTCTATTTTGGTTATCCCTTAATTAAGATGGACATTAAACTATAATATATTATCAATGATGACTTGAAATAGTTATCTGGGAGTGATAAACTCAGTTAGCTAGTGGATTTCGAGTTAGAGGTAGTTGGTGAGGCATTTAAAGTAATGGGCGATGATGGGCGGTACAACGCTACCAGGATTGGTACCATTACCTTTCATAGGATGTTAGGTAAACCATTTCAATTAAAAGATGTAATGCATGTACTAGGACTAAATAAAAATTTGGTCTCAGTCACAATGTTGGAGGATAAAGGATATGATGTTGTTTTTAGTGAAGGAAAATCTTTCCTGTGAGATAAAACAACAGGAAAAGCCAAGAGGATAGGGATTCAGGTTAATAATATCTACAAGATGGAGGTAGATGGCTGTGCAACAATGATGGGCAAGGTAGATCAAGTGGTGAGATGGGATGAGTGCGAATTATGGCACAAGAGATTGGGCCATATTCACCATGGAGCCTTGAAAGTCATGTAACATATTTCTACTCGTTCATTCAGACACATGAAAGGGATGTACTATGGGAAACTATGTAAAGGCCACCTTTCATGAGAAGGAGAACCGAGCTTTGGGGATCCTTGAGAGATTTCACATATAAATGTGTGGTCCTTTCTCTATTGCTTCGATAGCAAAACATAAGTACTATGTAATATTTGATGATGAATTTTATCATAATTGATGGATATTATTTATGCAGAAGAAATATCATACATTCTCTAAGTTCTGCGAGTTTAAGGCACTGGTGGAGAAAGAGTCAGGGAAGCAAGTGAAGGTTATTAGGAGAGATAATGGTGGAGAATACATCTCTAACGAATTCAAGAACTTCTGCAGCAAAGAAGGAATTCGAAGAGAACTCATAACATGTCATAACCCACAATAGAATGGGGTTGCAGAGAGGAAGAACATAACTATTGTGGGTGCAACATAAGCGATGTTGCATGATCAAGGCCTACCTATGAATTTGTGGGTAGAAGCATGCAACATAGTGGTACATGTGAAAAACCATTGTCCTCATAGGATACATGGCATGAGTATACTTGAAGAGGCTTTCACTAGTAAGAAACCTGATGTTTCACACTTTAAGATTTTAGGCTGATCTGTTTATGTGCATGTGACCAAGGACGCCAGGAAGAAGCTGCAACCAATAGTTGAGGTTGGGATTATTGTGGGGTACAGTGAAACACCCCATAATTATCATGTGTATTTTCCAAACAATAGAATGACTGTTGTGCGATGAGATATAAAATTTGATGAGGATAAATCCATGAGGTTTTCCCTTGAGAGGGAGCTGGACTTGCATGCAGAGGAGGAACTGTTGGTTCCCAAGGATGAGTCTCAAGATGTGGATCAACCACATGAGGAGGTTCATGGAGCAGAGGAAAAAACTCATGCATAGCCATCCATCAGAAATGGTAGAAGGCGCACCACTGAAGCTAATAGATTGAGACTTGATGCTGCAAATAATGTAGGAGCCCATACTTCACAACGTAGACAGAGAAAATCACCTGATCGATTTACTAGATACATCACTCTTATGAGAAAATTTATTGTGACTAAACCATCTTCCTTTCAAGAAGCAGTTCAACAACCAACTTGGGTTGATGCAATGGCGGAGGAGTATGACTCCATTGTCAAGAACAGTGCATGGGAGATAGTCCCAAGGCTGGTCGACAAATCAGTGGTTGGATCGAGATGGATCTACAAGGTAAAGCAAGCTGCTAATGGGAGTGTGGAGAAATACAAGGCCATATTTGTGGCCTGGGGATTCTCATAGATCGAGGGGATATATTATGATGAGACTTTTTCACTTGTTGCAAGGTACTATTCTATAAGATCCATCCTTGCACTCTCAGTGCAGATGGGTTGGAGAATTCATCAGATGGATGTGAAAACTATGTTTCTCAATGGGATCATTGAGGAAGAGGTCTACATAGAGAAGCTTGAAGGTTTCAAGATATTCAGAAGTGAGTCACATGTGTGCTGACCCAAAAGAGCACTATATGGGCTGAAGCAAGCACCTCGTGCTTGGTACACTCGAATAACCAACTATTTCACAAGACCGAGCTTCACCAAAAGTGAAGCAGATGCAAAACTGTACTAGATTGTGGTTGAGGGTAAGCTATTGATCATTTTTAATTATGTTGATGATATAATTTTGACTGGTGATGAGCAGATGATACACTCCTGCAAGGAGGATATTGCAAGGGAGTTCGAAATGAAGGACATGTGACTCCTTCATTATTTCCTTGGATTGGAAATATGGCAGTGGGATGGTGAAATTTTTTTGTCTCAAGGAAAGTATGCAAAGGAGATACTGGGTAGGTTTAACATGGAGAGCTGCAAACCCATGGATTCTCCCCCTTCTAGGAAATTGGAGGAAAGAGGATGCTACTTCTGGAAAGGTAGTGGATGCTACTGTCTACAGGCAGTTAGTAGGTTCGCTAATTTATTGGTGAACACGAGACCAAATATTTTCTACACAGTTAACCAACTGAATCAAGCTATGGTTAAGCCTACCAAGCTCTTTTGGAAGGCGTGGAAGCATGTACTAAGATACCTGAGGGGAACATCAGAGTATGGTATATGGTATAGATGGACTGAGGGAGTGAAGCTTCAAGGCTTCATGGATGTAGATTGGGCGGGTAGTACATCAGACCGAAAGAGCACATCAGGAGGGATATTTAGCATAGGGTTGACAAAATTTTCCTGGTACAACAAGAAATAATGATCTATGGCACTCATTTCAACAAAAGCATAATACATGGCAGCAAGTCAAGCTTCATGTGAGGATATCTGGATGAGAAAGATCTTGTTTGGTTTGTTTGGTTCTTAGATGGATCCGATAGTGATTCATTGTGATAATCAGAGTTGCATTAAACTCTCGATTAATCCTATGTTTCATGATAGCTCCAAGCATATAGATATTCGGTACCATCATTTCAGAGATTCTATGAAGAGAAGGATCATGTTGCTTCAGTACATTCCCACAAAAGATCATGATGCAGATATTCTGACGAAGGCACTCACCATGAGAAAATTCGAATACCATAGAGATAGGATCGGGGTGAAGGATAATCCCTTTCTTGTTGAGAGGGATTTTTGATATTCAACAAGAAAATTTCAGCACCCACGCCTAGTTGCATTAAGCACCCAAACTAGGGTGGGGTTCACAGTGCTATTTTTGGGTGCATGTCTATTTTGGTTATCCCTTAATTAAGATGGACATCAAACTGTAATCTATTCTCAATGATGACTTGAAATAGTTAACTGAGAGTGATAAAATCAATTATCTAGTGGATTTCGAGTTAGAGGTAGTTGGTGAGGCATGCAGAGTAATTCTAGTTGTAACAGAGTTTGAAGTGCAGTGGTGCATTAGTTAATGTAGGTTGTAATGAGTTTAACTCAGTTGTGCTAGTTGTAACTGAAGATACACTTGTGAGAAATCAAGTGAATTAAATATTAATTAATTCATAATCAGTGATCTCACATGCAACTAAGGATTTACTATTATTAGCTGCATGCATGTCAGATCCAGTCGAGACCCAGTTGAGTTCTAGGTGAAAGGGAATTTGAATATCAGTTGTAGGATTATTGGGTTGCACACATGCAAATAAACACCCATTGGAGTGCCCATGATACTTGTGAAGTCAAGGAATGCAATAATTCCTATCTTTTAGGGTTTGCATCCATCAGGGATTGTGCAAGGCAGGCAGGCTGAGAATTGGCTATGTGTTGGTAAGTTTTGCATATGACAGTGTGAGACAATTAGTTGAGTACTGGAGGGCTCTTGTGAGAAGATTTTTGTATGTAATTGTTTCATGATCCATGCTGAATATACAATAGAAGATAATGGGGTTTTTAGCTGTAAGCTTTCCTCGGGAAATTATCTATGTTGTGTGTGATTTGATTCTTCTTCATGTTCATTTGATTAGCGATTGTGTTCTTAATTCCACAAAATATTTGTAGAAGCGATTCAGTATTTAACTTTAGTATATTTTTATATCGAGTGAATCCAAGATATATATGCATGTTGTATAATTTCTACACAATATCCACCTAGATCATCATTCCACAGAATGGTTACGCTTCATCTCTTCCTCTTCATTTCCTTTTGATTCATTATCTTTCCTTTCTTTCTTATAATAAAAAATCTCTTATTTATTGAATTTTTTCTTTTGTTTCATCTAACTTGCTTTATAGTTCGCTTTTATTTACTTCTATTTCCTTTTTTTCTGCTTGTTCTCAAAATTTATAGACTTCCTAATATCATTTGTTCAAAAATTTTCTAAGTTACTTCAATTTTTTTTAAATTCTTATCTACATTGTTGGACCAGAATTGTGAATTACGGATAAATCACGCTTCCCTAGACAGGTGCTAGTCTAGAACAACAGGTTAAAGACTATATGAATATTTCTCCTAACTCAGAACAAATACACAGAGAGGATTGGAGGCTTACTTGTTCAGTCGCTTCCAAATGACTCCTTCTGTTGCTTCCGTTGCAACTTCAAATTCAAGCGGTTTGTGAGCTGAATGCTTCCTACAAGAAAGAAAATTGAAACAACAGAAGATGCAATAATATAGATATATATTCAAGCTAGTTAGCTAAATTAGTAAAGCATAAACCATATACATCAACCACGATCTTGAAATATGGAAAATCAAAGTCAATACAGATGCATATAGGAAAAAATAAGAAGTAATCTTTATTGATGATAGAAGGAGAGGTTAAAACCTAATGAATGATTTGAAGTGACCTTCCAGCAATTTTCCCAAGCCTCATCAGAGTATAAATATCTCCAGCAACAACATCACAAATCTAGCTCTCAATTGAAAATCCTCCAACATTTCTCTACTCAAATTATTCCTTCTCAAGAACTTAGATCTGTGCTCAATTTATAGATGAAATGTAGGTTATTTTGCAATCAATAAATTTCCAAAAATAGGCAAGACATGTTTCCAATCATGTAGATGTCAAATGTACACTTGGATCCGAAGCTTGACACATGTGAACTCTTCTAGAAGGCACTGGCCAAGTGGAGATTCTGGAACAATGAGAATTTTTCTCCCAATGTGACCAACGCACTTGTGAATGTCGAGAAGTGCTTTGCAGAGCAGCCTTGCATGGAGCTACCTACATATGCAATGCAATTAGGCCCTTTAGAGCCTACGTTGGTGAGCTCTCATATGCTAAATAATAAGCTTCAAACCATGGAAACCTTTGCTTGATGAAAGTCTTGCTTGATTTGTATTATTTATTGTCTTAGGGCATGTAGCAACTGAAATAATAGGGAATGATAGACCCTTGATTATTGGTCCTAGAGATGATGTCCATTTAACCAGGTCATTGGGAATGGTGCCCAAATTTACCTATAACAATCCCCCCCTAAAGCATGAGATCCAAATAATAAGAACATTTGATTGAGATGATTTACACTGTGATGAGTCTGGAAATGAAGTGGAGTGGTCACATACATCAATATTACAATACATTACATCATGATATATCCTATTTTGATCATAATTGCTGAGGTTAGGCATTCCCATGTTCAACACCTAAAACAATCTAATAACATGTACATAATTCAGAAAGTCGTCTACATTGGAATGTTGCCCAGATGCAGACACGCCTACAGATATAGGCCCATGTTTGGATGAAAATTTGTATGTAAGGTCACCATACAGATGACGTGTACAACAATCTTGAAATCGTAGCCCAGAAGGATGAAACTAAATCTGGGGTCTTCTTATCTCGTTCACTTGATCATTCGGGTACAAGTATAGCTATGCGAATATATGATTTGTAGTCGAACATGGAAAGACATCGTTTGATTACCAGCCAATGATGTGAGATGTTAAAAAACAAGAGAGAACCACCATTAATGTCAATGGCATGAACATATGATTTGATGTCGAACGCCAAACAAAATATTTCGGTCAAAGGTCCGAAAGTGAGGATCTTGTCGATGCTGTAACAAGCCTCATGGTACTGGAATCTAATGTTTCTAAGTGAACTTCCTGGATATTGATTTGTCATCGATAGGAAGTCACCTTATTGCAAAACATGAGTTATTGATTTCGGAGACAAGGGCATGACTTGATATAGAAATTTTCAGGGATGATGGTCATGAAAATGAAGGTTTACGAGTATTGCAGAAGGATGAGTTTTTAATCAATGGATGAATTCTCTTGAACATATTGGCGACAGTGTGATGAGTTGGCAACATTGACCCAAAATCGAAGTGAAGGTATGATGAACCATAGGTGTGAATGAACCATCAAGATGATTACCCAACCCAAATAGTCACGGACATGGAGTGAAAGAAGTGTCATGTTCAAGAGCGATTTTCTACCAAAAAGAAACTTTACTTACTTTTCCCAATTTTTCCCTGGTCATTTGTTGACCAGTACCTCTTTATTTTTTAACAAGCTTCAGGAGGATAATATTTTCTTGATCTATAATTCAACCCTTCAGGCGAATAAAGTATCACTATTTAATAATTTAACTAGTCCAGCGATGAATGAAACTCGATTTTTGCCATGATCGACAAGCCCGTCACTATTTTATGTTTTAACGAGCTTAATGACAGTGATAGCCTGGTCCTTTTTCATATTTAGAGAGTCTGAAAAAGAGGATGAAAGAGAACTCCAAAAGTACTTTTTCGTAATTTTTTCACTCAGATCCGAAAAAGTGTAAAATAATATCTGAGAGAACCTCTTTGGTCATGTTTAACCAAGGTATTCCTTTTTCATAAATAATCTATCTCAGTTTGGAAAAGGGTTAAACTTATACTAAGTAGATATCGATTCATTTACTTTAACGAGCTCGAAAAGACAAGTGCTCTGCAATATTTTCACATTATCGGAGTCTGAAAAGAGCTAAAAGAAGACTCCAGGGGTTCTTTTTTCACTGTTATCGAAGCTCGAAAAAGAGATAAAAGTGCGCTTCAAATCCTTTTTCATTTTTAACAAAGCTCGAGAAATAAGGAGAAAAAGTATGCTTTGTGGTCAAGTCATTCTTTGAATAAATCTGCACGACTAATCTGTTCATCAGTTGTATTTCCCATTCAGAACAACATCAAATGGATTAAAAATACCTGTTTCATGATAAAAACATAATAAAACTATAGTCATAACAATAAATCTAACTTGCTAACGATTAAATGACTATTAAAAGTAGTTTCACTATTCATTTTTACCATTCCATAGTTACCATTTGTATTTTGGAGCTTTGAACCTGATTTTGCCCCCGAACTTCAGTCGTTGATTGCGGTCGTTTCTGTGAATGGATTTCATCGCCGTTAGATACAACTTAGTGCCATGAACCTCCTCTTCCCTTCAGTATTCACTTCATTTCCATTCTTTGCAAATTTTTAGGGTTTTGAGGCCCCTAGGGTAAATTCTGCCCAAAATGAGGGCAACACTCCCCTGAATGTCGAAACCTGCGTTGCATAGTAGGTAAAGTGAAGGGTATCTGCATGTGCAATGTACTGTCTCAACCCAGGGAGTGCGTTGGGCGTCGTTCAAGTTTTTGGTTTTCATGCTATGCTCAAAATTTGCCTAGTTTTTTTGCAATGATTGGAATCTAATGGATCTTATGGTTGTATTTCAGGTTTCCATTGGATTATAATGACAATTACATGGAGGGAAAGAGAACATGAAGAACAAGATATGATTACCTTAAATGATTTGGGTACTATAAGAGCCCTAAGAGATTGTGTACTACTTAAGTACTTCAAATTTTCGGGAATGAGGTAACAAAAAGAACTCTTGGAGTCCTTAGTTCAAGCACGGGATCCGGTGATAGAGGCATTTCACATTAAGAAAAAAGTGGTTCCCATAACAGTTGAGGACGTGTATTTTCACACAGGTTTGTCGAGGAGAGGTTTTCCCATTTCTCTCACAGGTTCTACTGTTGGAGGAGAGACAGTGAGGGATTATGTTATGCAGTATTGCTATCCAGGGGCAGAACCTAGCAAAGATGGAAAAATAAACATCCGGGATGTCAGGAATTTTCCTTTGAGAACCATCCTTTTCATGATTGCTAAACTTGTTGGCACGTTACACTACATGTAGCGAATAGATCGTATATGCAATATGCGCTGGAGTGCTTAGAGCCAACAGTATTCAACTGGTCTGAAGCTGTTCTATCTCAGATAAAGGAACAACTGAATAAAGCAAATGGAGGAAGGAAGAAATTTTTTGGTTATGGTTCAATCCTCATCTCCTTCGATTTGGAATGGATTCCACTGACGCAACCACAACATGTAACATTGGATATATCTAGTCCTAGATATCCTCAAATTCAGAGATGGGTGGAACTCATGGGTTGGTATGCAGGTCAATCGATCATTGTATTATCTACTGCATTCTTCACCTAGTTCCGACGACATATCTTCACCATCGATGAGTATGCATACGCAAGCGTCAATTTCCGAGGAGATCCAGATCTAGTATTACCAGAAGGCACTCAGTGGGGTGCAATAGGTAAGAGATCCCCCTCTTTTTGTAACACTTCATCCCATAAAATCAAACTTTAAAGAGATCATTAGACATAGATTGCTTGCCCCGTGGACCACTCTTGCCCCTTTCTGTTTCAATTAAACCCTATTATGGCTCCATAGCCCAATGGACTAAAGCTTGCAATTATTTGTCTTCTTGGCCAAAGCTTGTTCTATTTGCTTTCAACTTCACACCTTTGAAACTCTTTACATTTAGAACTTTCCACCTCAAATAATAATCATGATCAACCATCCAAAAAAAAAAAAACCCTCGGCCTTCATAACTAGCCTAATATCATTACACAAAACTTTAAAGAAAAATCCATCTTTGCACTTATTGGAGAGATCCCTCTCTGGATTCAGGAGGGATAGATCCTAGAATCCCAAAGTGGTTGAAATAATTTTCCCCCTGCAGTCGGACTTTTGAAAATCTTGCTGATTACAGGGTGCCAACATTTCTGGCGACTCCACTGGGGATCGAACCCAGAATCTCTGGTTCCCCTTAAAATTTCATACAAAAATTGTTTAGTGAGTAAGAAGAAGCCTTCTCAAGCACTACCAAGTAATGGTATTGATGATAAAACTTGTTTGGATCAGTGACAAACTAGGAAAACCCTAGGATTCTCATAAGGCTTTATCTAACCTTGAAAAAAATCTGCCAGCTTAGCCATAAGAGTAGAATGTCTTTGTCTCATAACCGTAGCTAAGTTCTGAAACAGAGTTAGGACATTCTTATAAACCACACAGCTGAAAAATAACTCAGAAAACCCAAAAATATTTCAGATTGGTATCCAATAAACATAGTAGTGGACCATAAAACCTTTTTACCTCTGAAAAAGAGCTAAAAAATTCCACTTGGCAACTCCACAATCCTGAACAGACCTTAAGACTCCACTGGGAAGAACCCTTATCATTGTAATATCATTCAAACTCAGTTAGAGCACTGTAGGATTTAAATTTGTGAAACAGACTAGTTAACCTCTCAAAGACTGTCATACTTGGTTGAACTTTTCTTGTTTATTTGGGTCTGAAAAACACAACATAGTGGCTCATAGAAAGATTCACACTAGAGCCTATCTTGACCCTGATCCACCTGAGATATTTGATAACCCAGAAAGTATCCTTAGGAAGTCTCCTAGGATTAAATTATCAACTGTTTTCAGATCACCCTTGAGAGCTAATTCAATTCCTGAAAATATTTCAGCTCTACAACAATCACAAGTTGACTTAGTAAATCCCTTTAGAACTAGGTCATTTGATGATATAACTCAGCTAGATCCCGAGTCTTCACTTTCATCCCTTGAAATAAGTAAACATCCTGGTAGTAGGGAAACAACACCTCCCGATTTACATTTCCTTCACAATTTAGGTGTCTCTCATCCAAGATCAACTCAACAATCTATTGCTATTCCATCCACATCCCTTCATCCTCCATTCACTGTCCAAACCACTCCACTTCAGCCCAAATTTCCTTTTGTTAATCCACCTCTTGTAAATATGCCTCCACCACATATCATGGCAGCATGGTGTGCTCCCTTAGTCCTTCCTGTTCCTTTAGTCAATCTTCCATAGGAATATCAGTCCAAAATTCCATTATATGATGCTAGCAATGCTACAACTGCATCACAACATGTGGATAAGATGAATGAATACTTTGACAGAAATGAAATTGATGATGATTCTGTCAAACTTAGACTATTTTCTCAAAGCTTAGGAGGGGAATTCAGAAAATGGTTCAAAGGCTTCACTCCCCACAGTATAAATGATCTCCAAGATTTTCACCAAATATTCTTAAACAAATGGGAAGTGAAGAAGAACCCTCTCCAAATCCTCTCTGATTACAAGAATCTTCACAGAAACACTGGGGAAAGTGTACAAGCTTACTGCATCAGATTTAACAGTGTGTATAATGCACTTCCCCCAGATCTAAAACCTCCACAAGGCTTAGCGTTAAACAATTTTCATGAAGGGTTTGACCCTGAAATGGCCTATCAGCTGAGAGAGAGGGATCCTGCAACTCTTGAAGAGATGCAAAAAGGTTCTCTTGCTGTGGAAGTCAACTTGATGGAGAAGAGAGAAAGAATGAAAAATGAGAAGACATTGTCCTTTAGAGAATAAAATATGTCTTCTACTTCCAACTCAAAGATGGAGAGAATAATGGAGGAGATGATGAAGAAAATGAGCATCCTTGAGAGAGCACAAGCCAGTCAAAACCAAAATTCTCCTCAAAACAGAAACCAGAACTAGAATCAGAATTTCAGAAGGAACCAACCTC
The DNA here is from genome assembly GCA_034641835.2 of Pinus albicaulis. NCBI lineage: Eukaryota > Viridiplantae > Streptophyta > Pinopsida > Pinales > Pinaceae > Pinus > Pinus albicaulis. Next base: position 1,321,359,117 of record CM076580.1, on the reverse strand, counting down.
CAAACAGACCTAGGGAAGATGATCAACAGATCACTCCTCCCTTTCATCAAAACTATGTAAGTGAGGTTGAGGAAACAGATGAAATAATAGAGGAAGATGATATCAACACGCTGGGGGTAGATAATGATGACTTTGAGATTCATTATGATAGAAAACAAGGTCTATACACACCTTATGATGACAAAAGAGATGATGATGAAAATTATTATCAAGACATGGAAAATGTAATCATAGAGTCTCAAAGATAATATGATCTTAGAAGCAAAACCAGTCAACAAAATCCCAACACCAAAACCTCTGAAAAATCTTCACAAAACAACACTGCAACCAAGCCTAAAATTTTCAAACAGAAGGACAAAGTAGTAGCTGTGAACTCTGATAAAGGTGGAGAGAAAAGCACTCAAAACAATGAAAAACAGAGTGTGGACATTAGTAGTACTAACACTTCAGCTAGTACTCCTGTTAAAACCATTTTGTCAAATGTAAGTAGAACAAATCAGAAAGCTGATGTTGCTGATAGACTAGCAGCTAGTAAGGCCGAGACAAGTTCTTCAAAGAACCAAATTCCTTTCAGCCTAGAGCAGGAAATTTCAAAGATCAAAATATCTGTTCCCCAGACTGAGTTAGCTTCCTAGAATGTATATAGAACCCAAATTTTGAAGGCTTTAAACATAGAGGACCATAATGACACAGTCAATCTTAACGATGACCAGCCAGAGCTCATTTTTGGTCCTAAGATTGAAGGTAGATATCAAGAGGGACATGTTCCTCCCTTTTATGTAAGTTTAAATGTTCATGACAAGATTTTGCATAACACTATGCATGATTGTGGGGCTTCTCATAATTTAATGCCTAAAGCTGTCATGGAAAGCCTAGGCCTTGAAATCACCAGACCTTACAAAGAACTTTACTCCTTTGACTCAAGCAGAGTAAAATGTTTAGTATTAATTAAAGACCTCTGTGTTAACTTAGCTCAAATTCCAGCCAAATGTTTAGTCATGGATATTATTGTGGCTGATGTGCCCCCAAAGTATGGAATGATATTATCTAGGTCTTGGGGAGCTAAGTTACAAGGCACTATGTAGATGGACATGACCTATGCGACCATCCCTGTTTTCAATCAGACAAGAAGACTTTACAGGGAGTCTCATATGCAATACATGGTGACTAGCCAAGACAGACCACAAAACTCTCCCCTTTATTCTGTAAACATAGACCTCGATTCATTTATCCTTTTCAATGATGAGAATTTCAGTGAACAAGTGACCTTGTCTGATTTAATGACAGATAGAGAGGAGGAAGAAGATAACGTAGGAGTGTCAGAACAGTTTACTGAACCTGTAAAATCTAGCAAGCAAAACGTAGATCTTGAGCTAAAAATCATGTGTCCTTTTCTTTTAAATGTCGAGAGTCAAGAACGCAATCCTCAACCCAATAAAAAATCTGAGGAGTTAGAACGAGTTCAACAGAGTGCTGACCTCCAAGAACAATTTGATAGCACACTTATTGAAGAGCATAATAACCCAAATGATAAACTCGAGACTAGTCCTCTATGGAGTATGCACTTCGATGGGTCTTGCACTAAGACCAATGCCGGTGCAGGTGTCTGGATACACAACACTGAGAATAATCACACAGAAAGCCTTTCCTGTAGATTAAACTTCCAGTGTTCGAATAACATAACAAAAAATGAATCCCTTCTCTTAGGCTTACGATTGTTGAAGAAGTTAGGAGCCAAGAGAATCAATGTGTATGGGGATTCAGAGCTAGTCATTAGGAAAGTCAATGGGGAGTATAATGAAAATCATCCCAGACTTAGGGCCTACCGAAACGAAGTCATGGACCTTTTAAAAACTTTCGAGGAGTCCAAACTAATTTTTGTCCCAAGAAAAGGGAATATTGCGGCCCACAATTTAGCTTTTGCAGCTAGAACATGCTTAACGCCATAATGAAACCAAAGACTGCACAACTCAGATAAAATTTAGACCAGCCATTACTGATAACGAACTATATTGGCAGGTGTTCGATGAAGACAAACAAATAGAAGACTTCATGCAGTTCAGAAACGAATTCGAACTACCAAGTTCGGATTCAGATTATGAAACCGACTGCCCTAGTGAAGAAAATTTTCTTGATGAAGAAGAAAGTTCTCCTAAACTTGCTAATGTAAACCTGTTATCTATCAAACTTGAAAATGAAACAGAGATGAACGCAGAGTTAGAAACCCTGCACTCTAAATATGAAAGTTTGCCAAACGGTCTGGCACCTTTAGAAGAGTTGTTTGATTTTAATGATGTGGCTAGGAAGCAAAAACTGGAACCTGTAGAGACTGAAGTGGAAGAGTGAAATATAGGCAGTGAACTTAAACCTATGATGATTAAACTGTCTAAAACTTTACCAGCTCACATTAAACTCAAATACATAGAGCTGTTTAAAGAGTTTTCTGATGTTTTTGCGTGGAGTTACGAAGATCTTAAATCCTACGACACTGAAATAATCCAGCACAAAATCCCTCTCAAGAAGGACCAGAAGCCATTCAAACAGAAAATGCGCAAATAAACCCTGTTCAGCTGCCTCTGGTTGAGAAGGAAATCAAGAAAATGTATAAAGATGGTATTATTGTCCCTATTATATATTTTGACTGGGTGTCTAATCTGGTGTCAGTTATGAAGAAAAATGGAGAGATCAGGCTTTGTATAGACTTTAGAGACTTAAAAAAAGCTTCATTAAAAGACAACTACCCTTTACCTAAGATGGATCATATTTTACAAAGGGTGGTAGGGTCTAGAAGAATTTCTTTGCTTGATGGCTACTCAGGGTATAATCAGATCTTAGGTCACCCTGCTGATCAATTAAAGACAACCTTTACTACACCATGGGGCATTTTCATGTATGTGAAAATGCCCTTTGGTCTAATGAATGCTGGAGAAACTTTTCAAAGGGCCATGGAAATAACATTCTCCGAAGAGTTAGGCTACTTCATCATTATATACCTTGATGATGTTACTGTGTTTTCAAAGACAGATGAAGAGCACTTAGCACATTTAAGAAGAGTTTTCGAGAAATGCAGAAATTTTGGGATATATTTGAACCCTAAGAAAACACTTTTCGGTCACCAAGAACGTAAACTTCTTGGGCACATCATTTCAGAATAGGGTATTAAGATAGATCCTAAAAGTATTTAGGCCATATTGCAAATATCTCATCCTAGAAACATCAAGGAGTTGAAATATTTCATTGGAAAGATTAAATTTTTGAGAAGGTTCATCCCCAACATGGTTGAGCTTCTTAGAAATATCACAAACATGTTGAAGAAGGAGCAAGGGGTAAAATGGACCTTGGAAGAAAAGAAGTCCTTTGGGCTAGTAAAGCAAGCGTTAACCAAAACACCAGTTCTAATAAGTCCTGATTTTTAAAAAGATTTTTATATTTTTTCATTTGCATAAAAACATACCATAGCTGCTGTCCTTTTACAGAAAAATCCACAAGGACAAGAGCAGCCTATTGAATTCTTTAGCAATGCATTGAGGGATGCCCCTTTGAAGTATAACATTATGGAGAAGCAAGATTTTGCTTTGGTTAAGGCTTTGAAAGACTTCAGAGTATACATCCTTCACTCACACATCATTTCCTTTGTCCTAAACTCAGTTGTTAAAGACATTCTAACACAGGACCCAAATGGTAAGAGAGGTAAGTGGATTACTGTTATTCTTGAATATGATCTAGAGAGAAAGCCCACTAAACTCATCAAAGGCCAAGGTCTAGCTAGATTAATGGCTTAATCCAATTTTGAGGTTCTCAATATTAATATGATTAATGCTTTGGACGAACAAGAGGAAATATCAACTCCCATTGTTGAAGACCATTTTATGAATTCCTCTTGGTATGCTGATATTATTTATGTTTTTCTTAATTTAAATACACCTCCTGGTTTGACAAAAACAAAGGCAAGGTTCCTAAAGTCAAAAGCTGTAAACTATTGCATTATAGATAGATGTCTTTATTGGAAAAATGAAAGTGGTGTATTGCTTAAATGTTTGCCTGAGTATGATGCAGAGAAGGTTAAACACAAGTTCCATGAAGGAGAGTGTCGAGGTCATCTATACTGGAAGACAACAGCCAAAAAAAATTTGAGGGCTGGCTTCTATTGGCCTACTCTCTTTCCTGATATGCACAAGATGATCATTGCCTGTCATAAATGTCAACTTTTTGAAGGCAAAAGAAAATTGCTACCCCTACCTCTGCATCCAATCACTGTTGAAGCTCCTTTTCAACAGTGGGGACTTGAATTCATAGGATAAATCCATCCACAATCTTCTACTCAGCATAGATGGATTCTCACTGCCACCGACTATTTCACTAAGTGGATAGAAGCCATACCTTGTAGGTAGGCCAATGATTCTGTTATTATAAAATTCATGGAGACTAACATTATCTCCAGATTTGGTTGTCCTACCAAGATCATCACTGATAATGCAGTAGCATCTGGATCAAAGAAGATGTTTGAATTCTGTCACAGATATCAGATAATATTGGGGCATTCCACGGCCTATTACCCTCAAGGTAATGGACTTGCAGAATCCTAAAACAAGTGTTTAGTGAACATAATCAAGAAAATGTTGGAGGACAATGAAAATTATTGGCACACAAAGCTAGTTCATGCACTTTGGGCTGACAGATTGACTTTGAAGAAATCTATTGGTATGTCACCTTTCCAACTTATGTATGGTATTGATGCAATTTTTCCAACTAGCCTTGGTGTACCAGTGATGAATTTGATTCAAGAGTTGCAAACTGAAGATAATGACATGATCAAAAGAATAAATCAGACCATTCATCTTCAGCAAATCAGAGAGGAGGTTTATAACAAAGCATTGCATAAGCAGGACAACATTAAAAAGCTTTTCGATAGAAGAACAAAGGCCAAAAATTTCAATATTGGGGACAAAGTTTTGAAGTGGGACTCAAGGAGGGAAGATAAGGGCAAGCATGGAAAATTTGACAACTTATGGCTTGGCCCTTACTCTATCCATTCAGCTGTTGGTAATAATGCCTATTTTTTTCAAGATTTGAATGGAGCAGAATTGTTTGGGGGTCCTGTCAATGGCAGGATGCTTAAGCATTACTTCTCTTGATCCATGTTATGTTATGAAAGCATTTTTATATTTTTTATCATTATATATACTTCACCCATCATTGCATTCAAAGTTATAAAAATAAAAAATACAAAAACAAACAAAGAAAGAAAAGAGGGCAGATTGTAAAAACAAGAAAGGTACATCCCCATACCAAAAAGAGAAACAAATCTGAAAGTGTGCAAGCTCAAATGCCACTCCTAAAGAACACACTTTTGGTTAGTCAAACAACCTAATCTTGACTAATTAGTTTTAAAGTTTCTGCTGATAGGATAGTGAATTCGATTTTCCAAACTGTTTAATCTTGGCTTATCAGTAGATAGTTTAGGATAGAAATTAAAGGTTCAAACATGCTCAAAATATGAACCGAAGTTTCCAAAGATAATGACTCAAAGCTGTTTCAAATTCTGAGTCAAAAAATATGTGAATCTAGTTCCGATTTGCTCAAAATCTGAACCAGAGGACAAACAAAGAACAACTCAAGTAAGAATCAAAATAGAGCTGTAAAAAAGATGAAGGAAATGCTTTGAAATTTCAGATCCTAAGCCTTCCATTTGGTTTTAATTTTCTGCAAAATAAGATCTATGTGCAGCTTGTTTTTTATGCCATAGATCATCAACAAGTTAGACTGTTCAATCCTGACTTGTATGCTTTTAAATTTCTGTTGTAGAATTTAGAGAATACAAATCTGTTGGACAGTTTAATCCCAACAGATAGTAGATTAGGTAGAGAATCATATGGGCTCAACTGTTTAATATGAGTCCATGGAGAAATAAGGAGTAGAAATAGATTATATTTCATGTTTTCAAAAGAATAAAATGTTGTAAAAAGATTTTTCCAATCCAAGTGCACTCCAATGAAGAAAAAATGTTAGATCTGTAGGATTGGGTAGGTAGAAAGCTTGTTGATGAAAGATCCATTGTTTTTATGGCTGTGAATATGTTTTCAGGGAAGAAGAATATCATTCAAGGAAAGAAAGGCAGCCCAATGGATGAGGCACTATTCAGCCTCCCAGAGAATGCAAGTCTGAAAGTTCTTGATGCCTTCAAGAAGGCACCATCCCAAAGTGGATCCACTGTTAGCCACCTATAAAATTTGTTATACTAAAAGGTGGCTTAATCATTTTTTGGAGCCTTCAAGGAAAATTTTTTATTGAAAAAAAGTGTTATCTCTTGAAGATTCTTGAAGGCCTCATGCCTCTTTCCCAAATATTCCCTATTGTGCCCATTTTAAACTCTGGAATTATGTTGATTTCATGAGAAAAGGCTGCTGTAAAATCACCTTTTTTCCCTTTCCTCACTTGAAAAACTAACCTCCATTTTGCTCCCCTTTTCCTCCATAAAAATCCTCTATTTTTCATGATTCCCCTTCTTCCATTTATGAAAATCATTTTTACAAAGTTAAAAATTGTTTTGAACTATATCGAAACACGCAAAATCCATCTAAAAATCTTGAAAATGTCCTAAAAAACAAGTATTTTGACTATGGGTTTAAGCCCCTTTGGGCTAAATCCAAACCATTTTCCCTCCATGTGCCCCAGCGCTAGAACCAAGTGCTAAGGTCCTGAGCACTTATCGCGTCGGAGCAACTTACGGAGCGCATTCGTTGTGTTTTAAACAAAACTCCGATGCCGATTGGCCCTCTTATATAAAACCCGAGCCTATTATTATTCCATATAGACCAAGGCCCCGCAGTCAGGCACCTATCCAATTCGTATATATAAAACCATCCCGATGCATAAAACCTTTGTTTATATTAATTTTTGGGGTTTTTTATATGGTTTGAAGAGTTTTCCACCGACACATTTCTCAAAACATCTCCACCGTCGATTTGATCTGCAGATCGACGGCCCACAATATACGCCTTGGTCCCCACGGCAGCAGTCAGAAATCCCACAGAACCGGTGGTCCCCAATGCCTAGTCAACATACACGTCAGCACCCACGTGGCAGCGATTGATTGGAGCGGGTCTTGTTTGGTTGCTCGCATAGTCGAGAAATCTGGACCTGAAATTGTTATAGGGCGGAATTGATAAAAATTTCGGGTCACACTTGGGCTGACGTCAGTAGGCCCCAAAACGGACCCGATATGCTTTATAGGGCGGAATTGATAAAAATTTTAGGTCACACTTGGGCTGACGTCAACAGGCCCCAAAACGGACCTGATACGCTTTACAGGGCAGAATTGATAAAAATTTCAGGTCACACTTGGGATGACGTCAGCAGGCCCCAAAACAAACCCGATACGCTTTATAGGGCGGAATTGATAAAAATTTCGGGTCACAGTTGGGCTGACGTCAGTAGGCCCCCAAAACAGACCCGATACGCTTTATAGGGCGGAATTGATAAAAATTTCGGGTCACAAAGACCCTGATATCAACGGGCTCCTTTTGTAACCCGAAATGGTTTATTCAGCTTGGTTTTATCGAGAGTTTTGAAGTCCGGGGTATGTTATTTGATAAAGGGTGATTAAATGGTTTTTCCATCATATTAAAGAGAAAGACAAAGGCTGGGAATGAGTTAATGGAGCCATAGTTCGAAGGTTTGAACCTGAAGTTTAATGGACCGAATTGAATAGGAAGCAGGGTGTCAACCCCAATTTAACCTACGGTCACTTACTCTTCAAAATCCGGAAGCAGTTTTGATCGCACCGCTTTTGGTACGGAAAGGAAACCACTCAATAGCAAGCGATCCTGTGAAAAGCCGCCACGTTGACGGGACAATACTGCCTCATTTCTCCCTCATTGCGCGTTAAATGTCGACTGTGGGCTTAGTGCGATATTGATGTACGCCGTATGATCTGAGGTTGGCTCATCGAACGGTGATCGCACTCAAAGGAGATCGGGGGATAAACTAAGTTACGACGTGTGAATTTAATTAAAACCCGTCGATTGTGTATGTGGGCCAATAACCCACATGTCCCAGGATCAGCTTCAAAGGCATTGATGCCTCGCGAGCCCTGCGCAGCACTGCACATCAACAAGACACAGTGAATAAATCACAAACAAAGAGGATCAGTTTCGAAGATAGAACAACCCAGAATAGGAGATTGAAGACAGATCTGTGGGGATTACGACTAAGATTGATTATCAAAAGCCTAATCCTCCAAATTAAGACACAGTTTAAAGAAAATCATGAGTTTTTATCAGACATAAGGGCCTCCACGACCGCATCTGAGGCAAATTGATTCCTCCCAGCATCCATAGTGCCACCTGTGCCTCAAGGCATTCAAACAGAGGCTGAAGTTATTGATCAAGATCAGATATTTGCCTCAGCGCAACCAGAGAGTTAATTCTGCAAATAAACTTAATGAAAAAATATCAGCAGAGTTACTTTAACATAACACAAAGCCTCAAAAGCCAATAAGAGCTCCCACTGAGCTTTCTTAAATGAAAAACTATAATACAGAAAGAACACCTGTAAACTTCTTCATTGAGCCCACCAAAGGCTGAGAAGCCATTAAGACTGTATTAATTATCTTTGGAGATCTTTTATCAGATCTCACATCCTCATCCTTCTATAAATACTAATGAGAAGATGAGAAAAAGGGTTGGTTGCTGAACTTTGAAGTATAATTGAGCTTGAGAATTCTACTTGTAAATAGTGTTCACTGGCTCTTGAAGCTCTGCTTGTGATAGATAAGTTATTCTGGGAAGTGTAGATGATTTTTAAGCTAGAGCATTGGACTTAAAGCTGTAACTAGTTTGGAGCATCAATACAAGCTGATTTATGGGATCCTGGTCTATGTCGACGGTGATGTTATTTCTTATTGTGAATTGTAATTTTATTTCTGTTTTCATTGTGTTCATCTTCCCTTATAAAGAACATCATGCATAGAGTTAGGACCTATTGTATATCAGTACCCTTCTTTGACTGAAAATATTTATCTACATGTTTTCCTCTAATTCGTGTTATTTAGGAATGATTTAATTTAGTTCTAAGCATAGGAATGTTGGCGTTCCCTCGTCCTATTGCCTTAGCCAATTGTTATTATTAAATGTTATTTTCAGTATATGTTAAGTAGAGATGAACTAAGGAAGATATGGTGTGCCCTGGTCCTATTTTTATCCCCAAAGACTGTCTGAATGTTTCCCTTGGAATGCGTTGAAAGCAGGCTAGTGTTGAAACACTTACCAGATCTTAGGCCATTCTTTGTTAGCTTTTTGTTTGTCTTGAAAGTTACCAAGTAGAGCAGAGCTAGGAGAAGATTTGTGGTGAGCCCGACCCGCTAGTTTCTTCTCCAACAGTTTCCTTCAAGTTTCCCTTTGTTTTAAAATGTTTTTCTATTGAAAGTGTATCAAAAGCAGGCTAGTTTAGAAGTAATTACTTGATCTTAGATTACTTTTATGTCCTTATTAAGTGTATGTCAAAAGCAGGCTAGTTTAGAAGTACTTTCCAGATCTTAGGCCGCTCTTTGTTCTTCATTTGTTTAAATCCCTCTCTTTTTGTAACACTTCATTCCATAAAATCAAACTTTAAAGAGATCATTAGACATAGATGACTTGCCCCATGGACCACTCTTGCCCCTTGCTGTTTCAATTAAACCCTATTATGACTCCATAGCCCAATGGACTAAAGCCTGTAATTATTTGTCTTCTTGTCCAAAGCTTGTTCTATTTGCTTGCAACTTCACACCTTTGAAACTATTTGCATTTAGAACTTTCCACCTCAAATAATAATCATGCTCAACCATCCAGAAACAAACAAAACCCTCGGCCTTCATAAATATCCTAATATCATTACACAAAACTTCAAGGACAAATCCATCTTTGCACTTATTGGAGAGATCCCTCTCCGAATTCAGGAGGGCTAGATCCTAGAATCCCAAAGTGGTTGAAATAATGTCCCCCCTGCAATCGGACTTTTGCCAATCTCGCTGATTATAGGATGCCAACATTTCTGGCGACTCCACTGGGGATCGAACCCATAATCTCTGGTTCCCCTTAAAATTTCATACAAACATTGTTTAGTGAGTAAGAAGCAGCCTTTTCAAGCACTACCAAGTAATGGTAATCATGATAAAACTTTTTTGGATCAATGACAAACTAGGCAAACCCTAGGATTCTCATAAGGCTTTATCTAACCTTGAAAAAAATCAGTCAGCTTAGCCATAAGCGTAGAATGTTTTTGTCTCATAACCATAGCTAAGTTCTGAAACAGAGTTAGGACATTCTTATAAACCACACAGCTGAAAAATAACCCAAAAAACCCAAAAATATTTCAGATTGGTATCCAATAAACATGGTAGTGGACCATAAAACCTTTTTACCTCTGAAAAATAGCTAAAAATTTCCACTTGGCGACTCCACAATCCTGAACAGACCTTAAGACTCCACTGGGAAGAACCCTTATCATTGTAATATCCTTCAAACTCAGTTAGAGCACTGTAGGATTTAAATTTGTGAAAAGACTAGTTAACCTCTCAAAGACTGTCATACTTGGTTGAAATTTTCTTGTTTATTTGGGTCTGAAAAACACAACATAGTGGCTCATAGAAAGATTCACACTCGAGCCTATCCTGACCCTGATCCACCTAAGATGGTTGATAACCTAGAAAGTATCCTTAGGAAGTCTCCTAGGATTAAATTATCAACTATTTTCAGATCACCCTTGAGAGCTAAATCAGTTCCTGAAAATATTTCAGCTCTACAACAATCACAAGTTGACTTAGTAAATCCCTTTAGAACTAGGTCATTTGATGATATAACTCAGCTAGATCCCGAGTCTTCACTTTCATCCCTTGAAATAATTAAACATCCCGGTAGTAGGGAAACAACACCTCCCGATTTACATTTCCTTCACAATTTAGGTGTCTCTCATCCAAGATCAGCTCAATAATCTATTGCTGTTCCATCCACATCCCTTCATCCTCCATTCACTGTCCAAACCACTCCACTTCAGCCCACCTTTCCTTTGGTTAATCCACCTCTTGTAAATCTGCCTCAACCACATATCATGGCAGCATGGTGTGCACCCTTAGTCCTTCCTGTTCCTTTAGTCAATCTTCCACAGGAATACTAGTCCAAAATTCCATTATATGATGCTAACAATGCTACAACAACATCACAACATGTGGATAAGATGAATGACTACTTTGACAAAAATGAAATTGATGATGATTCTGTCAAACTTAGACTATTTGCTCAAAGCTTAGGAGGGGAAGTCAGAAAATGGTTCAAAGACTTAACTCCCCACAGTATAAATGATCTCCAAGATTTTCACCAGATATTCTTAAACAAATGGGAAGTGAAGAATATCCCTCTCCAAATCTTCTCTGATTACAAGAATCTTCACAGAAACACTGGGGAAAGTGTACAAGCTTACTGCACCAGATTTAACAGTGTTTATAATGCACTTCCCCCAAATCTAAAACCTCCACAAGGCTCGGCCTTAAACAAGTTTCCTGAAGGGTTTGACCCTGAAATGGCCTTGAAATCACCAGAGCTTACAAAGATCTTTACTCCTTTGACTCAAGCAGAGTAAAATTTTTAGGATTAATTAAAGACCTCTGTGTTAACTTAGCTCAAATTCCAGCCAAATTTTTAGTGATGGATATTGTTGTGGCCGATGTGCCCCCAAAGTATGGAATGCTATTATCTAGGTCTTGGGGAGCTAAGTTACAAGGAACTATGCAGATGGACATGACCTATGCGACCATCCCTGTTTTCAATCAGACAAGAAGAATTTATAGGGAGTCTCATATGCAATACATGGTGACTAGCCAAGATAGACCATAGAACTCTCCCCTTTATTCTGTAAACACAGACCTGGATTCATTTATCCTGTTTAATGATGAGACTTTCAGGGGAAAAGTGACCTTGTCTGATTTAATGACAGATAGAGAGGAGGAAGAAGATAACATAGGAGTGTCAGAACAATTTACTGAACCTGTAAAATCTAGCAAGAAAAACGTAGATCTTGAGCTACAAATCATGTGTCCTTTTCTTTTAAACGTCGAGAGTCAAGAACACAGTCCTTAACCCAATAAAAAATATGAGGAGTTAGAACGAGTTAAACAGAGTGCTGACCTCCAAGAACAATTCGATAGCACACTTATTGAAGAGCATAGTAACCCAAATGATAAACTCGAGACTAGTCCTCTATGGAGTATGCACTTCGATGGGTCTTGCACTAAGACCAACGCCAGTGCAGGTGTCTGGATACACAACACTGAGAATAATCACACAGAAAGAATTTCCTGTAGATTAAACTTCCAGTGTTCAAATAACATAGCGAAATATGAATCCATTCTCTTAGGCTTACGATTGTTGAAGAAGTTAGGAGCTAAGAGAATCAATGTGTATGGGGATTCAAATTTAGTTATTAGGCAAGTAAATGGGGAGTATAACGAAAATCATCTGAGACTTAGGGCTTACTGAAACGATGTCATGGACCTTTTAAAAAATTTCGAGGAGTCCAAACTGATTTTTGTCCCAAGAAAAGAAATATTGTGGCCCACAATTTAGCTTTTGTAGCTAGAACATGCTTAACGCCATATGAAAAGAAAGACTACAAAACTCAGATAAAATTTAGACCAGCCATTCCTGATAACGAAAAATATTGGAAGGTGTTCAACGGAGAGAAACAAATAGAAGACTTCATGCTGTTTAGAAAAGAATTCGAACTACCAAGTTCGGATTCAGATTATGAAACCGACTGCCCTAGTGAAGAAAATTTTATTGATGAAGAAGAAAGGTCTCCTGAACTTGCTAATGTAAACCTGTTATCTAGCAAAATTGAAAATGAAATAGAGATGAACGCAGGGTTAGAAACAGAGCAGATAGAAACCCTGCACTCTAAAGATGAAAGTTTTCCAAAGGGTCTGGCACCTTTAGAAGAGTTGTTTGATTTTAACGATGTGGCCAGGGAGCCAAAACTGGAACCTATAGAGACTGAAGTGGAAGAGTGCAATATAGGCAGTTAACTTAAACCAAAAATGATTAAATTATCTAAAACTTTACCAGCTCACATTAAACTCAAATACATAGAGCTATTTAAAGAGTTTTCTGATGTTTTTTCGTGGAGTTATGAAGATATTAAGTCCTACGACACTGAAATAATCCAACACAAAATCCCTCTTAAGAAGAACTAGAAGCCATTCAAACAGAAACTGTGCAGAATAAACCCTGTTCAGTTTCCTTTGATTCAGAAGGAGATCATGAAAATTTACGAAGCTGGTATTATTGTCCCTATTAGGTATTCTGAGTGGGTATCTAATCTGGTGTCATTTAGGAAGAAAACTGGAGAGATCAGGCTTTGTATAGACTTTAGAGACTTAAACAAAGCTTCATTAAAAGACAACTACCCTTTACCTAAGATGGATCATATTTTACTAAGGGTGGTAAGGTCTAGAAGAATTTCTTTGCTTGATGGCTACTCAGGGTATAATCATATCTTAGTTCACCCTGCTGATCAATTAAAGACAACCTTTACTACACCATGGGGCATTTTCATGTATGTGAAAATGCCCTTTGGTCTAATGAATTTTGGAGCAACTTTTCAAGGAGCCATGGACATAGCATTCTCCGAAGAGTTAGGCTACTTCATCATTATATACCTTGATGATGTTACTGTGTTTTCAAAGACAGATGAAGAGCACTTAGCACATTTAAGAAGAGTTTTCGAGAAATGCAGAAATTTTGGGATATCTTTGAACCCTAAGAAAACACTTTTCGGTCTCCAAGAAGGTAAAATTCTTGGGCACATCATTTCAGAATAGGGTATTAAGATAGATCCCAAAAGGATTGAGGCCATATTGCAAATATCTCATCATAGAAACATCAAGGAGATGCAATATATCATTGGAAAGATTAAATTTTTGAGAAGGTTCATCCCCAACTTGGCTAAGCTTCTTAGAAATATCACAAACATGTTGAAGAAGGAGCAAGGGGTAAAATGGACCTTGGAAGAAAAGAAGTCCTTTGGGCTGGTAAAGCAAGAGTTAACCAAAACACCGGTTCTAATAACTCCTGATTTTTCAAAATATTTTTATATTTTTTCGTTTGCATCAGAACATACCATAGCTACTGTCCTTTTACAGAAAAATCCACAAGGACAAGAGCAGCCTATTGCATTCTTTAGCAAGGCATTGAGGGATTCCCCTCTGAAGTATAACATTATGGAGAAGCAAGCTTTTGCTTTGGTTAAGGCTTTGAAAGACTTCAGAGTATACATCCTTCACTCACACACCATTGCCTTTGTCCCAAACTTAGTTGTTAAAGACATTCTAACAAAGGACCCAGATGGTAAGAGAGGTAAGTGGATTTCTGTTATTCTTAAATATGATCTAGAGATAAAGCCCACTAAACTCATCAAAGACCAAGGTCTAGCTAGATTAATGGCTGAATCCAATTTTGAGGTTCTCAATATTAATATGATTAATGCTTTGGACGAACAAGAGGAAATCTCAACTCCCATTGTTGAAGACCATTTTATGAATTCATCTTGGTATGCTGATATTATTTATGTTTTTCTTAATTTAAATACACCTCCTGGTTTGACAAAAACAAAGACAAGGTTCCTAAAGTTAAAAGCTGTAAACTATTGCATTATATATAGATGTCTTTATTTTAAAAATACAAGTGGTGTATTGCTTAAATTTTTGCCTGAGTATGATGCTGAGAAGGTTAAACACGAGTTCCATGAAGGAGAGTGTGGAGGACATCTATACTGGAAGACAACAACCAACAAAATTCTGAGTGTTGGCTTCTATTGACCTACTCTCTCTCCTGATATACACAAGATGATCATTGCCTGTCATAAATGTACACTTTTTGAAGGAAAAAGAAAACCGCTACCCCTACCTCTGCATCCAATCACTGTTGAAGCTCCTTTTCAACAGTGGGGACTTGACTTCATAGGAGAAATCCATCCACCATCTTCTGCTCAACATAGATGGATTCTCACTGCCACCGACTATTTCACTAAGTGGATAGAAGCCATACCTTGTAGGCAGGCTAATGATTCTGTTATTATAAAATTCATGGAGGCTAACATTCTCTCCAGATTTGGCTGTCCTACCAAGATCATCACTGATAATGCAACAGCATATGGATCAAAGAAGATGTTTGAATTATGTCACAGATATCAGATAATATTGGGGAATTCCACGGCCTATTACCCTCAAGGTAATGGACTTGCAGAATCCTAAAACAAGAGTTTAGTGAACATATTCAAGAAACTGTTGGAGGACAACAAAAAGTCTTGGCACAAAAAGCTAGTTCATGCACTTTGGGCTGACAGATTGAATTTGAAGAAATCTATTGGTATGTCACCTTTCCAACTTGTGTATGGTACTAATGCAATTTTTCCAACCAGCCTTGGTGTACCAGTGATGAAGTTGATTCAAGAGTTGCAAACTGAAGATAATGACATGATTAGAAGAATAAATCAGACCATTCGACTTCAACAAACCAGATAGTAGGTTTATAACAAAGCATTGCAGAAGCAGGACAACATTAAAAATATTTTCAATAGAAGAACAAAGGCCAACAATTTCAATATTGGGGACACAGTTTTTAAGTGGGACTCAAGGAGGGAAGATAAGGGCAAGCATGGAAAATTTGACAACTTATGGCTTGGCCCTTGCTCTATCCATTCAGCTGCTAGTAATAATGCCTATTTTTTGCAAGAGTTGAATGGAGCAGAATTGTTTGGGGTTCCTGTTAATGGCAAGATTATTAAGCATTACTTCTCTTGATCCATGTTATGTTATGAAAGCCTTTTTATGTTTTTTCTCATTATAAATACTTCACCCATCATTGCATTCAAAGTTATAAAAATAAAAAATACAAAAACAAAGAAAGAAAGAAAAGAGGGCAGATTGTAAAAACAAGAAAGGTACAACCCCATACCAAAAAGAGAAACAAATCTGAAAGTGTGCAAGCTCAAATTCCACTCTTAAAGAACACACTTCTGGTTAGTCAAACAACCTAATATTGACTAATTAGTTTTAAATTTTCTGCTGATAGGATAGTGAATTCGATTTGCCAAACTGTTTAATCTTGGATTATCAATAGATAGTTTAGGATAGAAATTAAAGGTTCAAACATGCTCAAAATCTGAACCGAAGTTTCCAAAGACAATGACTCAAAGCTCTTTCAAATTCTGAGTCAAAAAATATGTGAATCTGGTTCCAATTTGCTCAAAATCTGAACCAGAGGACAAGCAAAGAACAACTCAAGTAAGAATCAAAATAGAGCTGTAAAAAAGATGAAGGAAATGATTTTAAATTTCATATCCTAAGCCTTCCATTTTGTTTTAATTTTCTGCAAAATAAGATCTATGTGCAGCTTGTTTTTTATGCCATAGATCAACAACAAGTTAGACTGTTCAATCCTGACTTGTATGCTTTTAAATTTTTGTTGTAGAATTTAGAGAATAAAAATCTGTTGGATAGTTTAATCCCATCAGATAGTAGATTAGGTAGAGAATCATATGGGCTCAACTGTTTAATATGAGTCCATGGAGAAATAAGGAGTAGAAATAGATTAGATTTCCTGTTTTCAAAAGAATAAAATGTTGTAAAAATAGTTTTCCAATCCAAGTGCACTCCAATGAAGAAAAAATGTTAGATCAATAGGATTGGGTAGGTAGAAAGCTTGTTGATGAAAGATCCATTGTTTTTATGGTTGCTAATATGTTTTCAGGGCAGAAGAAGATCATTCAAGGAAAGAAAGGCAGCCCAATGGATGAGGCATTTCTCAGCCTCCTAGAGAATGCAAGTCTGAAAGTTCTTGATGCCTTCAAGAAGGCACCATCCCCATGTGGAGCGACTGTTAGCCACCTATAAAATTTTTTATACCAAAAGGTGGCTAAATCATTTTTTGGAGCCTTCAAGGAACAAATTTTATTGCAAAAAAGTGTTATCTCTTGAAGACTCTTGAAGGCCTCATGCCTCTATCCCAAATCTTCCCTACTGTGCCCATTTTACACTCTAGAATTCTGCTGATTTCATGAGAAAAGACTACTGCAAAATCACCTTTTTTCCCTTTCCTCACTTGAAAAACTAACCTCCATTTTTCTCCCCTTTTCCTCCATTAAAATGCTCTATTTTTCATGATTTTCCTTCTTCCATTTATGAAAATCATTTTTACAAAGTTTAAAACTCGTTTTGAACTATATCGAAACCCCCAAAATCCATCTAAACATCTTGAAAATGTCCTAAAAAAAAGTATTTTGACTATGGGTTTAAGCCCCTTTGGGCTAAATCCAAACCATTTCCCCTCCATGTGCCCCAGTGCTAGAACCAAGTTCTAAGGTCCTGAGCACTTATCGCGTTGGAGCAACTTACGGAGCGCATTCGTTGTGTTTTAAACAAAAATTCGATGTCGATTGGCCCTCTTATATAAACCCTAGGCCTATTATCATTCCATATAGACCAAGGCACCGCAAGTCGGGCGCCTATCCACTTCATATATATAAAACCATCCCGACGCATAAAACCTTTGTTTATATTAATTTTTTGGGTTTTTTATATGGTTTGAATAGTTTTCCATCGGCGCATTTCTCAAAACATCTCCACCGTCGATCTGATCTGCAGATCGACAGACCACAATCAATCGCCCTAGTCCCCACGACAGCAGTCAGTAGTCCCATAGAACCGGTGGTCCCCAACGCCTAGTAAACATACACGTCAGCACCCACGCGGCAGCAATTGATTGGAGCAGGTCTTGTTTGGTTGCTCGCATAGTCGAGAAATCTGGACCCGAAATTGTTATAGGGCAGAATTGATAAAAATTTCGGGTCACACTTGGGCTGACGTCAGTAGGACCAAAAATGGACCCAATACGCTTTATAGGGCAGAATTGATAAAAATTTTGGGTCACACTTGGGCTGACGTCAGCAGGCCCCAAAACGGACCCGATACGCTTTATAGGGTGGAATTGATAAAAATTTTGGGTCACACTTGGGCTAACGTCAACAGGCCCCAAAACAAACCCGATACGCTTTATAGGGTGGAATTGATAAAAATTTCGGGTCACACTTCAGCTGACGTCAGTAGGCCCCAAAATGGACCCGATATGCTTTATAGGGCAGAATTGATAAAAATTTCTGGTCACAAAGACCCTGACGTCAGCGGGCTCCTTTTGTAACCTGAAATGGTTTATTCAACTTGGTTTTATCGGGATTTTTGAAGTCCAAGGTATGTTATTTGATAAAGGGTGATTAAATGGTTTTTCCATCATATTAAAGAGAAAGCCAAAGGCTAGGAATGAGTTAATGGAGCCACAGTTCCGAGGTTTGAACCTGAATTTTAATGCACCGAAGTGAATAGGAAGCAGCGTGTCAACCCTGGTTTAACCTACGGTCACTTATTGTTCAAAAGCCGGAAGCAGTTTTGATCACACCGCTTTTGGTACGGAAAGGAAACCACTCAATAGAAAGCGATCCTGTGAAAAGCCACCACATCGACGGGACAATACCACCTCATCGTTCCCTCATCGTGTGTTAAATGTCAACTGTGGGCTCAACGCGATATTGGCGTATGCTGTCCGATCTGAGGCTAGCTCATCGAATGGTGATCTCACTCAAAGGAGCTCAGGGGATAATCTAAGGTATGGCATGTGAATTTAATTAAAACCCGTCGATTGTGTATGTGGGCCCATAACCCACAGGTCCCAGGATCATCTTCAAAGGCATTGATGCCTCACGAGCCCTCCGCAACACTGCACATCAACAAGACACAGTGAATAAATCACAAAAAAAGAGTATCAGTGTCAAAGACAGAACGCACTAGAACAGGAGATTGAAGACAGATTTGTGGGGATTACGGCTAAGATTGATTATCGTAAGCCTAATCCTCCAAATTAAAACACAGTTTAAAGAAAATCATGAGTGTTTATCAGACAGAAGGGCATCCACCGCCGAATCTGAGGAAAATTGATTCCTCCCAGCATCCACAGTGCCACCTATGCCTCAAGGCATTCAAATAGAGGCCGAAGTTATTGATCAAGATCAGATATTTGCCTCAGCGCAACCAAAGAGTTAATTCTGAAATAAAATTAATGACAAAATATTAGCAGAGTTACTTTAACATAACATAGAGCCTCAAAAGTCAATAAGAGCTCCCACTGAGCTTAATCTTAAATGAAAAACATTAATATAGACATAACACCTGTAAAATTCTTCATCGAGGCCCCCCAAGGCTGAGAAGCCATTAAGACTATATTAATTATCTTTGGAGATCTTTTATCAGATCTCACCTCCTCATCCTTCTATAAATACTACTGAGAAGATGAGAAAAAGGGTTGGTTGCTGAACTTTGAAATATAATTGAGCTTGAGACTTCTACTTGTAAATAGTGTTCACTGGCTCTTGAAGCTCTGCTTGTGATAGATAAGTTAGTCTGGGAAGTGTAGATGATTGTTAAGCTAGAGCATTGGACTTAAAGCTGTAACTAGTTTGGAGCATCAATACAAGCTAATTTATGGGATCCTGGTCTATGTCGACGTTGATGTTATTTCTTATTGTGAATTGTTATTTTATTTCTGTTTTCACCGTGTTCATCTTCCCTTATAAAGAACAACATGCATAGAGTTAGGACCTACCGTATATCAGTACCATTCTCTGACTGAAAATCTTTATCTACATGTTTTCCTCTAATTTGTGTTATTTAGGAATGATTTAATTCAGTTCTAAGCATAGGAATGCTTGCGTTCCCTCATCCTATTGCCTTAGCTAGTTTTTATTCTTAAATGTTATTTTCAGTATATGTTAAGTAGAGATGAACTAAAAAAGATATGGTGTGCCCTGGTCCTAGTTTTATCCCCAAAGACTGTCTGAATGTTTCCCTTGGAATGTGTTGAAAGCAGGCTAGTGTTGAAACACTTACCAGATCTTAGGCCATTCTTTGTTATCTTTGTGTTTGTCTTGAAAGTTACCAAGTAGAGCAGAGCTAGGAGAGGATTTGTGGTGAGCCCGGCCCGCTAGTTTCTTCTCTAACAATTCCCTTCAAGTTTCCCTTTGTTTTAAAATGTTTTTCTATTGAAAGTGTATCAAAAGCAGGCTAGTTTAGAAGTACTTACCTAATCTTAGATTACTTTTATGTCTTTCTTAAGTGTATGTCAAAATCAGGCTAGTTTAGAAGTACTTGCCTGATCTTAGGCTACTCTTTGTTCTTCATTTGTTTAAATCCCCCTCTTTTTGTAACACTTCATCCCATAAAATCAAACTTTAAAGAGATCCTTAGACATATATGACTTTCCCCGTGGACCACTCTTGCCCCTTGCTATTTCAATTAAACCCTATTACGACTCCATAGCCCAATGGACTAAAGCCTGCAATTATCTGTCTTCTTGGCCAAAGCTTGTTCTATTTGCTTGCAACTTCACACCTTTGAAACTATTTGCATTTAGAACTTTCCACCGCAAATAATAATCATGCTCAACCATCCAAAAACAAAAAAAACCCTTGGCCTTCATAACTAGCCTAATATCATTACACAAAACTTCAAAAGCAAATCCATCTTTGCACTTATTGGAGAGATCCCTCTTCGGATTCAGGAGGGCTAGATCCTAGAATCCCAAAGTGGTTGAAATAATGTCCCCCCCGCAGTCAGACTTTTTTCAATCTTGCTGATTATAGGGTGCCAACATAATGGACAATATGAAAAAACATGAAAGGTGACAATTACAGTAAAGAAACATCACCAATAATATAGACCAAGATCCTGTGAATCTG
The DNA here is from genome assembly GCA_034641835.2 of Pinus albicaulis. Lineage (NCBI taxonomy): Eukaryota > Viridiplantae > Streptophyta > Pinopsida > Pinales > Pinaceae > Pinus > Pinus albicaulis. The sequence continues at coordinate 1,321,338,303 of CM076580.1, read as the reverse complement.
CTTGTTTAATTGATGTGCAAAACCAGTCACATAATTTGAGCCCAGTGGCTCTTTACAATCCAAACTTCTCTTCCCAACCTACTATAATACAGACTACTCAGCTACTTCCCCTCAATAACAGTTCTAACAATTAATAAAATCCCAACAACCAACAACCCTTTACAATGTATTTTCAATGGGTTCTTATTGGTGAGTTAGGAAGTGGAGCAGTAGATATGAACTTAAATGATTCATTAAGACAGAGGGGAGGGAGTATTCGAATGCCCAATCTTCTTAATGGCTCTGTATTAACTTGGTTGTACCCTTTAGGCTAGTTTAGAAGTCTTTGTCAGGCTGACAATAACTTTAGGTATGTTTCTTTGAAGTACTCTTCTGGCTGTAGTACTCTGTTTTGCCTTATGAGATAAGTAAGGTGATATAAGGTCTTTTATGTCTTACATACTTCCATAACTACTATCCTAATGGTTTTAAGGACTTTTGTTAGTGTAATAATTGTTCTGGTGCTCGATGGAGAATGGAGGATGGGCATGTAGTTAGTCCTTCTTGGAAAAAGAACATTCTGCTGACATTAAAACATTGATAAGGCTTGTTTATGTGCTTTAGGCTTCATTAAGCCTCCTTGATCATTTTAATGGTCTTCATCTGTGTCTTTATCCTTTTGAACATTGAATTATAATAATTTAGTCTTCAATAATAGGATTTAATCCTTTAAATCTCTCACTGATACACTTTGCCGCTTCTGCTGACCTGTTTGTGTGAATGTATAGGTTTTAGGAACGCTGGAGGGTTTGAATCAGGGTTAATAAAGCTGATCTTTGATAAAAATTGCTTTATACTCTCTGGGGAGGTCTCCTCTGTGATCTTCAGCTCTAGAAATATCTTTCTGCGCTCTAAATTACCCTGACTGTGGCTGCAGAGATAATATGGCTTATCGCCCTTTGAAAATCTGAAAAAACATAATAAACACATTATAAAAACCAGAGGGAGTGAGGGAGGATTGCTTCAAAGGGTCGAGGAGAATGAACGGGTCTTGAGGGAAAATGGTGGACACAGCGAAAAAATGCAGAAAAACCATGTCGGAAGGCGAAAAACTGGCCTGATGAGAGCTTGGGGCGAGGTGAGTTATGACCATTGGATTAGATCAATCCATGGTGATCTACGGTGGAGATTCATCGGTAAAGTCGTTTGGATGAATGGAGAAAGGGTGGGGCGAGGTTATATCAGGGCCGTCAGATCAGAAAAAAATCGACGGCTATGATCGCTTGGTGGAGTTATTGGGTGGACAGATGAAAAGAAAGCGAACGGGGTCGAGATCGAATGTGGGCCGTCCGATTAGAATAATTGATAGCTATGATTAACCATTGAAATGAAGTTGCAGAGGCGGTAAGGCTAAAAACCTGAATGGTTTTCACGCGGGCTCTGGGGTGGTATGCGGTTTTCCAAAAAAAAAGCGATTCTATAGGATGGGTGACGCGTGTCTTTTAAAAACCGCTTATATCGCGCGATTTCTAAACATTAACGTCTGGCCGCAAAATTTGCGCGATATGCATCCTCAGCCGTTGGATGATGGGCAGACGATATGACAGTGCGGGTTTCATGTGATGGGAGGTAAGATGCACGGGGTGGGGTAGGCCATTGGGTTTATTTTCAATCGTCAGATCTATAGAATGGACGACTGCGATGCAACGATGAGGCAGAAATTTTTAAAAGGGGAAACGGGAATGAATGGGTGCCCGATGTCGTAATGGCCGTTGATCTTGTCCAGATCAACAGTCTGTATTCATTAAACTCAAACCATCGGGAGGTGGAAAAGCAAAGGGAAAAGGCATTTTTGATTGGGGTTTCTCGTTTCTTTAGCACATGATATCAAAGCTTTAGGTCGCATGGAGGGAGGGCTGAAGGAGATAAGCCCTCGGGGGCTAAATTCTTTTATGGAGCGGAGAAACTGCTTTTATGCATTTTTGAAGGGATTTTGAGGGTTTTAACAGTGGGGTTTGTGTTTATAAGCACATGGTTGCGGGGCTGGGGTTATATGGGGAAAGGGGCTACAAAATATAAGCTCTCGGGGCTTAAGCCTGTTATAGTGCAAATAGGGTAATTTTGGGCCCAAAATTAGTGTTTTTTAAGCCAAATGAGGGGTTCCGGTAGATAGAAAGGAGGATTTTTAAACCAAATAAAGGGAAGTATATGGTTTAAAATGGGATTTAGGAAGATTTAGAGATTGAAATGGAAGTTTTTGTGGGGTTTTGAAAGGGAAAAAAGTGGTGAAAATGGAGACATTGTGAGAGTGAAATGGAGAAAGTGGAGGCCTCTTTAAAGCAGTTTCTTCATAGAAGAACAACAGGTTTTGAATGTTTTTGATGGAAACAACAGTGAAGATTATAGTGAAGGATAGAAAACACATGGAGGCTTCAAGAATGATAGATTTACAAAGGAAATGTTTCTCTTGAAGGCTCAGAAACATATTTAGCCACTTGTTTGCTATGCCAAAATTTTATAGGTGGCTAACAGATGTGAATGTTTCCTTTACCTATGTTGCAAATGTCTATCTAAAACTTGATTAGTTAATGAATCAGTTAAAGTGTTCAAATTTATGGAAATATGTTGATATTGAATGAAATCAAAATGTCTCTCCAAAAGTCGAACTCTTAGGAAAAATCTAAGAAGTGTTGGATTTCTAACATTATAAATACTAGTAAGTTGTAGTACCACAAGTTGTGAGTCTAAGCTTATGATTATGCGGTTAATACCAAATGAAATGGAATTAGAGAGAAGTTTGATCAACGCGCTATACTTAGCGATATTGTTCGTCGATCTACCGATACAAATCCCTTGAAAACTCACTAACTCGCCGTTCAGAGTGAAAATGGCCCATGCTGCAGAGGATAGATTCTACGTACTACGACTAGCACCATCAGCATATCCAAAAAATGGTTCCGAATATTTAGTCATCTGCGATGAAATGTAAAGTGGATTACTAATGTCAAGAAAAATCTAAAAACAAATTAAGATAATGAATGCAAATCAACAACATATAAACAATATAATACAAAAAAATACTACAATCATGATTAAGCTTAGTAACGTTTCAAATAAAACCCATTTCTAGGCTATGCCAATGGAATTCCATCGTAATCAACTAACTCGTAGGCGCCCTTAGCAAGAAATATTTTGACAATATAGGGGCCATGCCATAATGGTTCAAATTTCCCTGTACCTATTACATCATCTTCTTGATCGTAAAGAAGGACCAAGTCACCCTCTGAGTAGATGCGAGGCTAAACATTTTTGTCGCTTTGCACCTTTATACATCTCTTATGCACTTCGTTGGCCAATTGGGCTTCACGACGCATTTCATCTAGATGGATGAGGTTAAGGAGACACTCTTCTTCTTCTGAGGTGTCAGGTAACAAGTCTATCGCGAGTTTTAACAATGATATTTCACATTAGATTGGTAAGATAGCTTCCAGACCATACACCAACTGAAAAGGAGTAAATCCGGTTGCGTTTCTTATCGAGGTTCGATACACCCACAAGGCGGAGTACAGGATCAAGTGCCAGTTCCTTTTACGGACTCCTATCATTCGTTGAAGCATTCGTTTAAGAATTTTGTTAATAGCTTCAACTTGTCCATTTTATTGTGGATAATAAGGAGTAGAATTATCATGTGACAATCCTAACTTGGTAGTCAATTCAGACATCATATGGTTGCGAAAATTCTTCCCATGATCCGTAACTATAGCCTGTGGGACCCCAAACCGTGAAATAACATGGTTGAAGAAAAATAATGCAACTGTTTGTCCTGTGTTATTAAATGTAGGCATCGCTTCGGCCCATTTGGTAAAATAGTCGATTACGACAATAATATAACCATGCCCCCTAGACGAAGGAGGGTTACAGGTCATGAAGTCAATACCCCATTTCGTAAATGGTCCAGTAGAGACAACAAGATGCATTGGTGCTGGTGATTTGCGAATTTTACGATAAAAAATCTGGCATGCATGGAAAATTTTGACTGCGAGGATACAATCTCAAAAAATAGTAGGCCAAAAGTAACTGGCGCGGAGTATCTTCTGTGCGGTAGCATATCCAGATAAATGTCCACCACAAGCCCCATCAAGACAATCATTTAACACTTTTTTAGCCTCCTCATGAGTGAGACACCTCCTTAGAATGGTATCAACACCATGACGATAAAGTGTATCGTCGACGATCAGATAATCTTTTGCTTGGTATCAAATACGTCGCTGATTAGAGCGAGAGGTATTAGGTCGAAAATTTTGGGTTTGGAGATAAATGATGAAATCTCCATACCAGGGATTAGATGATCCAATCAAAAACAGAGACTCGTTTGGAATAGATGGTTCTGACGCAGTAGTAGTACTATCAGAGGGAAGGTCACAGAGAAGCTCAGCCAAAACTAAAGACTTCTTTGACTTGGATTTAATAAATTCCAAATCAAATTCCTACAAAATGACAATCCATTTTGAATATTTTCCCCCCAGCAATTGACGTTGTTAGTGTCAGTCTTGTCATACTGCCATCAGTTATCAAATCTGCTCATTTGCATTTTCATAGTAGGAGTCTCATACTATAAATTTTTATCACTCCATTAGGTCATGGATTCATCGATGGTTGGGGTTACTTCATCAATTTTCCCTCATGAAATACTTACTGAGTCTCCTCTCTATGGTCTTTAGTAATGATTCACTTTCACTCTGCAGTTCATGTTATTAGGTCATAAGGTTTGGTCTCACTAGGTTTTAGGGTTCCACCATGGTCAAAATAATGATGAAGTGTTAATAAATATTAGCAAGGACATGAGGATGCCCAATAAACTCAAAGCACAGTATCTGGAAAAATCCAAGAATTTGTTCTTTCGGCTCAATATAATTTTCACCTGTTTTGAGGTGAAAACAGGGTAATTTGTTTTTATTATCATTTCTTATGTAATTTTGTGTTTCCATATGTAATAAGTCAAACTTCAGAAGCTGCTATCTCCATAAAGCCAAAGGGGATTTTTCTCTGCCTGGGTTCCAAAGGTGTTTTCCACAGGATTTTTAGTGTAAATCACGTTCTAAGTAAGTTCATCTGAAGGAGCTCGGAAAGAGCTTTCCAACGGTATATCATACCCCCAAAATCACTTTCTGGATTGCAAAATATGCCTAAGTGAATAAAAGGCCCAAAAAGCATAACTATGCCCCTTTTTTTTCATTTGGCCCTTTAACTTTACCTTTTTCCTTTTTATATGATTTTTTCCTTTATCGTAAAAGTTCCTTTTTCCTTTTTGAAATTTCCGCATCCTACAAAACCCCGATGCGATGGCCCATTGCCGATGCGATGCCATCGCACCATCGCATCGCAACTTCGCAATCCCGCTTGCTCATAACTTCGCCTCCTCATTTCCGTCGATGTGATAATCGCATATCGCAACCTCTCGATCTCCTGCAACACTTAAACTTTGAACTAGCCATCTCACCTTCCGCCGATGCGATATTGTTGCACCATCGCATCGCACGATTGCTCTCTCCAATGTTTTAACTCCCGCTCGTTCCATTTCCCCGATGCGACCATTCCACCATCGCTTATCGAAATTTCCTCCACCCAAGTTATACCTTCCCCTTCCTCTGCCAATTAGCGATTGAAATTCTTGGACCCACCGCCAGTCCTTCGCTCTTTTTAATAAAAAAAGGTTTTTCTCCTTTAAAAGAGGCAATTCGATTTTTATTTGGTTTAAAGGGGTTTTTCTGCAAGTTAAAGGAAAAAGATATTTTGTTAAGACCGTGAGCCAATTATGAATACAAAGATCATTTCGGCATCGACAACAAACGGTAAATGAGGGGGAAAGGTCTCCAGATTTGTTTTTCCTTCCATTGTTGGAGTAAAAGTAACAATTGATTCTTCTAGATGGTCAAATATCCAGTTCCCTCTTTTCAGAGGCATTTTGTTGGGTTTTTGTATCTTCAGATTTTGGTTTCAGGGCAGGTGAAATAGCTCCTCCTTCTGCGGATTCACCCCCTGAAATCCTGTCTATTTAATGTAATTATTGAGTCATTTGTAAGGGTGGAAATTTTTTTGAAATCACTGGGACGCTCTGAGCTTCATTGTACATATTTGTAACTAGTTTGGCAGGGAATTAATAAAGACTTGTAGCAATTTTTTATGGGATCCCTGTGGTATGAATTTTAGCACAACTTCTTCTTTTGTAATCATCTGTTAAATTTTATTTATGCCATTATTCATTCCATTCATTTCTTTTGAATGTTTTCAAGTTAGATAGGTAGAATCCATTGTTACAGTGCTCTACCTTGGGAAATCATTAAATATTTTATGTTTTCTACTGTTTGAGAAGGATTCATCTCATATGCCCTCCTCAGCTCCTCACCAGTCTTAAACACTTCACCATCATTAAAGTCCATGCCTACCTTGCCCCATAGAATATCCTGTATTTCTTATTTAATTCCCCAGATTTGAACTGCCCAGCTCCATATGATCCAACAAAACACCAGAAAATATATAAAAATATTTCGAGCTGCTATACCTAGCCTAAAATCATTTTTGCAGTCATACTTCATTTAAATTATTTACGGAGAGAGCCCTCTCCCTGCCTTGTAGGGCTAGCTACAAGGATAAGCGTGGTTTTTAGTTACCCTGGTTTGCCTTCCTTCAGTCTGTGGTCAAAATCAGGTGATAACATAGTGGCGACCATACTGGGGACAAATCTAAACGAAAGACTGATCACCCCCGTAATATCTTCCATATTGAATTTTTGAATTGTGGATGATGAGTTTCAGAATTTGCTAGGCTGAAATAAAACATTTCAAAGTAGAAATTCGACCACACTGGCTTCAAAGAAATACACAAGGGCCAATCCTGATCCAAATCCTCCCCCTATATTTGAAAATCCTAACCTTATTCCTAGAATACTTAGAAGAAAAGAAGGTTCATTAAGCCCTAGACCTATTTTTAGACCCCATTCCTGGCCCAATGAGTGGTTTTTTGTTAAAAACCTCCCTTTTGATGAGAGTTTTAAGATTTCTCTGTTCAGAACTAAATCTGAAACTGCATTGGATGACACATTTTTAGATCTAGAGTTTCTTGTATATCTCGAAGTTCAAAGGGCAAATAGATCAATTGATGATTATATTTTAAATTCTTCTCAAACATCTATCACTGTTACCAATATCCATGAGGTTTCAGAATCATCAGAAACAACATCTTCTATCCTCAATTCTTCAGTATTCCCATCAATTTCTGAAGTTAATTCCCAACTTCAGTTCATACCTACCCTTCCCCTTCAACTTATCACCCCTACTTCTCCATCAACAGCTCCATTAGATCCTAGTAGTTCAAACGTTGTTGTAAATCCACCTCGAGTCATGGCTGCCCGGTATGCACCCCTGGTTTTACCTCAGAATCTGAATGATATGTATGTTGATTACCAAAGTAAAATACCTTTCTTTTATGCCACTCAAAGCATCATAACCCAACAACATGTTGATAAGATGAATGACTTCTTTGACCTCCATGAAGTAGAGGCTGAAAATGTGACTATGATATTGTTTGTCCAAAGCTTTGGAGGTGAAGTTCGAAAATGGTTCAGATCCTTACCAGCAACCTCCATCCATACTTTGCCGAAACTACATAGACAATTCTTAGACCGGTGGGAGGTAAATAAAAACCCACTCCAAATTTTGTCTGAGTATGAAAATATTAAAAGGAATGTGGGTGAAAGTGTACAAGATTATTGTGTGAGATTTATGCAGTGTATAATGCTATTCCGACCAACCTCAAACCACCCATGGGGTTAGCTTTGCTCAAATTTCCAGATGGGTTCGATGCTGATATGGCATATCAGCTATGAGAACAAGATCCTACCACACTTGAAGATATGCAGAAAAATGTTGTAAGTGTAGAAGCAAATCTGCTGGCCAAAAGAGCACGGACAAGAGCTGAAAATAGTGTGACTGTAAAAGAGGAAGCATCTCCTTCAGACAGTAAGTTGGATACTTTGATCTGAACAATAGAGAAGATGGTTGATCGGTTGACTATTTCAGATAGACCTGAAGCACAAATCAGGAATCCACATTTCAGAGGACAGCAGCAGCCCCAATTCTGAATCAAACAGAGGGAACATAAAGCCCAAGACCAAACAACACAACAACAACAGATCAAAACTCCTTTGCAGCAAAATTACGTTTAGGGAATGGAAACATATGATGATGATGATTCGGTATTTGAAGCTAATCATTTTTTCACTGCTGATGGTATGCCTATTTTTCTGACTGAAGATGAAGAATATGCAGTGACTCCAGACACTTGAAGAGATGCAAATTTCATATTGGCCAATGATGTAGATCTAGAGGAAGAGTCTGATGATTATCAACGAGGATATATGAATGCTTTGTCAGCAAAATAGAAGCAGTATTATTTGAGGAGAAAATATGTGCCAATCAATCCCATTCAGAAAAGGAAAGATTTGCAATCAAAGAATGACTCTTCAAATACTCAAAGGAAAGGGAAAGAACCTGTTGATCCGTCTTCCAGCAAAGCACCATTGAAAAATAGCATTGCCAATGAGAAGAATAATCAGCCAAGTGCAGCAAAGGAGCAAGTGGAGAAGAAATATCATCCCATCAAAGAGGTAGAAACAATTTCATCTTTTAATTTAGAAAATGAAATTACTAAGCTGAAGGTGTCCAATCCCTTAGCTGAGTTGGTGAAGAATAGCACTTATAAACGTCAGGTGTCTAGAATCTTTTAAATAGACTCTATGTCAGATATGGTAAATGTTGAAGATGATTATCCTGAACTCATTTTTGGTCCTCCCATAGAAGGCCAATCTGAAGATAGTGAAATCCCTCCCTTTTACCTGAGTCTTAGATTGCTTGAATACATTTTACACAATGCTATGTTGGATTCCGGGGCTTCTCACAATTTGATGCCTAAAGCCATTATGGAGAAGTTGGGTCTTGATATTACCCGCAAATACCATGATTTGTATTCCTTTGACTCTGGTAGGGTCCGTTGTATTGGTCTTATCAAATAATTGGTAGTATCTTTAGATCAAATCCTAGCCAATAATGTTTTGATGGATTTAGTTGTTGCTGATGTTCCACCACGGTTTGGAATGCTTTTGTCTAGATCTTGGGGTGCAAAAATTAAGGGAACTATACAACTTGATTTCTCTTATGCTACCATCCCCGTATTTGGTCAATTGAGAAAGCTATACAGGGAGACGGAAATGAAATATATGATCACTAGCAAAGAGAAGCCAGTTAATCATCCAATTAATGACGTCCATACAGATTTAGAGTCATTTGTATTATATTCAGATAGTGGTTTGAATGATGAAGATGTTCAGTTGGTAGAAGTAGATGAGGTACCTGAAATTTTAGAGAATTTTAGGGAAGTCATTAAACAGAAAAAAGAAAAGGCAACAAGAATTTCTGAGCTTTCCATCGGCCAGCAGCAAAAGGACAGTGAACAACAGAAAAATGAATAAATCACTCAAGATAAGGTAGAGAAAGAAACAAAATTTCAGCATCTAGAAGAAGAGGAAGAAGGCCTTTGGAGCATGGATTTTGATGGAGCTGTTGGTAAGCAAGGTGCTGGTATAGGAATTTGGATTTGAAGCCCTGTTTTCCAACCTTAGTAATGTTAGAGTATGTGCTTACAAGTTGGCCTTTGACTGCTCTAACAATGAAGCAGAGTATGAAGCTTTGATTGTAGGTCTAAATTTTTTGAAGAAATTGAATGCAAAAAGGAGTTCTGTTTATGGAGATTTAGAGTTGATAATAAAACAGGTAAAGGGAGAGTATCAAGCAAAGCATCCGTGATTGAGAGCCTACAGAAATGCAGTCCTAGACATCCTGAGAATGTTTTCTGAATACACTTTGATAGCAGTACCTCGAATGCTGAATCTTATCGCAGATTCACTTGCTACTACTGCAAGCAATTTGAAGATTCCAATGAACTCCAACAACAAATTTGAAATTTATGTCAAACATCAGCCTGCTATTCCGGATAATTTAAGTTATTGGAAAGTGTTTTGGGATGAAAACTAAATTAATGTTTTTTTACAGAATGAAGGAAAATTCAAGGATAGTTCCATAGATGGTGATTATGATACCGATGATCAAGAGATTGAAGCAAATAATATAGACGTGTTGCAACTAAAAGACAATGTTATTCATAGAGGTCTCATACCTTTAGAGGAGTTGTTTGATCAAGATGATGTTGCAAGGAAGAAAAGCTTGGTGCCTACTAATAAAGGAGTTGAGGATGTCAATCTTGGAACAGCTGACAAGCCCAAGTTTGTGAAGTTATCAAAAGCATTGTCTCCTGAGGTAAATGCCCAGTATGTTAAATTAATTTCTGAATTTTCTGATGTGTTTGCATGGGATTATTTAGATTTGAAGGTGTATGAAAAAAATATAATTCAGCATACTATCCCTATCAATTCGGATTAGAAGCCCGTTAGACAGAAGCTGAGAAGGATCAATCCAAAGCTGCTTCCATCCATTGAAAAAGAGGTAAACAGATTGTATACAGATGGTATCATTGTTCCAATTAGATTTTCTGATTGGATTTCAAATTTAGTCTTGGTACGCAAAAGGACAGGAGAGAGTAGGTTGTGTATAGATTTCCGGAATCTCAATAAAGTATCCTTAAAGGATAACTATCCGCTTCTGAAGATGGATCATATTCTGCAAAGAGTATTTGGAGCATCAAGGATGTCACTACTCGATGGTTACTCAGGCTATAATCAGATCTTAGTGCATGAAAAAGACCAAGAAAAAAATGCTTTCACGACACCTTGGGGAACATTCTAGTATGCCAAAATGCCATTTGGATTGAAGAATGCTGGAGCCACTTTCCAGCGAGCAATGGAAATCACTTTTGCCAATGAGAAGGATTTTTTTCTAGTTGTATATTTAGATTATTTGACAGTGTTTTATGGTTCTGATGATGAACACCTGCACCACTTAAGGATTGTATTTCAGAGATGCGGGAAGTTTCAGATTTCTCTCAATCCGAAGAAAAGTATTTTTTCTATGGATGAGGGCAAGCTGCTGGGTCATATCATTTCTAAAGACGGCATTTGCATTGATCCTTCAAGAATGGAGGAAATTCAGCACATAGAATTCCCACACAACAAAAAGGAGATTCAGGCATTCAATGGTAAGATGAAATTCTTACACAGATTTATACCCAATTTGGCTGAACATTTACGAGAAATGACTAATATGTTGAAAAAGGACAACATTTTCAAATGGAGCGAGGGTGCTATCAAGTCATTTAATCTGGTAAAGTTTGCTTTGTCCAATGCCCCAGTCTTGATTAGTCTCGATTACACTCAAGATTTCATTATATTTTCATTTGCATCGGAGCATACCATGGCTGCGGTATTGATGCAAAAGAGAGATCAGATTGAACAACCCATTGCCTTTATCAGTAGGACTATTTGAGATGCTGCCTTGCGGTATAACATCATTGAGAAACAAGCATTGGCTCTTATAAAAGCATTGAAGGATTTTAGAGTGTACATTTTGCATTCACATACCATAGCATATGTTCCTAATGCAACAGTAAAATATGTTTTGGTGTAAACTAATCCAGAGGGAAGAAGAGGTAAGTGGATAGCAACAATGTTGGAATATGATTTGGAAATTAAACCCACAAAGTTAATCAAGGGACAAGGCTTGGAAAAACTAATGGCACAATCAAACCTACGTTCCCTGGACATAAATCTCATAGCAGAAATGTCAGAGGATGAGGATGAAGGTTCGCTTGTTCCAGTTTCAGAAAATTTTCTCCAATCACCATGGTATTCAGACATATTTTATGTTCTTCAGCATCTTTCACCACATCCAGGGATGTCTAGAAGCAAAGGTGGATCACTAAAACTCAAGTCTGCTAAATTCTGTATTTTAAACAGTGCTATTTATTGGAAAGATACGGGAGGTATCATACTTAATTGTTTGGTTGAAGATGAGGCTCAACAGGTGATACATGACTTTCATAAAGGTGATTGTGGTGGTCATTTGTTTTGGAAAACAACAGCTAATAAAGTGTTGAGAGCAAGATTTTATTGGCCCACTTTATTTTCAGATTTGTATAAAACAACGATGAGCTGCCATGAGTGTCAAGTTTTTCAAGGAAAAAGGAAATTGCTTCCTCTTCCTTTGAAACCAGTTCAAGTAAATGCACCTTTCCAACAGTGGGGACTTGATTTCATAGGGGAAATCCATCCCACATCATTAGTATAGCATCGATGGATCTTGACAGCTACCGATTATTTCACCAAATGGATAGAGGCCATTCTAGCAAGGCAGGCCACGGATACGGTAATTATTCAATTTTTAGAATCAAATATCTTGTCTCGTTTTGGTTGCCCTCACAAGATCATAACAGATAATGCAGTGGCATTTAAGTCCAAGAAGATGGTGTAATTCTGCAATAAGTACAATATTATACTTGGCCATTCGACATCATACTACCCACAGGGCAACGACTTAGTGGAAACATCAAATAAGACTCTGGTGAATATAATCAAGAAAATGTTAGAAGCGAATAAGAGGAATTGGCATCGAAAGCTTGTCAATGCATTATGGGCCGATAGAGTTAGTAGTAAGAAATCCATAGGTATGTCACCATTTGAATTAGTTTATGGCGTCGATTCCATGTTTCCTACATCACTTACAGTTCCAGTCATGAGATTACTACAAGAAGCTGGCAGCGAAGAGGATGATAATCAGCAAAGAATCAATCAAATGATCCACCTTCAGCAAACAAGAGAAGAAGTTTCTCAGAACACTATTCAGTTGCAGGAAAAAATAAAGAAAATATATGACCGCAAAACTAAAGCAGAAAAATTTCATTTAGAAGATGTGGTGTTGAGGTGGGATGCACGAAATGAGGACAAATGGAAGCATGGTAAGTTCGATAACATATGGAAGGGACTGTATAAAATTTCAGCGTACAGGGAACATAATGCTTTTATTCTCACAGATATGGATGGTCGAGATTGCCCAGGAGGGCCAGTGAATGGTAGGATTTTGAAGCACTACTACTTTTAGATATTATGTTGCAGTCATTGTACATACCATATTTATCGTTGGTGAAGATTTCAAGTGCACAGTCATTGAAGCTTGGGGCTCGAAGTGAAGGCTATAAAACTTGGATGATATGTGTAAGGTTTGCTAGTTTTGATTTATTTTTCAGTCATGGTTTGAGTCAGAGTTAGTCTGCATTGTGTCAGTTTTTAGTCTTTGAAGTATTTTGACTGTATTTCCCAATGGATAAGGCTACTAGGTCTACGGTGTTCTTGGCACCTCCAAGGAGCTACCATCCCCATTAGAGCCAACGTTAGTGTCAATCTTGTCATACTGCCATCAGTGATCAAATCTGCTCTTTTGCATTTGCATAGTAGGAGTCCCATACTATAAATTTTTATCACTCCATTAGGTCATGGATTCACTGATGGTTGGGGTCACTTCATCAGTTTTCCCTCATGAAATACTTGCTAAGTCTCCTCTCTATGGTCTTCAGTCATGATTCACTTTCACTTTGCAGTTCATGTTATTAGGTCATAGGGTTTGGTCTCACTAGGTTTTAGGGTTCCACCATGTTCAAAATAATGATGAAAGTGTTAATAAATATCAACAAGGACATGAGGATTCCCAATAAAATCAAAGCACAGTATCTTGAAAAATCCAAGATTTTTTTCTTTCGGCTCAATGTAATTTTCACCTGTTTTGAGGTGAAAATAGGGTACTTTGTTTTTATTATCATTTCTTATGTAATTTTATGTTTCCATATGTAATAAGTCAAACTTCAGAAGCTGCTATCTCCATAAAGCCAAAAAGGATTTTTATATGCCTGGGTTTCAAAGGTGTTTTCCACAGTATTTTCAGAGTAAATCACATTCTAAGTAAGTTCATTTGAAGGAGCTCGGAAAGAGATTTCCAACGGTATATCACACCCGCAAAATCACTTTCTGGATTGCAAAATATGCCTAAGTGAATAAAAGGCCCCAAAAGCATAACTATGCCCCTTTTTTTTCATTTGGCCCTTTAACTTTACCTTTTTCCTTTTTATATGATTTTTTCCTTTATCGCAAAGTTCCTTTTTCCTTTTTGAAATTTCCGCATCCTACAAAACCCCGATGCGATGGCCCATTGCCAATGCGAATCCATCGCACCATCGCATCGCAACTTCGCAATCCCAATTGCTCATAACTTCACCTCCTCATTTCCACCGATGCAATAATCGCATATCAAAACCTCACGATCTCCCGCAACACTTAAAATCCAAACCAGCCATCTCACCTTCCGCCGATGCGATATTGTCACACCATCGCATCGCGCGATTGCTCCCTCCAATGTTTTAACTCCCGTTCGTTCCATTTCCCCGATGCGACCATTCAACCATCGCTTATCGTAATTTCCTCCGCCCGAGTTATACCCTCCCCTTCCTCTGCAATTAGTGATTGCGATTCTTGGGTCCACTGCTAGTCCTTCGCTCTTTTTAATAAAAAAGGGTTTTTCTCCATTAAAAGAGGCAATTCAATTTTTATTTGGTTTAAAGGGGTTTTTCTGCAAGTTAAAGGAAAAAGATATTTTGTTAAGACTGTGAGCCAATTATGAATACAAAGATCATTCCGACATCGACAACAAACGATAAATGAGGGGGCAAGGTCTCCAGATTTATTTTTCCTTCCATTGTTGGAGTAAACGTAACAGTTTATTCTTCCAGATGGTAAAATATGCAGTTCTCTCTTTTCAGAGGCATTTTGTTGGGTTTTTGTATCTTCAGATTTTGGTTTTAGGGCAGGTGAAACAACTCCTCCTTCTGCAGATTCGCCCCCTAAAAGCCTGTCTATTTAATTTAATTTTTGACTCATTTGTAAGGGTGAAATTTTTTTGGAAATCACTGGGACACTCTGAGCTTCATTGTACATATTTGTAACCAGTTTGGCAGGGAATTAATAAAGACCTGCAGCAATTTTTTATGGGATCCCCGTGGTATGAATTTTAGCACAATTTCTTCTTTTGTAATCATCCGTTAAATGTTATGTATGCCATTATTCATTCCATTCATTTCTGTTGAATGTTTTCAAGTTAGATAGGTAGAATCCATTGTTACAGTGCTCTGCCTTGGGAAATCATTCAATATTTTATGTTTTATACTGTTTGAGAAGGATTCATCTCATATGCCCTCCTCAGCTCCTCACCAGTCTTAAACACTTCACCATAATTAAAACAAAGTTGTTAAAGTCCATGCATACCTTGCCCCATAGAATACCCTATATTTCTGATTTAATTCCCCATATTTGAACTGCCCAGCTCCATCTGATCCAGCAAAACACTAGAAAATATATAAAAATATTTCGAGCTGCTATACCTAGCGTAAAATCATTTTTGCAGTCACACTTCATTGAAATTATTTAAGGAGAGAGCCCTCTCCCTGCCTTGTAGGGCTAGCTACAAGGATAAGCGCGGTTTGTAGTTACCCTGGTTTGCCTTCCTTCGGTCTGAGGTCAAAATCAGGTGATAACAGACATGATAATATGTAAGTCATGGGGTTGCAATCCGAAACTATTGTTGTTTTTCGGAATAGGATATAATGGCGAAATATTTGGATAGCTGCCAAGGCAAGCTTTTCTACGTACGAGTACTTAACTTCCGTATCATTGAGATTACGACTCAAATAATAGATCGGATGTTCAATTCCATATTCTACTTGGACCAAAACCATAGCCATGGTCATTTCAGCCGCGACGATATATAGGAAATAATCATTTTGATAATTAGGAGGATACATTAATGACGCTCGGACTTGGTCCCAATGGAAGGGAACCCCCTTTTTCAATAATCGAGTAAATCCTTTAGCCATTTCGGCATAGTTTGGAATGAACCTTCTTAGGAAGTTAGCCTTTCCTTGAATTTTCTGTATCTGAAGTAAGTTTGATGGTGTAGGAAAATCGAGAATGGTCTGTACCTTCAGTGGGTCTATTCGAATTCCTTCTTTTGAGACTACGAATTCGAGCAATCGACCCGAACCAACACAAAACACACATTTGTGTGGTTTGAGGCGTATATTGTAGTGTTGGCAGCGTAAGAAAATGGATCTCAAATGCATCGGGTGATCAGTCTGATTTGTTGAATGCGCTGGTAAATCATCTAGATATGGTTGAACAATGTGCTTGATGTCGTTGAAAGCATAATCCATTGCTCTCTGAAAATTTTCCTATATGAGAATGTGCCCTAGGGACAGATGAATGCTGTCTTATGTTGGACATTTGGGCAGATATTGATTTGATTGTAGCCAAAAAATCCATCCATGAACGAAAATATTTCGCATCCAGGACAATCGTCAATAATTTGGTCAATAAATGGAGTAGGATAGTTGTCTTTTGGACAAGCCTGATTGAAATCTCGATAATCGACGCACACTCTAATGGTTCCTTGTTTTTTCATAACAGGAACAATATTGGAAACCCACTCAGTTAGCGGAATAGGGTAAATTAAACCAGCACACAAAATATTTTCAACTTCTGCTTTGATGGAAGCGGCTTTCTTTGGATGAAAAGGACGAAGCTGTTGACACACGATTACCAACACCAGGATACATATTAATAGTGTGTTCAACTATACTAGTATCTATGCCTGAAATTTCCTCGTAAGACCAAGCGAATACGTCACGAAATTCACGAAAAAGAGAGTGATATGAATCAAGTTCTGATGGCGAACAAGATACACCGACATGAATATTTTCTACAATGCCAGGTTTGATCGAAATATCAATAGAAATCGTTTCTTCGATATTAGATGAATTTTTCTCAGACTCAATTGAATTAATCGGTAAAGAATTCGAAAAGAAAGTTTTGATGGATGGGTGATATAGTTCACTGAGATTGTTTTCTTCATAATTAGGAAGATGGGAATGATGATGATAATCTTCCCATGGTTCTCCTTCTGACATCATAGCTTCCAAAATATTTTCATATGTCAAAAATTTTGAGGAAAATGGATCAGATGGAGTACCAAAATCTAATGAACGATCAACCCAAACACTCGACGACGCTGATTTCGGATTTTCCGCCCAAGCCAAATAGATTGATTGCTATGCCAGCTCAATAGGGATGGGCGATAAAACATCATCCAATGTAGAAATATAAAAATCACCTGTACTATCCCTTAAGCCAGATAGAGTAGAAGAGATTATGTAGCAGGTCTCTATGCTTGCAATTTTTGCCGATGTCACAGGTGGTGGAAATGCAAAGGTTCCCATAAGAGTGGAATCCTTTAAGAGTCCTACACCAATGTTTTGAATTTCTAGTTGGGGTAAGTGAACAAACGGAACACTTCTAGTTACTTGAGAAGCGGAGGCAAAAAAGGATAATTGATTAATGACTGTGACTGTAAATTTATGTGGAAAGGCAATCATTCTAAAGTATGTAGAAAAAATGGCAGTCATTGCATATACCCATGGTCTTCCGATTAAAATATTATATTCAAGGGGTCCGTCAACAACCTCGACATCAATACTTACTATTTTTCCCCCTAATTCAACATGCAGGTTATTGATAATACCACAAGGTTTATATGTTCTTCCATCAAAAGCCTTCAACGTCGTTGATGATTGCGATAATCGTGGCGAGCCAAGTGACTTCCAACAGTTTAGAGACATAATGCACGTAGATGCTCCCTCATCAATAATAGTGCGATGAACAAGGTGATTGAGAACATTTACTTGTATGGATAATGCCAATTCTGCTAGTAATTAGCTCGTATGATTAAAGACGACAAGATTAGAATCAATCGGAACAATTCCACCAATGGCCGACAATAAAGCCTGCTTCTGGGAGGGACAATTTTGTAATACCTCAAGAGAAGACATAGTTGAAGGGGATTGAGCCAAATCTTCAACTATATTATAATTTCGTGCAACTCTTGCTCGAGGATTATATGTCGATTTATGAATTACTCCCTTTAGTGGCTTAATTGTCAATTTAGGAATAATAGTAGGTGGTACTGATTCATTAGATGGATTCGTTGTTGAGGTAGTAGGTTGATTAGTGGATGGACTACCATACTATTTATTCTGCGTCGACACAAAAATATCTTATGAAGGTTTTGTGGTGGATAACATTCACACTTGGGAACTAGGAGCTGGATCCGTAGCAACCAAATTTCTGTCCGGATTTGGAAATGGGTCTGTCAACACAGCTGATGCATGAGAAGTCTTGATGATTTTTGAGACTTCATCATGGTGAGGAAAATCCCTAAAAAATTGTTCCTCGTTATAGATTATGCATGGATAACGAGGTTTCCATGGTCTAGACGGTTGATCAGATGATCTTTCCTGCAGGTTAGAAGTTTTCTTTTTCTTTGATTTCCCCTTTTTCTTACCTCCTGGTTGCTTGTCACTTTTGCCTTTGTCAAATGACAAGGCATTAATTTCAGAAGTAGGAGCAGGACTAGATGAAGTAGCATGGTGTGTGTTTGCAGTACCTATCAAGCCATCTCCGACATGAGAGTCGTTTATTTGAGGAGGAACATTGAAATTATATTGCGATGCATTAGGAATTTTTTCAAGAGCGTGCTAGACTGAGTGTAAATCAAGTCTAAATATTGGGGACAAGTGATAACTTGATATTTTTTGATGACGCCACCTTTAGCCACATCCTCAATTATAGATGGTAACACGGACTTAATGAACCATTCAACAAGGAGCTGATTGGGAACAAATGTCTTCACCATTCATTGACCAAGATGGCACTCATGAATATGATTGGAAATGTGAGTAGCATTAGTCTGTTTGAAGTTGGTCAAGAGCTCCATTCCAATTTTGTATCTGATCGGTAACTGGAAATGGGTCAAAAAGACAGTAGCTAAAGCAGTGAAATTGTCGAAAGAAGCTCTAGGTAATTCAATGTACCATTTAGCAGCCAGACCTGTGAGCGTATGCTGGAAAAGATGTAGTCGAACAGAATCATCATTTAGGGAATTTGATGAACACCATAAATGATAAGTCATGACATGAGTCGACGGATCTTCTCTAGGGTTTCCATTGAATTTAAGAATATCGGAGGGTAATTTATGAGGTATCACCGGCCACCAAGGAGCATAATTGATAGGATCATTGGTTAACCAATTTAAATCTGGTAATCCTAAGGTTGCAACAAAAGGCAACTATCGATTAAGGTCAGGTTGAGCATAACCAGGGTAAGATGGAATTACTTGGGCAACAGGTCTTTGAGCACCAACATAAGGAATTTTCTGCTGGTTACCCAGATATGGGTTATTTTGCATAGCAAATGCTTGAGAATTCTATTGACCAAAACCTGGATATGATACTTATTAAAATGAAGTTTGAGGCATTTGTGCTTGTGGTTGCCAAGGGGCCTGTCCACCAATGTTATAACCCAAATTAGTTTAAGTTGATTCGGTTGATATGTATAACCAGGTTGCTTTTGTGACATCCCATAAAATGGTACACCAGCTTGTGAATAAATGATCCCTGATACAGGTTGTTGTAAATTAACCAAAGGATTTTGAGTCTGTGGACCCAAAATTTGATGATATTGAGTCGAAGAACCTGCCTGATTAGGTTGATACAATATTTTGATTCTGTAACAGGGGTATAGATGTATTGACAAGTGGTAATGAAGTGGGTGTAACAGGTTGAACCGGTTCATATGAGTGTACAACCGTTTGTGGTTAGATAGGCAGAGTGGGCTGCCATTGAAAAACGTTCATGTCAATACTAGTTTGACCAAAAAGTGACTGAGTACTGTCATATTGGGTGACCAATGGTTCCCCCCCAGCATAAGGAGGATAATAATATGGAAAATAATTTTCTCCAAATGCTGGGATTCCAGTTGATATGGTACTTAAAGGAATTGACCCAAAAGGACCGACTTGATATTTCCATGATGATGTATGTAATGAATCAAGTTGTTTAGTACTAATGATAGGAATACCAGTTAAAACACCATATGATGACATTAGCAAAGACCATGGTCTTGAAGATGTACCAAAGAAAGTGCCATATAACAATTTGTAACCTGTTGGGATCAAAGGGCCACCATGCAAATATGACTCTAGTGAGGTTGTGAACATTGACGGAGTAGCGAGGGTAGGAGCTGACGTAATTGGAACAACAGACCCAACCGAAGATGTTAGTTTAGACATGGTTGTATGACCAAATGTATACCCTCAAAAATTGATGGGAGATTGAATGGAAATAGGATCAACAAAAGTAGATGGAAACAATTGAGGAAAAGACTGGTACAGGTAAAGGTCCCCCCTAAAATGGGTTGCAGTTAAAGGTGTATTGTCTTGTGGGATTTCTTCAATCGCAATTAAACCAAGGGGAAGAATGAACAATGTTGGGTCCAGGAGGTATGGTCTCATCGATTGAATGGATCGTGACCACAGGTAGTTGTGAAGACTCTGTTTCAACAACAGTAAGTGAACCGGGATGTGTGGAAACAATTTGAGCTAACTCTAGTTTAAAAGATGATGTTTCACCACAGGTACAAATTGTACTTGATTCGACAGATTGTGATCACCTTCACCTACCAGAAGTAACTTCCGGTGGTAAAGGTGGTTTTAAAGCTAATCTACATGAACGATGGGGGATAGGATTTTGTTCTTCCATGATTACTGGTTTATTTTAACCAAAAAACAAATAAACAAAATGAGGGTAATGCTAGGAAAAATGGTTTACCAAGAAACTGTGAATTGTAGAATACCTCCTGGCGAACCAGAAAGTACGGGCAGGTAATCTCCCCGAATGTTGTGTTTGGTGTATCACAATTTCAAGGCGGCCGACTCGGTTCACTATGGATGGATAGCACCTAAAATTTTTCCTCCCAAATACACCCGAAGGTACATGGAGGCCCAAGTCCGTATTAGCACTGTCTGATGCAAAACCGCACAGTGAGAGCACCCCTTTATACTTATTGTACTGTAACACTGCCCAATATACCCGAAAGTACGTGGACGTGCTACGATATACTTATGTACGTGGAGTGAGGTATCACACTCGGAATGTATCGCAGACAAGTTAACGACAGCTGCTATGTTTTATGACGCCGGAACACATCTCTAGCCTAGACCTTCTAAATGTTATCGTTATGGTTCCAATGCATTGTTAAGTAAATTGAGATTTATTTTATGTTGATCTTGCTTAAAAATTTTCCTTTCAAAGGTTCACCGTGATGATGTATATGAAATTCCTAAAATGCAAGCTAAAAATGATAAACAAACTTTCACTTTCAGGTTTTTCAATGAAGAACCTAGCTACTAAGGGAAGAGAGCAAATAGTTCACGAGTAAACAAATCAATGAACAAAAACAAAATCAATGAATAAAAAACTAAATGTAGATTTCCTAATGTTCCTTTTGCAAAACACACACAATCCTACATGCAAATGCAAGTTTTTATTTTCAGTTTCCTTAATGTTATGAATGCAGAAAAGAAACTAGGTGCACTAGATCAATAATCCAAATGCTTTTTACTTTCGAGAAACGAAGAATACAAACAACAATTTATCTTTTAAGGGAAAAAAGAGGATTTCAACAACAATTTCTCCTATCATGGAAATGAAGATTTTACGACAATTTCCTATTTTGAAAGCAAATGATTCTTAATGCGACCATAAAAGGTACTTTGAAATCAACTTGTCAATGATAAAGAAAAACTTCTTTAAAGAAACATTGAACAAATTTTCAGCCAAAGGAGGAAGAAATATATAGATTCACTGTTCAATTGAGCATCAAAATTTTCAGAACACAGCAGCAAACAAAACTGAAGCAAGTTGAAAAGTCAAATTCAAGGGAATTTGGTCACTTTCAGGAGTCAACGCAGTCTCCGAGGGGAGACAGTGCTCTACAATGCAGGATAGGAAGGGAGACAGTGCTCTGCAAAGCACTGTGTCTAGTCTAAGGGTGCATTGGGCACAATAAACAAAGAAATATGCTACTTTTTAACTCACTGTCTTTGCAAATTAAGCTCTGAAAAATTTTAAGCTTTATGTGTAACAACTACTGGGTGGATAAACAAAACAAATCAGAGGCTAAAACACCTAGAACTAAGAGAAATTATCCCTAGTATGGTCGCCAATTTGTTGGGCCATAATTGTGAATTACAGATAAATCACGCTTTCCTAAATTGGTGCTAGTCTAGAACAACAGGTGAAAGACTATACGACTATTTCTCCTAACTCAGACCAGATACACAGAGAGGATTGGAGGCTTACTTGTTCAGTCGCTTCCAAATGACTCCTTCTGTCACTTCCGTTTCAACTTCAAATTCAAGCGGTTTGTGAGCTGAATGCTTCCTGCAAGAAAGCACACTGAAACAACAGAAGATGAAATAATATAGATATCTATTCAAGCTAGTTAGCTAAATCAGTAAAGCATAGACCATATACATCAACCAAGATCTTGCAATATGGAAAATCAAAGTCAATATAGATGCATATAGGGAAAAATAAGAAGTACTCTTTATTGATGATAGAAGGAGAGGTTACAACCTAATGACTGATTTGAAGTGACCTTCCAGAAAAGTTCCCAAGCCTCATCACAGTATAAGTCTCTCCAGCAGCAGCTTCACAAATCTAGCTCTCAATTGAAAATCCTCCAGCATTTCTCTACTCAAATTATTCATTTTCAAGCACTTAGATCTGTGCTCAATTTATAGATGAACTGTAGGTTGTTTTGCAATGAATAAATTTCCAAAAATAGGCAAGACATGTTTCCAATCATGTAGATGTCAAATGGACACTTGGATTCGAAGCTTGAGACATGTGAACTCTTCTAGAAGGCACTGGCCAAGTAGAGATTTCGGAACAATGAGAATTTCGCTCCCAATGTGACCAACGCACCTGTGAATTTCGGGAAGTGCTTTGCTGAGTAGCCTTGCATGGGGCTACCTGCATATGCAACGCACTTAGGCCCCTTAGAGCCTGCGTTGGCGAGCTCTCCTATGCTAAATAATAAGCTTCAAACCATGGAAACCTTTGCTTGATGAAAGTCTTGCTTGATTTGTCTTATTTCTTATCTTAGGGCATATAGCAACTGAAATGATAGGGAATGATAGACCCTTGATCATTGGTCCTGGAGACGATGTCCAGTTAACCAGGTCATTGGGAATGGTGCCCAAATTGACCTATAACATACATTTTTTGAAATTGTCATATAACTATTTAATTGATATTTTCTTATGTTTTATTGTGTTTTAATTGAGTTTATTTATCTCAAACTTTTAATTCTCTATAAGGAATTTAGTGAAATTTGACTAATTCTTAATCCATTTAATTATTAATTTTATTTTTTCATCTAATTTATTACATTATTCTTATGTGTATTTTTAAAATTATTTTATTTCAATGATTTTTAAATCTTTTTAAATATTGATTTATAATTATCAATTCTTAATTGAAATCATTTAATTAAAAAAATTTATCAGTAATATATTTAATTAATTCTTAATACTCAAAATTTAATTAATTCTCATTGGTGATTTTGATCACAATTCTAACTTAAACAACCAATTTAATCCCTTAAATACTTAAGTATCAATTAAGTCAAAATATTATTTGATTATTAATTAGTAATTCAATTATTTAATTAAAAAATGATTATTACTTAAATGATTTATAATTAATTCTTATTTCATAGTTTTCAAAATTAATTTATTCTCATTTGTGATTTTCATCAAATTCAAACTTAATCTATTATTTTAATTCAATCCTTCAATTACTTAAATATAAAATTAAGTCAAAATCCTATTATTTTTATTAATTTGTTACCATTGTGACCTTTTTTATTTTCTAATTGTTATGTGACTCTCCATTACCTATAAAAAGGCTCGTCAGCACTCGTTCACTCACAATCTACTTTCACAACCTCTTTTTGGTCCCTAATGATGGATGGAGTAACCATAGAAACGTTAGATGGACTAAATTATTACACAACTCTCTTATGAAAATCTCCAACAATAAGAGAGATATTTAATTCAATCAATTCCTATTTCAATATGTAATATTGACTTGTATTTGAACATACATTAATAACAAAAAAATATTTTAATGTGAACAATGTGATTAATAAATAAAATATTTTGATGACCATATTAAGTAAAATATTTCAATGTCAATTATGTATATTATATATGGTTAAAAAACACTATGTATTTTTCAGAGAGGAAAAACACTTTTTTTCATTGATAAATAACAAAAAGTACATATTATAAGATCTGTCATGTATATCACAAGGTTCATCCAAAATTTCCACAGTAAAAAAAGTAGCTGATGTAGAGATCTATAATCAGAAGGTTAACCATACGACTGAAATACTAAACTGGAAGGCCGATAAGCCACAAAATAATATATACAATAGAAGTAAGTATAGATATAGACTGTTAGCCAAAAATACTAGAGACCAAAAAAGTAAAGATCAGATATTAAGGAATGTGCAAGGTTTTCTCCACTATCATCTGATGATCCACATAGTGTTGCATTGTGATATGACCAAATGGTTCTGCCAAACCCAGCTTGGAGAGATAAACTTTGGTATTTAATTCACGGAAAATATGCTGCAACAGGGGATCCAAAAGTCTCGAGAGAATAAACTTGATGTGATGGATCTAGAACAGAAGGCCAGGCGGATGGAAGAGGGTCTTCCTAGATATCCCATCTATAACAAATTTTGCATCCCCGAAGATGTGAATGGAGGGCATTTGAAGATTGTATTCCACCCACATGACACTCCCAAGTGTAAGGAATTCAACCTCAGTATTAGTGCTAGTACCACCATTCCAAAATATATGGTATTACTCCCTCTGATCAATATTTATCCAAGCGCCACATCCACAGGAACCAGCCTATTCATCCCCATCTAGCCAGAAAAGCAATAGGAAAAGGATGAAGGTGGTGGGAAAGGTCATAGATGGGGGATGAATTTGAGGTACCACTGGAAATCCAATACATAATGGCTCTGTGGGCCTGGGAGAGATTCAAGGTACGACCCTCAAATATGTTGTGATTGTGGGCAAGCCAAAACTCCCAGAAGAAAAAGAAAGGAAGAGGTCGAAATCTCAGGGAAGCATCCTCCTAGGATTGGAGGATTTGTATGATGCTGAGGGGACGCCAGGCAAAGTCAAGTAAAAATCAGGAGAAATAGGACAAGAGGTTAGAAATAATGGGACATGAGAAGAAGATATGAGTTACTGATTCAGCCTCAAACCGAAAGAAAGTGCAGCGTCCAAGACCAGAGAAGTCCCACTTGGATAAATTACCCCATGTTAAATTATGATTTTTCCATACTAGCCATCCAAATAGAAGGATCTTAAATGGAATGTTCTGATTCTAGAAGAGTTTGAAAGGTGAAAACTCTAGGCCCAAACCATGCTTTGCAATAATGAAGTTGTAAGAATCAGCCACCACAATGGCTGCACCCTTCATCTCACCATTCCATACAATGCAATCTCCCCCAGGGTGAAGGCAAAAACTACATGCTTGTAAACAAATCAAATAGGATTTCCAAGAAACAACGCCCTGACCAACCAAACCTAGAAAAGTTGCATATTTCCACATCGGGCAGCGTTGCTGCCAATGGGAGATGACTTGTGATAGGAAGAAAATTCCATTCTAAACCAATGTATGCCTGAGATGTTCGTCCAGAATAAACTCAGAATTGAAGCCCCTAATTCGATCACAACCCATAAGTATACTTTGTCCATTTCCAAATTGCCAGGCAAGGATACCTGAAAATAAGGACACCACCCTCTTGAAGCCCATCCAAATATATGATCATCGATTATGGGGAAGGGTCACAAGCCAATATATCTGCTGGAGGCCAAACCCTTGTGTTGGCGAGGTAGAAGGTCTCTTGGGCAAGACCCAGGTTCAAGATAGAGGCCAACAAGGTTTCCACAGTAGTCTAGCACAACGCTGGCATTTTCACTCTAATCCAAAGAGTGGAGCGTCTCACCCGAGGCGTGCTGTGACCTTAGTAAGATTAGGATTAGATCACGAATCAATCAAGCATAACTTATAGAATAATGCAGATAGAAAAAAGTGTTCCGAACATGTGTAAATACTCGGCAAAAGATAATACTCATGAATGTATTTAGACTGAAAAAAATTTAAAGTGACTAATGCATTCAACTTAACCAAAACACATAACAGGACTCGGGATATCAAACCCAGATCATCATATATTGGATTAACAATAAGGGACAATTACATTGCTCTTCAAAGTGATCCTGCCTAGGACTGACTACAATAGTATCACATAGAACATAACAGAATGAACAAAGAGAGAACAGAACGAACATAGCGAACAAAGCTCTCCTGTGGCTCTCCTCCTCCAATCCCTACTGTGGCAACCTTCCTTCTCCGCTGGTCAACTACCTATTTTTTCCTTTTCCAACGCGACTATCATTTTTCCCTTCATTTTTGCTCTGCTGTCTGTTGCATCTCCTTGATCGCTGGGAGTTCCACTGTTTGTTCTTGTCGCTCCCTTCTGCCATTTGTGCTTGTTTCTGTAATAGCTACACCACCTGATCTTCCGCTCTTCGCAACCATGAAATCTCTCTGTATACCGTAGTTGTGTTATGCCACCTGTTACTTGCGACTCAAAACTGCTTTATTTCCACATGCTATTGACTCATCCCGAGTCAATCCTTTTCCCCTGCCTCAGTATCCATTGGTCCACTTGCCTTCATGGCTGGCCTTGCCTTCTCGTTTCCCTCCCCTTGTCCAAACAAGGGCCCCAACTCGGGAAATTTTGCCAACGCAGATGCTTTGAGCTCTGTGAAGTCGACAATGGCCTGTTTCCATCCCTTCATGAGGAAGTCTGTCTCTGTGGTGACCTGTTCTGCTTCTTTTTCCCCTGAGATGACCGACAACTTATTAAATACGTCCTTAATCATGATGTCAGCCTCTGCGGCCATTTTTTGTATTGTTTGGGCCTTGATATTGATGGGTTGCCTTAGTTCCCAGAGGGCCTTCTTGGTTGCTGCTGAATTTTCTTCAATTTGCTGTAGCTTAGTCTCCAGCTCCTCCGCTTGGTTGTACAAGTGGTTAAGGCCATAGAAGTCTGTGGCCTCCTGAATTTCCTTTGATACCTGCTGTAGTTGTGTCGAGATCGGCCGTGACTTCATAGTCAGCGAGGTTGAACATTCATATAGATGTTTCAAGGGGTCGTATTCTTCCTTCACCGTGGTGCTTAGAGTTTTCTGCATCTTGGTCACTTGGTTCTGTCTTTCTATGATCTTCTCTGTGTAGATGATCATGGGGTCCGACAACGCTGGCCTAGTCTCTAACGCTGATTTCAGGTCCTGATTTCCCAGCTAAGATTTGAACAGGCTATCCTGACATGGATGGATTGCTCGGCCAACGTGGCCAATGCTATGTCAACTGGTATTTGGTCATCGTTAGCCATTACTGTTGGCCAGAGATCCCTGAAAACCTCTCTCACCTTTTCTAGTTGGTCCTTCAATTTATCTTTCTCGATCTTTAACTAATCGCGCTCTTCAGTAAGCACAATGATTTGTATCTGCTGCTGCTCAAAATTCTGCTAGAGGTCGGTGTGGAGACCTTCGGCCTGTTGTGCTGCCCAATGGATAAAATTGTATAACTGTGCTATTCCCTAGGTCTGTATGCTTTCAGCCCCGGAGGTATCTTGATGTGGCAGTCTCTCCCACAGTGGTTGGCCGCTAGCTATAGACCTGACTGAGTGTTCCTGTGGAGATGTCGGCTGTGTCAGTTGTGACGACAGATTATCTGGGTTACCCATGCTTGGGTTAGGCTAAATCTGGTGGAGTATCAAGTTTTCCTGTTGAAACAGGTTCAGCTCCTTGGGCGAGGGTGTTGTATCTGCATTGTGGGATCCCTCTCGACTTAAAAGGTCCTAAAAAGGTATTTGTTCAACCCGGAGTTGGGTAACCCCAGTTACCAATGCTGTATTGGAGTTAACCTCTACCCCATGGTCTCCATTTTTTTTTCCTTTTGCTCTGATTGGGTCCGAGATAGTGGCTGAAGTGGATGGCGTTTGAGTGGAATGGTCTTTTGAAGTGAATGACGTGTAAGGTGATGATTGGTGAGTGGAAGGCAGAGATACATGAATATTTAAAAACGAGTAGGGGTTGAACAGAGGCAGCTCTGGAGTTGCTTGGGGCTCTGTTACTGGTTTCTCCTGAATTGGGGCTCCCATGTCCAAGGGTTGCGGTTTATCCTCCCTAGTGAGGTCAACAACCTGGCTAGAAACTACAAATTTTTCCTTTTTGGCCTTTGGAGTAGATACTGGTGGCTTAGGTGCTTTGTTATTTTTGGTGGGAACTACGGTGGTTGCCAGTGGTGAGTTAAAAAAATTGAGTGGTAAGGTTGTGACTATGGGGGCCATTATGGAAGAGGAGGCAGAATTGGAGGCCTGAAACTCTGCAAAAGTGGGAAACAACTAAGAATCACTAGTTAAAGTTTGCATTACCTGGTTAAAACATTGTACCTTCATGTTCAACTCCTCGATGATGGGTGTCAGCTACAGTCACAACACTCTGGCCAATGTTTCATCCGGCGTTTCCCCTGGCAGCTCATTCGGTGACATGCCATCAAATGAATAGTGATATACCCTTCTTCTCACCTCCATTCCTACACCTAGCCAGGAACATACCTCGGTGTGGAAAGCTCTCTCATCAATTTGAAACTTCAATGGTCTCATTTTGAAGGCCATTTATGGCACACATGTCGGCCTGATGTAGGTTTTATTGTGGCTGAATCCAAACCATATCTACGCAGAGTAATTATCTAACAAACTCTTTTGAATTCTTTTTTGTGTTGCCACCACATCAAGCATCTGGATGTACCAAAACTTGAATGCCTCTTCGTTCACTTATTTGGTGCTGGGGTCCCCTGACGCCTTCCAGGGTCTGAATTTCATTGCCAACGGATGACCTATTGTGAGTTCCACAGGCTGTCTGATTAATGGAAAATTCCATTTCCACATCGCAAACGCCATCATAAGGCAACTATAGGTGAACCCAGTGGTTCTCTTGTAGTTATCCTTGCAAGCTTCAAATAGCTCATTCAGCATAAATGAACACCAATTTAATTGTGTCCCCTGGATACAATGTTCCGCAACTAAGATGGTATCAAGTGTACACTCGCCCTTTGTATAATGCCTCATAGTTTTATTCGCAATTAGATAACAGGTGAATTTGATTGCTGGCTTGTTTATAAGGTCAATATTTGCCCCTTTTCCTCCTCTCTTTGTGTCATATTTCTTGTAGTAATCACAATCTCCTACCTTCTTCGCCCTCTTTGAGACATTTTGGAACGCTGTGGAGACATCTCTACCTTCTTGGGATAGCCCTGTCAACCTGTGAATATCTTCCGCATGGATTGGTATTTCTTTTCCTCACCACAATGACCCATTTTGAATCCCGCTCAACAGGAATTTAGTACACTACATCGCAGCCCCTGTGGTTCCAAACACTGGAATATTTCTGAGGTTCAGTATGGTTGATTTCTGGATACCTCTGAAGTCCGGGAGTAGTCTTGCCGCTTCCTGTCCTGCTTCAGTGGCATAGTTTTCCATATAGAACTGTCTCTTCATTGCTAGGAATTGGAAAGAATCCGTCAAGTCTGTGTCGATCAACGATGCACTATCATATTTCCCCACTAGCGACTCCAGCTTCTGGCTTCTCTCGTCGAGCTCCTGCTTAGTGACTGCTGTTGTCACCTTGGTCATTTTTTCTCTTCTCTGGTATACTTGAAAAGCTACTTTTTCTCTTTCTTTGTAGATTCTTGCCTCTGAATACTCTCTCTGGACCTCTTCTAATGAAGTTTCTCTTGCTGCTGTTGTTGTTTTTGGTTCTAAATAGGACTTCTCCGGCATTATCGTGCTTTCTTTCATGCAAGTTATGTAAGTAAATGGAATGCATGAGGTTGATAAGACCCCATAACTAATTAATTTTTCCTGCTTCCCTTGTGGCTATAATAATGTGATTAGTTACCACGATGAGGTGGGTTCTGACAAAGCTGACGGTGACTTTGGGAATTGGGCAGACATGATGGGTAATGATTATGGCCTAATATGGAAAATTTATTGCGGTATGGACGATACTAATTATGACAATGACTTCTCAAATCTATGTAATCCTACATAATGACATGGAAATAATGAGTCATGATGATGGAATAATATTCAACACGTTTGGCTCTACCATGGATGACACGCTGGACAATACCCTCCCCCCGACCACAATCGGTTGCGTTGCGGTCTCCACATCGCAACTATGAGTTGTTTCTGATTTTGGAGTTTTCTTTATTGGGATTTCTATATAATCTCGTCTCGGGTGTGAGAGAGTTATTGAATCTATCTATGCTAATCTACCCTACTGACTCCTCTTAGATGTGAGAGTTATTTGAAATTGAAATGTAAAAATTACTCGTGATAAGGCTTTAGGCGTGCACCGTTCACCCATCCTGGTAGTATTTCGCCGTCCAGTTGTGCTAACCAAACTGCTCCTGAATCTCATATTTCAATTACATGGTACGACCCCAACCAAAGCATTCTCAGTTTACCTGGGAAATTCTGGAACTTGCTATCGTAAAATAAAACTTTTCCTCCGACCGTAAATGTTTTGCACTTGATATGGCGATCAAACCAAGCCTTCTGTCTATTTTTCTGGGCCGTTTGGTGGAACTCTGCTAGGAACCTGTCCTATTCTAGTTCTTGTATCTCTTGAAATCACTCTTTCAGTGAGGCTTCTTCTAATAAGTGAAGTAATGATGCAATTAGGAGGCTCGGTATGACAAACTTAGCTGATACCACTGCTTCCTTCCCATACACTGACTGGAATGGGGTCTAGTTGTTTAGTTGTTTGATAGTTTTTATGTACGCCCACAATGTTGCTAGTATAAGTTCGTCCCAGTTGTCTCGATCAACATTGCAGATCTTTGTTAGAACCTTTTCCAGAATCTTATTGAATGCCTCTATTGTACCATTAGCTTGTGGATGGTACAGGTTGCTTTTATTACGTTGGACCATGAAATTATCTAACATAGATATAATTGTTGCATTAATGAAATGCCTACCTTGATCACTTGTCAGACTTCTCGGGCAACCAAACCTGTTGATGATATTTTTAAATATGAATCGAGCTGTTGTTTTGACTGTACAATCCTTTATCGGTATCGCCTCTGCCCACCTGGTCAAATAGTCTGTGGCAGTTATGATATACTGGGCTTGTGAGTACCTTGTGATAGGTGTAATTGGTCCTATAAAATCACCAACCCACTTTTCAAATGGCTGTAGTGCTTTTACAGGGTGAAGCGGGAGCTCATCTCTGTGTGCTGGACGTCTCGTCCTCTGACACACATCACATTTTTTTACAAAGGCCTTACTGTCCGTGTGTACTTTCAGCCACCATAAGCTTGCCTGCAATATTTTCCTCGCCGTTGGTTTTGCTCCAACATGCCCTCCCGCAACTCCACAGTGGCATTCCCACAGTATGCTTTCCCTCTGAGTCATGGTCCAGGATGCATCTTCGCAAGATTTGGTCTAACCCCATCTTGTACAGGTGTTCTGCTATTAGCTGATAATCTGCTGCTCATACTACTAGATGTCTTTTTTGGGCTACTGTATATTCACTGGGGAACCGTCCTATCGTCAGATAGGTTGCTATCTGATCTAGGTGGTCTGGGATGGCTTCTACTCTAAAAATACATGGGGAATTTTGAGGTCTAAAATGGGCCTCCTAAGGAAATAATAAAATAATAGCTAAACCAATAAAATAATATTTATGAATTTTCAATTCACTTTTTGCACCACAATTCATGTAACCATAGTTAACTTCAATTCAAAAGTTGTACCAAAATAAAATTAATAAAAAATTGTATTGATGTGACTATAAATAAGAATGATATTTTCAAGAAAAAATCATTATCATTGAACAACTAATGCATTTGTCCTTTGTACTTAAATAACTTAAAATAAAATATAAATATAAATTTATAAATTCTTAATTATATTATATGCTATTAATTAAAATTTATATTATTTCAATTGTATAATAAAATGTAATTAGTATACTTTATAATATAATATAATAAATTTATAGGGATATGCATTTATTTTTTCAAGAAATATGAAATGAAAATAATATATTTTTATTCAAAAAGTGTGAAATGACATTTATTGTGAGTACTTTACTTTGACTTTAAAAGTACTTAGAGAACTACCATGGTTAACCATGAGCTTTTATTCACCATTGAGAATGTGACAAGTAAGTACCTTTAACTCAAGCAATGCCACCTCAAGCATTAGGGATGATGTCATCCCCTAAAATGTGATTGGTTTTCATAAAGTGAATTTTGATTGTACATTTTACTTAGAAGGCCCATTTTAGACCTCAAAATTCCCCTAATGATCAGCTTCTGGCAACTGATCATCCAAAGATTTTCCATTTTCTCCGTTTTCTAACCTGGACAAGTGGTCAGGTCCGATGTTTAGCCTCTCGGGTTTCACTATCACCTTGAAGGCGAATCCTTGAAACAGTAGGAGCCATTTGCAGATTTTTCCCTCCAAGACCAATTTGTTAACTAGGTAATTTAAAGCTGAATGGTCTGTGAAAAACTTAAACATACATCCTAGTAGGTAGTGGCGAAACTTTTGAAATGAATACACCATTTCCAAAGCTTCCCATTCTGTTGTGGTGTAGTTTCTCTCAACTGATGATAGCTTTCAGCTTGTGAAATAAACTAGGTGATCAACTGAAGTATCTCTTGGTTGAGCTAGAACTGCTACGAGTGCGATGCTGGAAGCATCAATGTGGACATGAAATTTCTTGTCCCAATTAGGGTGAACTAATATGGGCACACTTGCCAACTTTTCTTTCAAATTATCTAGGGTTGTAGTGCAATCTTGCGTCCAATTCAATTGCTCTGATTTCCACAACAACTTCTCCAATGGGGCAGTTATCTTCGCATAGTTGAAGATGAATCACCTATAGTAGCCTATGTGGCCTAATAGTGATCTCAACTGTTTCACAGTTTCCGATGCTTCAATATTAATTATAACTGCTACTTTTGCTGGATCAACGCAAACCCCTTGTTTGCATACAACATGTCCTAGCAGTGTCCCAAAGCTTACTGCAAAGATGCACTTCTTTAGGTTTAATGAAATGTGGAGTTGTCTACACATGTCGAACATTATCCTTAATAACATTGCATGGCCTTTAACAGACTGTAGACTGTCCAGTCATCCATATAGACTTCCAGAAATTTGTGGATGTATTTACAAAACGCTGCTATCACAATTAGTGAAAATATAGTCGGTGCATTTTTCAATCTGAATGACATTACATGATATGCAAAAGAGCCCCATTCGGGGGTGAAATTTGTCTTCTTTTTATCTTCCTCTTCTATCCTTACCTGATGGTATCCTGAAAATCCATCCGTGAATGAATAAGCCTCATTCCCCGCAACGTTGTCGAGAACCTCGTCACTGAACGGAGTAGGGAATGGGTCATGTATGCACGCATTGTTCAGGCTCCTATAGTCAATATAGACTCGAATCTCAGACTTCTCCATTTACTTTGTATGACTATAGGACTTACCCACTCCGCTTCTTCCACAGGGAATATCAACCCTACCTTTAGCATTTTTTATCAATCTCTGCCGTGAATTTTTCTTTCACTCTGGGATTCAGACGATAGGGTTTGTGCTTGACTGGTCTTGAATCGAGCTTCAAAGTTATATGCATCTCCCCCATGTCTCCCTTTATTCCTTTCAACTCCACTACTGAGGATGGGAACAGGTCTTCGTATTCTTGTAGTAGGTTAAATATATCTTTAGTCATCTCGGCATCACAATAATCACCAATTGACACAAGTTTGGGCTTCTCCTCTGTACCGATGTTCATATTCTTTGTCTTCAATGGTAACAGATGAATTCCTTTTGTTGTTGGTCCTTCTTTTATATCCCGCTCCCCCTCTTTTTCTTCGAAATACAGATGTCTAAGACCTTCTGGATCATCACCATCATCCATTTCGCTGTTTATCTTTTTACATGCTATCGACTGTCTGATGCCTTGGTTTGGAAGTGATTGTTCTTCCTCCTCTTGAATTTCTGGGAAGAAAAGTACCCTTTTTATGGCCTACATTGCTTGGGTGACTGGTTATATTTTTCCTTCAAAGGAGAAGCATTGCGTGAATTTATCCGCAACTACTTGCCAAGTATTGGTTCCTCTTTTCTTCTCTTCAGTCAGGTACCACGCCTGTGGAATCGAATCTAGTGAATGTACAAACTTGTATACCCACAGCTCTTCCGGGTATCCTGCATTCTTCCACTAGTTCTCACAATATTTCAAATGTTTCCTAGGGTCTGAGTCCCATTGGTATATTTCAGTGAATTGTGGTCCCTCTTCTCCCTTGAACCTGGCTTTCAATGATGCTGCAACTCTGTCCCATTTCGACAAGGAGTTGCGGTGGTTGCTCCACCACCTTCCTGATGTGGATTGTAGAGCCACATCCATGATTGGGACCTCTGGTCCACTGGTACTTTATCTTCTATTATGGAAATAAAGGTATTGGCATCATTCATATTTGAAAAAATTGGATAATCTCTTACCTCGGTTCCAATCTAGTGGATCCTTCTAATGCTGGCACATATTCTTGTGTTTGTCTCATATCCCCCCTGCTGCCAATTATCCCAGGCTATCTCTGAGCCTAAGTTTTAGCTTTGAGCACTCCTCCAACTCACAGTCCCCCCCGTTATTGGGTTGATATAATTGTCCCTTTTTCCCGCTGTCATTTGATAAAGATGATCCAGAAGCTGAGCATCTTCTCTATTGTCAATAAAATTTGTGTATCGGGGACCTTGATATGGGTCAAGTGGCTGGGTGACCCTGACTTCCCCATCTTTGAAGATCATCAATTACTTCTTCAAATCTATTATTGAATAGTTCTCAAAAGCCTAGTCGATCCCCAATAATGCTGGATAGGGATCCTTATCCCCCATAATGTCTATTACCTCGAAGTTTTTTGTATGTTTTGACTCCTACAACATCGACTTCGACCTCCTCCAGCCTGCCTATGGGCATGATGCAGTGTTGGTTTGCCATGTGGAGTTGGATAGGTGAATACGTCAGCTTCGGCCTTCCCAATGCTTCCCATGTCTTTCTTGGAAAAATGTTGACATCTAACCCTAGGTCAAGCATTGTGTCCTTAATTCGGAATCCCGCAACTTGAGTGTTCACCCGGAATTATTTCCCTGTTCTACTCTTATTTATTTTGACTCTCCGTATGTATTTCGGTGTCGCATCATTTGATTCTCCTAGCTCTGTGGTCTCCTGCACCACCATTTCTAGGTTTTGCTTCTACTGTTCCAACATTGGTGCACTGGTAACCATCTTTAGAAATAGCCAAAACCATTCTTCAATCATAGTACTTGTAATATCTTGGTTCTCCTTTATCTTGGGCTGTGGTAACTAAATGCCTCTGTTTCCCCCCATCTGGGCAAAGGTTTCTATTGCTTCTTTAAAGTATTGCTTTTGTCTTTCTGGCTTAAACCCTAGTTTTGGAGATGTTGGCCTTACTAGTTTTATCGGGTCTGTAGTCTGTGCATCTTCTCCAGTTCTCTTTCTTCCTCACGTAACTATAGCTACATTCTTCATAGCTTGAGCCTCTATTATTCTTGGCTCTGCATTTACCATATTTGTTCCTCTTTTTCTGGCTCTTTCTTCCCATCTTTTGATTAGCTCTGGTTAGTCTTCTGTTGCGTGCGTGTTAACTCTGCACTAAGAGAACCAGGGTCTTCTAGGAAGTGGACATTCCTTGGCCACATGGCCTTCTTGGTCACAATTATAGCATCATACGGGTCCTCTTCCTCCAGCACAACCTCCTCTCATGCCTCCCCCTCTTCCCTTGGGAGCCTCATTCACTCTATATGAAGGCCTGTCCAATCGTTCCGCCAATGCATCCAGAGCTCTACAATGCTCTGTACTGTGTGTTGTGGAAGAAAAAAACTCACAATATATGTTGTTTAGAATGTTGGATTATTTTTGTAAGATCGGACATAGGCAGGGTGGATGATCCATGCTTTTGCAAATCTCACAGTATTCAGTGGTGGCTTGATTCTGTTACACGGGGAACCCTGGGTACTGGTGTTGTAGTGGATATAACCCTTGAGTGTTTATTTGCACAATTCCCCCTACCAGTGTAGCTCCCTGTGCCCCTGTTGCCGATGTCCCCACATTCTGACCCCACAACCTTGGACACTCAGTTACCACATGTCCTTCCATTAGGCAATGTGTACACCATACATTTGGTCTTGGCAGCTGCATTGGTTGAATCTCTTTCAAATTTTCTGTTAGGCTAGCTATCTGATGTTGTAAACCCAGAATGGAAGGGTATTGTGCTAGGACCCCTCCTTTGAACTCCTGCGGATATCCCACCATGGCCTCTATTTTCGTAGCTTGCTCCAATGCATCTATTAATGTGTCGATATTCTGTTGTGTTAACAGAGTTCTTGTTAATGGAAGAAGGGCATTGATAAAATAGTCTCTCTGATGATTCAGATTGATTGGGTAACTTAGTTTTCCAATAGCATCCTTGAATCTTCTCATCAAATCCCATGCAGTTTCCCCTTCTTGTTGCTTGATCTCCCACATTTCGTATAAACCTTGTTGATCAGTTTGGGGTAACTTGAATTCTTTAACAAATTCTTTCTTTACATCCTCTATCGCCGGATTTGGATGAGCTTCCGACCATTTGATAAACCAGCGTAGAGCTCTCTCCCTGAGAGTCGTTTAAAATTCAATCAACTTTCCCACCTCTGGTGTCTTCCGAGCCCTCCATATGGCCTTGCAGAGATACCAATGCTATTCCACATCATCGTTACCCCTCCCAGAGAACTCTGGGTATCGGGTAAATGATACCGCCATACTTTCTTGTGGGGGTGTTACTAAAATAAAACCCCGGTTTCTCGGTTGTGTAATGGTATTACTAGCACTACCGCTAGTGTGTATTACTACTATAGACTGAACACTGTTCAACTTACTCAATTCTCGTAACTTAACAAAAATTTCACCTAGTGGCTAATAAAGTACCAGGGGAAGGTCGGGACTAGAGCTACTTTAACTTTGGGGAATATAGTTACCTTGAGTTATGGGTGTCGTCCCCTCTCGGGATAGTTGCTCCATCACAACATGCAACTCCACATCGGACATTTCCTCAGGGTGCACGTCCTCTCCATCGTAATTCTTCCCCTTCTCTGCTTGGGCTGGGTTCCTATACACCTGCCGAACTTCCTTGATGGTCCCTCCTATCTCTTGGGAACCCATCTGACCTTCCATCTCCTTTGTCATCTGAGGCGCCTTCTCCTTGTCGTTTCGATTACTTTACTACTTCTCCAACTCCTTCATCACCCTTTCTCGCCACTTCTCAGTGATTTGCACCCTCCAATGTGCTCATCACTCCCTCAACCTACTGGAGGTCTCGACATCCATATCCCTATTCCACACTCCAACATACTTGTAGCGTCTCTCCCTCAGCTCCTTCCCCCAGTACTGGAGGTTTAAGTATCCATCTCAGATTTTTGAAACTCCATCAATCCTTCATCTACCATTAAATATTTGATCCATAGGGGGATTTCCTTCACCATATCTCCATGCAATCTTGATTTGAATATGTCCTCCACTTTCGAGAAATACTAGTAACACTCAGCTGTGAACTCCACTATGTATCCCTCCAAGATAGATTGCACCCAAAAATCTACAGCTCCGGTCAACTCAGTGTCTAACCGATGGAGTGCTACTAGATCTACGTGTGACCACTTGCGAAAGACCTTTCGCGAGCTTCCTTGAACTGTCTTGGATTGTAACCTCCACAACCAATTATAGAGGTCCTGTGGAAATTTTCCCCAGAATATCTCATAGATATCACTAACAGAATCATAGAATAGGACCCTATCCTTAACAATTTTCTCCCTCCATTGTCTCAGCTCATCTTGTTGTGCTATGAACTGATCTAGGTGGTTATCCCATCGGCTTCGTATTTCTCTCTCGAAGATCTATGATACCATGATCTAGTTTCCAAATGGAATTTCAGGTCCCGGCAACGGAACCATTTGTTGGCGAGGTAGAAGGTCTCTTGGGAAAGACCTAGGTTCAAGATAGAGGCCAACAAGGTTTCCACAGTAGTTTAGCACAACACCGACATTTTCACACTACTCCAAAGAGTGGAGCGTCTCACCTGAGGTGTGTCGTGACCTTAGTAAGATTAGGATCAGATCAGGCATCGATCAAGCATAACTTATACAATAATGCACACAGAACAAAGTATTCCAAACAGGTGTAAATACTCGGCAAACGATAATACTCATGAACGTATTCATACTGAAAAACAAAATTTAAAGTGACCAATGCATTCAACTTAACCAAAACACATAACAGGACTCGGGATATCAAACCTAGATCATCATATATTGCATTAAAAATAAGGGATAGTTACATTTCTCTTCAGAGCGATCCCGGCAGGACTGACTACAATAGTATCACATAGAATAGAACAGAGTGAATAGAGCGAACAAAGCTCTCCTACAAATCTCTTCCTCCAATCCCTATTGTGCCAACCTTCCTTCTCCACTGGTCAACTGCCTATTTGTTCCTTTTCCAACGTGACTATCAGTTTTCCCTTCCTTTACACTCTGCTGTCTACTGTATCTCCCTGATCGTTGGGAGTTCCACTGTTTATTCTTGTCGCTCTATTCCGCCATCTGTGCTTGTTTCCGCAACAGCTGTGCCACTTTCTCTTCCGCTCTTCGCAATCGTGACAACTCTCTGTCTACCATAGTTGCATTCTGCTACCTGTTACCCGCGATTCAAAACTGTTTTATTTCAAAACAAGGGCCCCAACACCTTGATATATTTAAATATAATGAAAGCAGGCAAGAAGTCGGAACCCAGTAGCGCTCACCATAGGGAATTTAATAATAGGGCCTGAAAGAAAGAGCGTATGTCCAGTAGCCCCCAACCCACATATTTCCTAGGAATTGTGAGGGAGGCTAGTTTACATAGGTGGAATTTCTTAGCACCCTTTGCCTCAGACCAAAGGAAATGAGAGATGATCGATTCAATAAGAGAAATTATGCAGGAAGGAAGGTGGAAGAGATGAGCCCAGTATACTTCCAGCTACTGAAGTACTCCCTGGAGGAGTACATATCTACCACCCAACAATAGCCACCAGGGTGCCCAATTGTTGATTATCCACTTGAAATTATCCAACAACCAAAGCTAGTCAACCATTTTGTAGCTGCATGGTTTCTGCCTGAAGCCGAGGTAAGTTAGGCCCACCGAGATGTACTCCTGATTCATACCAAATACTTCAACAATGAAGTCAATTTCCACTCTGTCACCATTAGAAAACAATAGGAGTGATTCCCCCCCATCGATTGACAACCCAAATGCCATGCCAAAATGTAGGAAGAGGTAGTGTAGATAAATCCATTGTACCCTTGATAACCTTCCAAAAACAAGTATATCGTCCACAAAAAAAGAGTGCGTAATATAAACAACAAGGGAGAAATTGATACCATTAAAAAGCCCCTGTGGTGGGCATCCTTGATAAGATTGTTGAGGCCATACATGATTAAAATGAAAATGAGTGGTGAGAGCTGTGAACACCCTTGGTGAAGGCCATGACCCGCCCTGAAGAACTCCGAGGGGAGCTAGTTTATAATAACATCGTACCAGACTAGAGAGATACAGGCCATAATCCAACAGATGTTTGAAAGAGTAAGTCCTATTTTTAAGGGAACTACTCTGATGAATGACCAGTCCACACAGTCGTAGGCCTTGAAGAGGTCAATTTTCACGACGAGGGCTTCAATTTTGGTGGTTTCAATAGAATGCAAGAATTCCTAAGCAAGCAACTATTGCATCATGGATGGAGCATTATGGAAGAAAGACAAATTGTTCACTGGTAATATGCATTGAGAGGACACATGTGATTTTAAGGGCAATAATATTAGAAATAATTTTATAAATAACATTGCACAAGGGAACATCATCGGGAGATACATAAAAATAGATACACAACGCCTAGAGGAGAGGATCTACACCTTCACACGAATCTGTGTGGAAGTGGATCTCAGTAAAGGGCTACCAGAAAGCATTTAATTGATTCATAAATAACATAAATGGACACAACTCCTAGACTATGAAAATACAACATTCAAATGCAGAATATGCAGGAACACCGACCATTTGAAAAACACATGCCCAGAAGCAAAAAGAGATAACAAAAAAATAAGAAGACAGGGAAAACACCCAAAGGATGGAAGTTTCCTTCAAGTGGAATAGAATGGGAGACAAAATAAGAAGTAGATGTCCCCATTCCCAATGAAAATAATCAGACAACAATTGATCTTGAGACACAAGAATAAGAGATGCAAGATCCCTTTGATCTCACCTCCATAATTCAGACGACAAAGGACACAGGGGCCCTGGAAAATGGGGGAATCAAAAGACAACACAACTTAGACACCTCAAATTTAGATAAGGACAATGGAGCAATCACAGAAGAAACCCAACTTGCCCTTATCTCTGCTAAGCCAACACAAGGTTCTTGGTGAAAGGTCGAAAAGAAGAAAGGGAGAAAATCTTAATTTTCTCCCCTTGTATTATAGGTTCTTATATGCAATTTGATATCCTATCTTGATTGACAATTACTAGCACATATAGCATGTAATTTTGTTTTCATTAATAAAATTATGAATTTTTCCTTGGAAAAAAAACATTTCACAAGGAGATGGACCAGAACTCCTTGAAGTTTTTGGGGCAAGTAGACTTAGGAATGAGGGCGAGAAATGTAGAATTAATGTCGCCTGGGATGTGCCCAAACCTCTTGGAGTTCTCCACCACTTCAAGGATGTCAACCCCCAACAAATCAAAGAAGTGAATATAAAAGTTAGTCGGTCACCCATCAGGACCCAGACTTTTATCCCGACGAAAGATTTCAAGACTAAGAATATTTCATCCTTAGTGACCTCACACCCAAGTGCCTCATTTGCAGCAATGTCAAACATATGGGGGTAGTGTTCAAGTGCACATTGCTAGTTAATGTGGTCAACCCCCTCCACTGAATTATAAAAATCTGAGAAATAAGTTAGTGCCTCCCTTTGGTTGTCCTGCGTCGAATGCATAGTAATGCCCTCAGGAGTGTCAATTTTCCAAATGGAGTTCCTAACACTATGTATATATTATATATAATGATTGTTTTTTTTCCCCTCATGGTTAAAACATTTTAAGTTGTCTTCTTATTTTACATTTTGGTTCTTTTTAAGTACATTTTAAAATCAACTTTGTAAGATCTCTTGAAATTTTAGTTTAAGCTCCATACTCTACACAATCCAAAAGTTCAATAAGATTTTCTAGGGGTTGAATCCATTTATGTATTCAAAGGTTCAATCTAAAAAATGAAAAGTTATACATACGGTGTCTATATATATAGATCTAGTATAGATCCATGTGAATCATGGACTTATAAGTGCTCAAAGGGATCAAATGTGTTTACATACATTTTTTTTTCAAATTTTAACTTTAAAAAACTCTTGTACCTCAAGAAATTTGATCTTCTAAACTATTAGTAAATCCATAATTAAAATAGATACATACTAACAATATAAATTATATATAGTGATGAAAAATATTTCCTTATTTCTTAAAATAAAATTAATTTATAAAAATGTTCACAACTATGAAACTAGCCCATTTCACAATTCCCATGGTAAAAAATTACATTAATAAAAAAATAAACAATAAATAACAATTATTAATGTAATTTAAAAATTTCTAATAATGATTTATTATTATATAATTTATTAGTTATTTAACAATTTTTTTATTATATAATTAGTTAGTCAACTTAAATTTTTAATAGGTAATATATCGTAGATGTAGATTGTTAAGTTATTGTTGAAAGGTTTAGTTTAGTGTGGTTATTTTAAAGTCTTTTTCTTATAATTTGATCATATGGTTTTTTGGGGTGTGATTATAATGTTTAGTTATTTGAATTGTATTAATAACATAAATGAATGCAGAAATATATTTAGGGTTTTGAAGTTTTTTTAAACATTAAAATTGATTAGATCAATAATTTAAAATTATGAGTTTTTTAATTTATGACTAGATCTAATTATGTTTTTTTAATTTATGATTAGAATTCAGGTAAAGTGATTAAAAATTCTATCTCAAAAAAAAGCTAGAAAAAATAATTATTGAAAGAAATGGACATTAAAATTATACATGATTTTATTTTATAAAAATCACCCTGTTAAATTACTTATAAATTTAATATAATGAATTCAAGATCAACTATATTTATTTGGATGGTCAGAGAAAATGAGTTGGCATCCGTAGTCATCAATTAAATTTAGTGTTTCAGGTGGAGAGATCAATATACTAAACATCACATGTTTTAAAGGATAGAGTGTGTAGCAAGGTTTGGAATTGTAAAGCTGGAAAAAGCTCACCAACAAGTGGGTACACATATAATAAGACACTGGACACTGGGAATGCCTTTAGATAACTTTTATTTTGATGTGGACTCTCTGCAAAGTTGACATGAAAGATAATCTGCAAAGTGGATCTGCAAAGTTGACTTAATTAGCCATGAAAGATAATCTCCCCACTGGAAGCATTTACGTTGCTTCTGAAAGCAATTACTGAACTCTGATATTTTATGACCAGATCGCTCTCTGCATACTTTTCTCTGAGTTGAATATTCTTATTTTTGCACTCTTTGTCTTATCCCTCTGATTCACGTGTATGTTTTTGTTTGGAAGGCCTTTAATTTGTCACGCGCATATGCTGAAAAGGCCAAACATATATAAAAAAATCTGAAAGAGATTCTCTGTAATCTTTATAAATATAAAGAAAAACAGGTAAGTGGAATTGTTTATAATATGGAATTGGAATCTTTCTAAGTCTTTATCTATGTTTGCGAAGATATTTTAGTATCTCATCTGCCTTAGTTTCGAAGGAAAAAGATAAGATAAGATAAGATAAGAGTAAGAGAATTTCATCATCTCGTTAAGTACAAAGAAAACATGAAGATTTCTTTATCTATGTTTGCGAAGATATTTTAATATCTCATCTGCCTTTGTTTCGAAGGAAAAAGATAAGATAAGATAAGAGTAAGAGATTTTCATCATTTCGTTAGATATAAAGAAAACATGAAGATTTGGAGGATGGAACCATGGCCGATTTAAAGGCAATATGATCATGAAGGTTGGATTGCTCAAAATTTGGTTAAGCTTCCGGTGCAGAGGATTGATTGATAAAATGTTTTTAAACAAAGTCTAAAAGAGCGGTAAAAAAAAATAGTTTGAAATATCTTTTTTTGAAGAATATTTATTAATAAATCTAATTATTGTGGTTGATATTTGCTGATAAAATATTTATTTATAAATTTAGTTAATAATGAAATTGTTGTTGATATTTTATTTTTAAACATAGTGTAAA
Source organism: Pinus albicaulis (assembly GCA_034641835.2). Taxonomy (NCBI): domain Eukaryota; kingdom Viridiplantae; phylum Streptophyta; class Pinopsida; order Pinales; family Pinaceae; genus Pinus; species Pinus albicaulis. The sequence continues at coordinate 1,321,294,757 of CM076580.1, read as the reverse complement.
ATTTCTTTATAATTTTAATGATAATAAGATATTCATTAATGAGAAATTTATCTACAAAATATATATCAAAATGTTATTTTGTCAATATGTTTTCTTTTGTCTATATTTATTCAATAAAACCAAATTCCTTAACCTAAAGCTTAAAGACATTCTAACAATTTAAACAAATTATATAACTTAAGAATGAAGTTTTAAGTCTCTATTACATCTTAACAATCCATCCATTTCACTTGTATTCTAAATAATAGATAACAATTTTAAACAAATTATATAACTTGAGAATCAACAAACCTTAAGTTCCTCTAACTTGACTCTAAACCTATCCATTATTCACTTGTTTCCTAGAGATCTCCCAATTCCCTTTTTCTTCTTCTCTACCCATAAGTTCATATTTTTGCTTTTATCTTATTTATTAGTATATTTAGATTTTTTAAACAGTGATTTTTTTATCTATGGTGTTTTTTTTATTCTTCTTATTTTATTTTATTTTATTTTTCTCTCTTTTTCTTTTTCTTCTTTCCTCTTTTTCTCTTTCTTTTTCTTATTTTTTTTTTATCTCTTTTTTATCTCTTTTTCTTTTTCTTCTTTCTTTTTTTGATTGTTTGTTTTTAAATTCTATTGTATCTTTTAAAATGTTTCTTAACAAAGTTAGAAGTAGACAAACTCAACTATTTTTCAAGCAAAATTCTTTTCCAAATTTAATAAATTTTTTGTTAAGAGTTATAGTTCTACTTGATAAATGAGAACTCTCACAATGGGATTTACCTTTAAAGGTTTGGCCTATTTTATGAAAGCCTAAAACATGAGAATTTGAAAAAATCAGTGCACTAGGGAGGAAAATTCATTGCAAAGATGAAAGGAAAAGAAAAAAACCGTGAAAAGGTTAATTTTAAAATTCATAGAAAAAAGGAAAGGAAAAGAAAAAAACCATGAAAATGTTAACTTTAACTTAGTCACTTAGTCACTCACTTCCTTTTTAATCCCAAACACTTATCTCATTCCTTGACATTGTTAACCTTATTAAAATCTATTTATTTTCGTGCTTTGCATCATTTTGAGATTAATTTTGTGCTTACATGTTTTCTTCTTCCTTAATCAAGATAAAATTTTTAGTTGAAACTCTAGATGTACTAAGATAAATACATATTGATAATCAAAGCATTATGAATAATTTATGATGCTATGAAATCTTATTATTTTGAGCTTGGAAATAAACTAATCATCAAAAAAGGATATTAAAAAGACCCCCATGAACCACAAGAATGTCGTATGAGGGTTTTGGTTAATGATGCATGGGAGAGAGGGGTACATACATAACTAGAGGAGAATAATGAAGTAGTTAGGGAAAACCAATTCTTTTGTAATGGATTCTTGAAGGAGTTTGTAAGATAAAGGGAGAACTATGGCTTACTAAATGGACCCAATATGGTTCTCTAGTTCTTTCCTTCATCATGAATCAACCTAATTATAATAAGAGTAGTATAGAGTACACAAATTTAGAAGAAGATAAGAGTATTAGAAAATGAAATCGGCAACATAGATAACTTGTCAAAGAAAGCTTGTTGTCATTGTTAGGGGAAAGAAAAATTTGAAATGGTATTATATATGTTTTATGTAATTTCAAGATTCCATAAAAATAAACTCATTTGTAAAGCTTATACTTTTCATATAGTAACGTTTACATGAGTTTTTATAAAGTATTTATCCATTGATAATTTATTTTATGTGTGTGGTTGCTAAATTTATTAATTTTAAATTTTGTTAAGAAGATTGGTGATCCAGGTGGATATCAATGTCCACCCTCCTATTCCACCTGTACCTCCAGTTGGTTTCATCAGTTTCCTTGTTTATAGCACCATTTACTGATTTTAGTAGTTTTTTGGGTCTTGAACTTCTGGAGTTGTTTTGACTGCCTAAACAATGTTTTTTTGAGGTCCACAACAGACCCATAGCCATGGCCTACAGAAAAACTTGTAGTAGTTGGAGAGATATTTCCAACAAGGTATCGTACGTGCCAAACAAAGATCATATGACCAAGTTACGACCTCAGAAGTTGACTTCCTAACTAACCCCAATGGGGCCCACAAACTCTTGGCATTCCATCTCTTGGGGTTAGGTTTTTGGTTGTTTAGGGTTTCCCTTGATGTTCAATAATAAAAATTACCTTGAGACTCATTGTAACACAATTTAGAGATATGTAACTGCCACATCTCTTCTCAGAGATAAGCTACCATTGCGCGAACTAGTTATTTCTATTTATATATCTAAGCATATTACAATTCTTTGATATTAATGAAATGAGCATTTATTTTTGTTGCATCTTTGTGTTTATGTTTATTTATGTATTCTGTTTCATTCTTTCATAAGTTCATATCAGTGGTATCAGAGCGGTTTTCTATTTCTCTGTTTTTCTCACTCATCCGAAAAACACCTTATCACTGTCTATTATACTCCTTGTGGGTGATTTCTTATTATTTATAAGGTGAAAGGATCATAATATTTTACATCATAGCTCATGATCCTAGGGTTGTTGCTTCACATTAGTCATCATGGAATTTTCAACACACACACACACACATTTTGTGGGAGGTTTAGATAGTGAAACTTGGATAATATTGACAAGATATCTTGGAAAATACCTTGTTAAAAATTTAGATCTTGGTTCGTTATACTTTTAGAGATATGTTCCAAGGAAGTCATGTTTTCTGAATGCTCTTGAAATATGTCTTAAACATGTTAGATAATTTTCATTATAGGTTTTTTTTTGAATGTGAAACTTGGATCACATTGAGATGAAATCATGGTGAATATCTTATTCAAATTTATATCTTGGTTCACTATAATTTCAGATATACACTCTAAGGAAGTCTAGGTTCCTGAATGCTACTAAAATAAGTTTCCAATAGGTTAGTTTGGCATTTTTGTAGTATTTGTTTTAACGATGTTTAAAATAGTGAAACTTAAATCATATTAAGGATAAATCTCAAGGAATGTATGATTCAATTTTAAATATTTGGTTCGTTATACTTTTAGATTTATGCCCTATGGAAGTTGGGGTTTGCGAACAATCTTGAAATAAATTTTAAATAGGTTAGGTTGGTGTTTTTTTTCTATATCCTCCTATATGGTACCTTTCAAACTATGAAATATTCAAGGATTTTAGAAGAAATATAGAAGTACCTTAGGTCTATATTTCATACTTAGATCTGAATAATTGGACATGTGGCATGTTGTACAAGTTTTCTCATGGGAGAGACCAAAAATAAGCATGTTTTGGAAAAGTTATCATAAATTTCAATTCACTCCTATGAAATTGCAGAAAAGAAATATTAGAGTATTACAATTTTTTTTTTTAGATCTATAAGGGATCAAATGATCCAAGATATTTTTCTTATAGATGCATTTAATAATTACATATAACATCGCACTTAAAACCATGAAACATAAGCACATAAAACGAAGAGAAAAGAGAACATAACAAGCATGAGATCAAGACACCAAAGATTTTACTACAGAGTTCGTCCAATTTGGACTACGTCTCCAGGCCCTGCTCAACAGTGGGGAGGCCTTCATTTATTAAGTGGCATTAAAAAGAATAAGCACAAGAAAAAATTACGTAATGGACCTGTAATATTCCCAATTAGCCCAAGCTAATGGGAATATATAATTTTGTTTCATTTTATTATTGCAAGAATAAATGTGTAAAGAAGGACAATAAAAAATCCAGAAAACAGTAAATAAATCATTGCCCAATGTGAACAAGGCTAAATCTGGGTTGCCTTAATTAAACTCCCTTATGTGTGAAAGGGATTGAGACAATTGATCACTGGGTCAACAGGACCAAATCCATAGTGTTGCCCAGATGTAATGTACCTCCTAGATGCACAACGCAGTTCTAGTTGGAGGTTACACATGTGAAAGGAGCTAAAAATTTGAGATGCTTTAGGGTTTTGCAAGGCTTTTGCCCTATAAAAGGAAGAGGAGAACAACAGAAGAATGTTTTTAAACATATTATTTTGGAAGGACTTGTTTTTTTAGACATTTCTTATTCTTTTGGCTGTTTAGTAGAGAATAGTGCTGTTTAGCACTGGGTGTTCCTGATCGAGAATCCCACCTCTTTCCTTGAGAGGCCTCTTGGAAGAGTCTTGCATTTCTTGTCCACTATTAGGCATTTGGCCAAGCTTCTACTTCCAACTACAACGCAGATCCTGTTGAGGGTTTGGTTGTCTTTGTAAGATACAACAAGTGGAGGTTAGATCTGTTCAGATCTTAGTCATTCTAGTGCCTCTTTTCAGTGGGAAAGCCTTCTATCCCCCTGGCAAGAGTGTATTGAATCATCAGAGCTTCATATCCATACCTTGGCATCAGGCCAAACTGTTCATCAAGTCTATATCACAGTATATCTTCTAGGACTTCATTATCTATAAGAGGAAATTTGCAGGGAGTTTTGGCAATCTTTGAGGAGTGATCTCTAGTGATGGGAATATTCCTCTCACTGTGGTGATCCATGGATTTCTGTTCTTATCCATGTCATATTCAGATCTGATCTAAATACTCCTGTATAAGCTTTGGGAATTCTGCATAAATCTACAGATCTGCTGCATGAGATCTCATATCTACACCATATGCTTTATATTTTGCTGAAAACCCCAAGGGGTATGTAAAATAGAGACAATCTAGTGTACAGATCTGATATAGATCTAATATTTTGTACACAGATATGTTCTAGATCTCAGTTGTAACCTACAACTGCTGTATGCTCTTATAAATAATTCTATCAAGGCTTTTGCAGTGAAATACATTGTTGCAACACCTCTTTTAGAGGGTTTCCTTCATTAAAGTCTTCTATCTTTCTCTTGTACACTGAATGGGCCACATTGTAAATCTGATTTACTGTTGTATAAGCTATTTTTGAGCTACCATATTGGTCTTCTACTACTGTTCATTAAAACTGCTTTATTTTTTGGGCAGTGTTCTTTGTATTGCTGCAGCCCCTTCCTCGGGCAATTTCCAAGCCATACTAGGTGTGGGAGGTCTATTTAACCCACCTAGTTTGATTTTTTCTACTCTCCTCTTGGATTTGGGTCTTAGATTATCAGATCTAAGGGATACAATGGCTGAATTCCAATTCTGTAGCAGCCATTTTTGAAAAATGCGTTTTTCAGACATGCCTAGCTAGTGGTCCCTATTTTGGGATATTACAGGACCCTTATACCTCCAAGCTAGAAGATGGTAAAAAAATGGAGAGTCCAGATGCTAAATATGACATCACCACTAATTTTTTGGCAAAAAATCATGTAGAAATGACTACCCACATGTCCAATTCTGACAAAGAGTGTTTCTGCACCTCTCAAAATCTTTTGATACCCACAAGATTCCTCTGGGGCAAGGTTCCGGCCTCCTGCTGGCTCAGGGTTTCGCTCTAAACTTCCAAGCCCGATCTTCTCCGCCTCTCCACCATTCCCCCAGTCAAATGGACAATTATAAGGTTCATATACAAAATTTAGGCAGAGTTATCAAAGAAGCGTCGTTGGTGCGTTGGTTAAGGCATTATGGGAGAGGTGGGGAGGTTGAGGGTTCCGATCCTACCGACCTCAGACCTTCGTAATTCATTTTTAACCGAAGCTTGAAAATGTTTTAAATAACACATTGTGGCTTTTTTTGCATTGGACAGTTGAGTTGGAGGTTTCAACATTTATGGCAACATGACGTCGGAGGAAGGTGCATATACATATCCATTGTATTGTGTATGGGTTGGGCTGCTCATGGAGCGGGCTGACCAGGTGGTCGAGCAGGTTCGATTCCTGCCAACCCATTAAGATGGTGCCATGTGGTATGGCCTTCAGGCCTCCTTTCAAGTTCCACCAGGTTTGGGTCAGGTCCACTGGAGGTGGCGCACCCACCCATAAGTTGTTATATATATATATATATATATATATATATATATATGGTGCCGAGGGTGGAGGGTGTGGTGGGGGTCATGGCCTGCCACCCCAACTTGATATTTTTTTATTATAATGTGGTCAGTAGAGGAGGGGAGCAGGTCAAAGCAACGCTCACCCCATAATATATATATATATATATATATATATATATATATATATATATATATATATATATATATATATATATATATATATATATATATATATATATATATATATATATATATATATATATATATATATATATATATATTTTTTTTTTTCTTTTTTTTAATAACAAGATGAGTTATATTTGAATTTTCTGAAAATAAGGGTCATTGGGTGTTTTAAATAGGAAAAAATTTTGCCCACTTTTGGGAGCCAAGTTCCATGCCCCATCCTTGGTCAATTTGTAGGACTATTGATCCTGGCCCACTTCCCACTTTGACCTACTCTAACTTCTCCATACGAGTCAGATTGGAGATCCGTTCACATAGTTCGAATCAGGGCGACAAGCACTTCGATCTGGAACTGGTTCGAGAGTAATCTGACCACTTTTAATTTTGACCTATCATCAACCCTCTTTGATCTCTGAGTGTGTCTGGAGCCACCTCGATCATCAAATATCAAAGATGTAGAAAATATAACAACGATATTCAATATGATCTTATAATGTACTAAAACAAGATACCGAATCCTTCTACAATTTGTGAAAACAAAACACGATCACACAATCACATAACAAGTAAGAGAAAGAGACAAACAATCACACAAAAAAATATGTATCTGGGGAAATCACGCTGCCTAAAACCCTGCTATATGTATATTGTATAAAGTGAAGACCATGAAACAATACAATGCTTTCTCTCTCAGATAAATTCCTGCAATTTGCCAACTGTCTCACTCTGATCTTAGAAAAATTAGCCAATTACTTAACCAATTCTCAGCCTCTGATCAGCCTGTCTTGCTCATGCATTCTTGGAGGAATTTTCACCCTATTAAATAAGAAATTCCTTCCAATTAATTGTGCAATGCATCCTTGGCCTCCACATGACTCTATAACTGACCTATACAATTTTCTAATTATACAACTGATAGTTATCATCCCTTTAACCTCAGTCTCAACTCTGCCTTCCTTAGAAATGGCATGCAACAAATATTTATAGCGAATTATCAATTAACTTATTGAAAACTACTTTTGAATTAAATTTGATTTAATTCACTGGACCTATCACTAACTCATCTCTCAGTTAGAACTAGTTAAACTAATTTTAACTCAATTAATTAAGTTAACTAATTACAACTCATACGTAACTGTAATTGGACCCCCTTAAATCGTGGGGAAAACTCTACATGCCTCCTCTCTAGCCCTCAACTTGAATTTCCTAAGCTAACTCAGTCATTCTGACTTAGTTAACTAATATAAGTTTTCATGAGATGAAATTACAATTTCTCGTTTTCATGAGATGACATTACAATTTCTCTTCCAATTTAATTGAGGGAAAATTAAATCAGAAGCCCCCAATGGGTGCCATTTCAACAAAATATATCAATAAAATTTAGCCATTATAATAGCCTCCAAATTAAAGTACATAAATTGCTTGTGACCTAACTATTGATTAGAAGATCCCTTTTTTGGTGATTGAAAATTGTGATAAAAGGAGTGCTATTATTATTTTCCAATAGGCCTCCAAAGAAAGCTACTACACTAATTAAATCTATAGAAGTCTTATCCTTGACTCATTAAGAGAGTGAAGACTTAGAATTTAAGTTATCTCAATTAGAGAATAAAGTTAATGAAATGGATGGTAGTATGTTGAAAAAGGTGGATTTATCAGATTCTGAAGAAAATATTAAAAGAGTAATGAAAAAGGAGATGAATGAAAATAAGGAAGAATTAGAAAAAATTATGAAGGAAAGCAAGGAATAAATACAAAAATCCATGATTTCCATGGAAAATATTCTCTTGGAGAGGCTTCCTAAAAGAGATGTGGAGATCTAAGGAAATTAAGAGCATAAGGAGAAGCATGGTGTTGAGAATCAATCTCACATGGGGAGTATTCTATCACAATTGGAGAGCATAAATATTGAATCGCAGAACCATAATCATGAAAATTTTAATCCAATATCCACATCAACAAGGCTTCAATTCAACACCAAGGAACTACTACATTCCAAAGATCGATATGAAGAAGTTTCACGGTAATGGTCTTGTAACATGGATATTTTAGATGGAGCAATAATTTGATCTACACCAAGTGGGATCTTTAGAAAAGGTAAATATTGCATCCATGTTTTTTAAAATATCAACATTTATGGTATCATTGGCTTTGCGAAAGGAAAAAAGATTCCATTTTTATAGTGGAATTGATAGAAAATTATAGGGATAGTAAGAGAAACATTTAGTCAATTGGTAATATTCGACAAACAAGTCTAATTAAAGAGCACATTCAACAATACCAAAAGTTGAGTCTCAAAGTAAAGAATGTTTTAGAGGATAATCTATTAAGATTATTTATGGGAAATTTATAGGAAAGCATCCAACATGAGGTGTATCTCTTTGAAGCTATATCTCTAAAGCATGTTTTTATTCTAGAAAGGAAAGTTGAAAGTAAAAATATGACCACTAGAAAATTGGTCACTAATAACTATAGTGAAGATCATGCTCCCCTTCTTAAATTGACAAGGTTGACTCCTCAACAAGTGGATGAAATAAGAATAAATGGAATATTTTTTATTTGTGACACCAAGTATAGTAAGGGGGATAAATGTAGTGAGAATAAATTATTCTATAATGACTTTGAAGAGGGAGACGATCAAGAATTGTATGTATGATTTAACCATGTACAAATAATGCCAAAAAACGAATTCTTATACATGGAGATTTTTATTCTGGAACCCAAAATTGAGAAAACAAGATTTATTTTTCATTATATTCCTTTCAATGCTACAATACATTATATACATGCCGAAGCATTCATAAACCCCCAATCAATTAACCCTAGATTATAATATAACCATAGTTTCTTTGAATAGATCTATAAAACTTTTGGAAAAATAACCCTTTTCTTTTAGGCATTCCCTCAAACCTCATGTAAGGGGGCTATCGCCCCCCTTATGAACCCCCAAACATGAGGAGCTGCGGCCCCCCTGTGACCCTCTTGTCATGACTCACACATTGTATCAAACGTGTAGCTAGTCGTGCAAAGAATATAACACATACAAAAAATTCTCCCGCTTGTTTTCTTTGTACATAGGGGTCCACAGGAGTACATAGTCACCAATCTAAAGCAATAACACCCATTGTTTCTCTACACCAGGAAAACTTCTGAGTGCTTCAAACTTTGTCAATGCATCTGTGATATTCTTCAAAGTGTCCAACTTTACCAACAACACCTTTTTATCTTCAACCATATCCCTCATAGTGTGATACTGAATATCAATATGCTATGTCATTGAATGATAAGAAGGGTTCTTTTCCAATAAAATTTCACTTTGGTTACCACAATATATCCTCATAAATTGTTGTACCAACCCCATACTTGAACATAATCTATGTAACCAAATTGCTTCCTCTCTTGCATGAGTGGCTTCCATGTATTCAAATTTTGTAGTTGAAAGTGTGACTACAAATTGTCTCTTGCTCATCCAACTAATTTCTCATTTAAGTAGGTTAAACACATGCCCATATGTAGATATTATTTAATCCATATATCCAACCTATTCAACATCAACAATGCCACATATGTCTAACACTTTGCACAAACCATAAGTACTAGTGCCACACAAATACTTGAAAACTTGCTTTACTATAGTCTAATTCTCCTTCCTTGGTTTTTACGTAAACCTACTCAATACTGCCATTTGATGTACACTGTCTGATTTTTTACATACCGTTGCATGAAAAAAACTTCGAATTGCACTCACATAAGCAACACGGGAAGAATAAGAACCTTCACTAATTTAATATATTACGCATTAAACCTTTGACATATTGTCTTGACATAATTCCTCTGATTTAACCAGAATCTTTCCTCTTTGCCTTCAATCTCTTTTAATTTCCATGCCTAAAATAAAATTTGGAGAACCAAGATCCTTTATGTCAAATTAGAGGAAAATTGGGTCTTCACATCCTAGATAATTTCTTTGTCATTTACAATCAACAACATATCATCCACAAACAAGACCAAATAAATAACATGATCATTAATTAATTTAAAGTACACATAATGATCCAGTTTTCTCCTTGTGAATCCAATTCGTTGTATATATGTATCAATTTTTTGATACCACATCCTTGGTGATTTCTTTAACCCATAAATATACCTTTTTAACTTGCATACTATTTAATTCTTACCCTTCACTACAAAGAGTTTTGGCTACTTCATGTAGATATCTTCTTCTAGATCCCCATGTAGGAATGTTTTTCAAATTCATCTATTCTACCTCAAAATAAAAAGCAACAACAACATATAAAATTAATCTAATAGAAGCTAACTTGGAAATAGGAAAAAAATATCAACAATATCAATCCCTGATGCTTGGGAATAACCTTTTGCTACTAACCAAGATTTTTATTTCTCCACTTTTCCTTTTGCATTCATCTTATTCTTAAACACCCATTTGATTCCAGTGAGTTTTCTTCTAGTTGAAAACTCTATTGGATCACAATCCTCATTATTGTCCAAGGCTACCATTTCTTCAACCATGGCCTTTTCCAGAGTTTGCCATCCTATGAACCCACTACTTCCTTGACAATTCTAGGATCATCATCAGTAATATATTAAACATAATTTGAGCAAATATAAGATGGATTATACCTCTCTAGCTTCCTTCTTTTCTAAACTGATCTCCTCAAGGCTACAGTGTGTGTTTCTTTTTCTTCTATTTCTTGTTATTTTGTGGAGTTTGATTCTTCATCCTCCAATTCAAACTCTATATTATCTAGCTCCTTTTCCTTTTGTAGGACATCCCGTTTCATGAAATCCTTCACTTGTCTAAAGACCACATCTCGAATGTACACAACCTTATTTGTTTATGGGTTCCAATTCTTGTAAAATTTTAAACCATATTTATACCCAATAAAGGTGCATATTTCATATTTATGATCCAAATTGGTTCTTTTCTCCTTTGGAACTTGTACATATGCATCATAAACAAATAAAGTGAGATGTGGGAGATAGGGTTTCCTACCAGTGCATATCTCAAATGAAGTATTATCCTCCAATGCCAATGAAGGTGATCTATTGACTAGGTAACATGTATTATCCACTGTCTTTGCCCATAATTCATGTCCTAACCTAGCACTACTATGCATGCTGCTTTCCTTTTTCCATCAACGTCCTATTCATTCTTTTTGCAACTCCATTTTCACAAGGTGTGTATGGAGTATTATTATGATTTGATATACCAAAATTCTTATAGAACTCTTAAAATTCCTCCTTGCAAATCTATCCACCATTATCTGTCCTCAACACTTTAATCTTATTCTCTGTTTGACTTTCCGCCAGAGCCTTGAATTCTTTAAACCTGCGAACGACTATAGAGTTATTCCTAAGGAAATATATCCATGTATTCCTCAAGAAGTCATCTATAAATGAGATGTAGTACTAATATTTACCTAGTGATGGAACCAACATAGGTCCAAACACATCACTATGCACAAGCCCTAATATTTCTTCTAACCTCTTAACAGAAAAGGAAAAAATCACTGAATTCTCCTTCCCATATACACAATGTTTACATAATTCAAAATCCAAAGAGAAATTAGACATACCTTCTACCATAAAATAACATGTAATATTATAGGGCCATTGTATCTAATATGTCTGAGTCTTTGATTCCACAACATAGTATTTTCTCCAGAAACAATAATATTTTCTAATCCACTTTCAGGAACAACAAAACTGTTGCACCCATTAATAAAAGTGCTTCCCAAAAACTTGTACAAAGTTCCGATCTAAACTCCCCTTATCATTGCCAATTATCCTTGCAACATCTTGGAAGTATCTTTATTTAACATTTTTTTGACACATGCATCATCCATATTTATTACAAAAATTATATTTCTGGCCAATCTTGGAATGTGCAGAATACTAGGGAGTGTTCCAATCCTTCCATCTATCAACTTTAACTTGAATTTTCCTCATCTTGTTATTTTGGTTTTCTTGTCATCACCATCATCATATCTCTCTTACTTGAATAAATAATCCCTATGGGGAGTCATATGAAAGGATGCACCTTATTCAATCAACCATACGAAATGATATACATGTACTTGAAGGAGCCAAATGCACATCCCCACCGTCATCTGAGTGGGTTTTTACTTTTGTAAAATGAGCATCATCAAATCCATTTCCTTTCTTATTAGTTTTGGATCTACAATATTTCTTGTAGTCCCATTCTTTTCCTCATTTCAAAAATACCTTTACAAATTTTCCCATAGATTTAGATCTCCCTCTATATTTAAATATATCACTTGAGGACTTATTACTATTTATGTTTTGGGAGGATTCTCTTACAGGCAAGGCATCTCTATTTTGGTTCTCCATGTTTTTCTTTCTCATCTCCTTCGACAACAAGGATGAGAATATTTCATCAAATTATAAGGTAGTTGCATTACTACTTATGGAAACAGCCAACCTATCCCACGATTCTGGTAGAGAAAATAATATGCTAATGCACTTATCCTCATATGTAATACTAATATCAACAATGATAACTAACTTACCAGGATCTTGAAGGAATTTAGATGATATGTAACTGAGTCTCCATCCCTCATCCTTAGTTTATACAACTTATTCCATAGGAACAACTTATTTACTAGGGACTTAGATTGATACATAGTCCCTAACTTGTCCCACAAAGCATTTGTTGTAGCTTCTCCTAAAACATTTAGTCACACTGAATCTGAGACACAACCATAATGTGCTCTTTTTCTTCTAATCCAACTTGGTTCAATATTTTGTAGACATTAGCATTGGTTTAGTAAATGGATCCACAATGATCCACTGATCTTTATCCATCAAAAAATCCTCCATCTTGAACTTCCACAACTCAAAACTTTGTGTATTGAATTTCTCGATCTCAACCTTTCCATTGTTCACCATTTCCTTTCACCACAAGAATTGATCTGATAGATCTCCCACTGTAATAGTGTCTACCATAGGCCCAAGCAAAACCCCTTAATAGCATAGGTGTCCCCTTGAAGCTAAAAATACTCTAATACCAAATTTAGGTTTTAACCATGTATAAATAATACCTGCAAACAAATTCTTAAAACTAACAGTGAAGATACAATGGAAATATAAAAAAATATACACAAAGTTTTTTCTCGTGGAACACAAAACTAGGAAAACGAAATTGTTTTTTCATTATATTCCTTTTAATGTTACAATGAGAAAAAAAATGCGCAAAACCATGAGAAAAAACCATGTGCATGGAGCTATTCATAATAGTTACATTAGAAGAAATGAAATTAAGCTTATAGGAATCCAATGAATCCCTCTAAAGTGATAAGCTATAATGGAATGAACAAATTACTCAAAAAAGGGGTACCTGGGAGTAATGCCACAATTATGATCACTATAATTTCAAACTCCAATATCATCTATGTTAGGGAATATATATCAAAAATTGATCCAGGAGGATCTATGATGTCAAATTAAAAGCCTCCAAAGTTCAATGGAAATAATGTCAACTTGAAGAGCTTGACGAGATGCTTACAATGCAATTTGAATCGTGTCAAATCAATTTCATATGTGAAAGTTATCATAGTTTGAAGTTTTTACGACAATTGGTAAAAGGTCAACCTACCATGACACGTGGTGGAATCTCAGGGTGAAACATGGTAGGAAATATGGATGATGTGTGGAAGTGATGAAGCTGACATGGTATTGAATTTCATATGTGAAAGTTATCATAGTTTGAAGTTTTTACGACAATTGGTAAAAGGTCAACCTACCATGACACGTGGTGGAATCTCAGGGTGAAACATGGTAGGAAATATGGATGATGTGTGGAAGTGATGAAGCTGACATGGTATTGATTTAAAATTGAGACATGGAATCATGCAATTGGAATATTTGGTACAATTGGCAAGCTAGTGGACCAATTTGGTGATGAAATGCGGCCTAACTAGAGGGCACCATGTGGCAACACCAAATGGAAAAATATAGTTTAGTTCAACCAATTGGAATTGGCGGGGTTTGAACCCATAACCTATGGCATGCTAGCAAGGACCTCTACTAACGAGCCACGCACGAAAGTTGAGATAACATGTGGATTATGTTATAATAATATGTTGTGTGATTTTAGAAAGGAGGAAGGCATGTAACCTCCCAAGCTAACCAAAATATTCAACGAATCCATTAAGGTTCTCCACTGCTATGTAGCCATAGGATTGGATGAAATATTATGTGAATAACAAGCTTAATATAACATGATAGTGAGAAATAGTTGGGGATATGTTATATATGTTGGTTATATTATGGGAATAAATTTATGTAATGGCTATGTTGGTTATAATCAAGTGTGGACAAATATGTTTCATATGCACTAATGAAACCGAAAAATAAATCAACGAAGCATGTGGATAATTCCATACATGGCATATGTTAACAACATGCTATATATTAATATGTGCCAAAGTTTTTATTGTTGTAACACCATATTTTTCATATGGTTATGTGATATAGCTATGCTTTCCATTTATATAACGTATGGTCATAATAATATATACACCCCGAATCCAATATACCATGTGGTTAGTGTGTTTGACTATACAAAATTTCCTGCCGAGTTATTGTTGATAACTAACATGCATATGTAGTATGAATTGGTTATGGAAGGTGTGCTAAAGTTTAATGTATGCTTTTATTGTTAAAGTGATTTTCCATTTTAATGTGTTGGGCTACAATCTCCACGTCAACCCCAAGGATGCGAACCCTTCAAGCTATATATGTAACATGTAATGCAAATACACCACTGCGTCATAATATTGATAGAAGGTCGAACCCCTGTCAATTGGTAGTGTGAGTACCACTGTTATTGTGATAACTCATAGTTTATGCTTTTTAGAGAATTGTAAAAGGAGAGTTTTTGTAAGGGGTTCATAGAGTTTTTTTGTGAAGATGAAGAATAGAGTGAAAGCTTTGGAGATTAGGGAATTGATGTAATTTGAATAATTTTGCATTATAATCGAAGAGGCCACTCCATTACAAGATGACCTAGAGAAGTAGGTCACATCGAGTGAAATTAGTTATCAATATCATTTGTGTTCTTTTATGATTTTGCAATTGTTTATTTTAATTTTTGTGTTTTTAATCACATTTTAACAAGTTTGGTATTTCACATTCTATTTAAGTACGTTTTTATGGCCAAAAATTACTTCATCAACATTTGGGATACTGCCCAGTGAAGGTCCGAAATTAGACCTTTTTCCATTGAGAATGGTGGTTTTCACTGGTTTCAATGGGTCCAATTACCCGAAATAAATTTCTAAGTGAGGATGGAAACGAGTGAGTGAAAGTGAATTGATAACTAAACTAAAGAAATATCTAAATTAACATATTATATCATCTAATCTATAATATACTAAAACTAGATATTATAAATGCATATGTGATACAATGATAACGCTATAACAATGAAAACAAATATTTCCAATATATAATGTTTTTTTTTTTTTTTTTTTAAAGTTAGGCTAAACTATTTTAAAAGCATAAAAGAACTTTATAGAGTCTATGGGCAGAGATGGCAAGCAGTACTTAGCCAATCCATACCTTGGAAGTTTTCAAAGTAAACCAAGTTTGGGGTTGCCTCATAGGAGGAAACCAACCCCTTAAGAGAGTCAAACATTCTTGTTTTACAAAATATTCAGTGACACATATGAAAAAAATGGCTGAAGTATGTCTTGAGTTGAGAAAAATCAGAGATTAACCTTGCTACTGAAAAATCATGGAGTTCCTTCATCTTCCTCTGTCGCGTGGTCCTCCTCTTCAATCAGGCATCCATATTCTCTTGCAATGACTTCCTCCTTAGTTGTGGGCTCATGAGGAGGATTCAGAGGGGCCACATAGATGATGGGAACAACAGGATACTCAAAATTGTAAACTCTGGTCCAGACACCATCTATCTCCATAATCTAAACGTCTGTCTTCTCCTCCGCAGGCTCATGAACTGGAAGCGGTTCAATTTTCCTGGGTATGGGCGGCTCATATTGTGAAATGGTGGATTTCTTGCAACCTCTTCTGCCCTTGGGCTTCTCCAGAGGCAGAACAATCTCCCCATGAGTGCTGTCAGAAGTTTGAGTAGCCAAAATTTCATGATTGCTTGATGTGGAGCCTGCGATGGATTCCGTACGTTGGTCACGGCCAGAGTGAGAGTAGCCTGAGCGCGCCCCTCTGTAGCTGCCCCTGATGGGCTTTTGACGTTGGAGGTGGCCATGGAGAGGCTTTTGAGTATAGGATGGGGAGCTGACTAAGAGACAAGGCTGAGAGTAGGGGGTGCGCAACAGGGGGCGCGCATCAAGGGTGTTCGCAAAAGGGGGGTGCGCTAGAGGGGGGAGCACAAAGGGGGGTGGGCGTGCAACAGGGGATTCACAGCAGGGGGCGCGTAGTAGAGGGAGCGCGCAACAGGGGGAGTGATGGTAGTGATAGCGTGTGAGGCAGGCTGAAGCATCAGTGTAATGGCCAATAAAGGAGTAGCGATGGCAGAGAGAGCTCGCAAGGCCGGTTGGAGCAATGATGAAATAGCCGATTGAGGAGCCTCTATGCCTTTTGAAGGCATGAGGCACTGAATTCGAGCGCAAAGGCAGAGAGGGAAATTCCAAGTGTGCCTTCATGTGATGCGTGGTGTGGCATGAGGGTAGGTGTGGTAGAGCACCAACAAACATTATGAGCGATTTGAGGTTCCGCATCAGGTTGGAGCTGGAGTTGTAGGGCGGTGTCAATCTAAGCATGGGAGGAGTTGTCCTCGCTCGATCTAGAGATTTCACCCGCATATAGGGTCCAATATATAATGTTAATAATCATAATAATGATGTTAATTTGATTAAATATTTAATCAAATTAACGTTTAACACATTCACAGATGAAATAGAGCCAAATCGTTCAATGTACCAAAAGCAGATCTACACATATCAATAGTGATTATGTTTGAATCTAAGAAAACAAAGTACAAAGATATATATATATCTATATATGATTCCTTTTAAAGATATACATAAGACACAAAAGATAAAGTACCAATTCCACTCTCCGCCTTTTCACATTGGAATAAAAATGGTTTAGATATATTAATAAAAAGTAACTTGAGTAGAATAGTGCAACTAAAGTTTTTTTTTTCCAAAATTTTATAACCCATTGCATGAGTTTGAGAGCCTTATTTATAATGTCATTTACAAGCAAGAATGGAGAAACTAATCCTCTAGTATTATCTCAACTAAAGAAAGAACAAACTATGCATAAAATAGTAGAATAAGTACATTTGAAAATAAAATCCAATTATAGAAGCTTCAATTTGATGATGAGCCAGTAACTTGTTTCCATAGTTGATATACTTGTAGAAGTGATGCTAGCTCTTGAGGAGATTGTGGCTTCATTTTCACCTGGAAGTTGAAAAGATAATTCTAAAGAAGTGGTGGCATCTAAGTTTTTAAGCCAGTGAGAGTCTTTATAACTTGCAAATGACCATGAGGTTTGATCAAAATATGCCAGTTGAATTCAAGATTAACCTTTGATAGTGGTTCAGTTCCCTTAACTTTTTTTTTTCATTTGACCAACTTTTCTTGCAGTGCATCTTCTTCAAATTCTGAAAGTAAATTTTCCTCTAAAAGAGGTCGGGTGACAGACTGAGAAATAGAGCATGAAATATCTCGAGTGTAATTTACCAAATTTATAGCTAAATTAATTATGTATTTCCAATTTCCAAGGACCAAGGACTTGTGTACTTCATCAATTATGGGAATTTTTAGCTGCATTATTTTTTTTATCTAATTTCCATTCAAGGAGATTATTCATATTTCCCTTGGCCTCGTTATATTGACTTTCCATTTCCACTAACTCATCAATCAATTTAGAGCTTTGCTTGTGTTGTTCATGAATTAAGTTTAGCTTGTCACAAAATATTTGTTGAAGTTTGGAAACCTGAGCGAGGAGTTCAATGGCCTCATGTTTGAACTCAATAACACTGAATGTTACTGCTTGTGCCTGCTTTAAACTTCACTATAATGCATTTACTTGATCATATCGTTGTTTGATTTATATAGAGTGTTGACCCTTAACCAACTAAATTTTCTTTTGTAATTTTTTTTGTTCTTGGGCCACTTGTTGCTCAAGCTCCTGTATCCTATCATCCTTACCTTGGAAAAATTTCTTGACATGAGCTTCTTTATCAATGGTGGTCTATGCATACGCTCTTGCACGTTGGGAAAATTCCTAAAATTCTTCATGTAGAGCTATTGAATTACTCCTCTAGACCAATTCTAAGGAGGCCATGTTTGTAGGAGATATTTATCTGTCAACTTTACTCTTCTTCCCACCTTTTTAACACTTTCTTTTTGTTGTGGGTGGTAGAAGATTTCATTAGGAGGGATTTATTCAACATTTAGATGAATATTAGTGGTAGGGTGAGTAGGGATGAATTCAAAATTTTCCCTAGTATTCAAAGGAGTCTTATCAAGAGGAACATAGTGTGTAAGGGAATTTTTCACTGACTCAAGAGTAACATGAAATGTTTGTTGAGTTGCATCCTCACCAAGGGAATCTTTTTAAATTTGTTAACTTCACTTTGAGCTACAATGCTTTCTAAATATTTTTGCTATTCCTTGTTCATATCAGTGAGTATAGGGTTGGATGAAGAGGATTTCTTGGCTGAAGAATCTTGCATTGGTATAGAAACTTGAGGTGTCATATGTGATGTAGAGTTGGTGGTATTTCCCATAAAGACATCACCTTTGGGAATCTTAAGAAAATGCATGGGAAATGGTGCCCATCTGGAATCTCTGTAAACCATGAAGTGCCAGAATTTGTATGGTGCCAACTACTTGGCTTTGTAACAAAATGATTCATATGTTAGAGCCTAATAAAACAAATCATCATATTCATTATGCTCATGAACATAATTTTTAATATGCGCTTCATCAACTACATCAAAAGCTACAATAGAAGGGTCAAATGTCCTGAAAGGAATGGTTGTGAGTTTCAGCTCATTTAGAGCCAAAATATCTATCTCCACACATTGATAGTTTGAAAGGGAAAACAAACCAACCTTCAAAGGTGAAAAACCTTTTAGAAGCCTTTTTAAGTTCAAGAGTAATCCCGGTTCCCACAGTCTAGTAGGAAATATCTTGGGAGAGAAATTTATCAGGTATATAAAAAGGAAACACATGAGGGCTTCCATTGATTCCCCATATTATGATGTATGTGAACTATTCTTTGAAAAAAAAATCTCCAATTCTTTGCAGGTCATCTCTCGCGACAACAAACATCCTTGGGGTTTTGATATTAAAGAAAACCTAGTGGATAGGGATGAAGACCAAATGGAAAATCCAGTAAAGATGTTAAAAGTAATTTTATTTCCAATGGATACTATGATATATATGGATGGGAAGAGGGTCTGCAAGTTTCCATTTCTAGCCCATGCAAGGAAAATCGAGAGAGAAATAGACAATGTCCATGATATAACCCGACATATAAAAAGGTGGCACATATTCAACAATCTTCTTGGATTGGAAATGAAGAATATGTGTAGACATATTATCTAATAAAATTTTGGCCTAATCAAAGATATAGCCATGATAGGAAATTTCGATTAAAGGGACCCAATCCTTAAGGGAGATGTGAATTGTTCTGTTTGACATGTAGATGACAAAGCATGGCAAAAATGTAAATAAAAGGGGGTGCAAGGGGAATAATTTAATATTTTCTCGAGGTTTCTATTTTAAACATATTAGAATTGCATATCCAGTCTTTAATTGTTTGTGGAAATATATCTTGGCCCCCCTTACAGTCTTCTTTAACATAATGCTCCATAAAATGTGCGTTATATTCAACCTGGGGTTTTGGTAGATGATACATACTATGAATACTTTTAACGCTAAAGGACCCAATTTTAAAGCCTTTGTGAGTGACGAATAACCTTTTACTAATATCAACTTCACATAGTACACAAAATATCATATCTGTATAGGGAAATAACCTCGGGCATGCCACAAACTTGTGAAAGAGAGACCTAGTAGTGTCATTGACCATTGTTGTTGAAGAATTCAAGCCACCTTGGTCTGCAGTTGCAACTATTGTTGCATCCTCCAATGACTCAAGAATTTCTTCTTCAAAGAGCTCATAGATGGAATTCCAAGATTTTTCTCCAGAGTATGTAACATATACTATATACAAGAAGAGGAATGCATCTGGAAACTTCTCGTTAACTTCTTCTTTGAAAGAACCAACTGATGCTTGCGTAGAGGCCTTGTTTTTTCCTTTCACCATATCAATTATCTGGTGAGAGTTGCATTTGAAATTTCCTTGTTAACATAAAATTCCAAGGGTAAGGAGAATTACTGCATACAAAGCATAAATGGGCATAAAAATAGGCAAAATTAGTCTTTTGAGTGAATATTTCGTGTTAAATGAGTTCATAATATCCATATGTTGTATCTAACGAAATAATTAAAACTAAAGATATAGATTTTAATTTGATAAGTTGTAATGACAACGAGAAATTAAGACAAGTGGCGTTGTGGTAGTGCATTTGGCACATGGGCGGACGAAATACACTGTGCTTAGTAGGGAGGCTACTTAACTACATGCAAGTCACAGGTCAAAGTGGTTTGTCAAATGTTAGTGGAACAAGTTCAACATGTAATACGCTAAGTTAAATGGAAACATAGCATGCTATATAACAACATGCATAAGAGACACACTTAATAGAGAAAACACACTAATAACTCAACAATAGAGAGCTTTCTCCATTTATTAGGTGTTGGTGGTAGTAAAATATAGAATGCTAAATCTCTTGTAGTGGATCCTTTGAGCTAAAAAGCTCCAATATCCAAGACAAGGAGGTCTATTCACCTCAAGTTTTCAGCAAGCCTCTCTTCCCTCTCAAAGGATGGTATATCAAGGGACACGTGGTGAACTCTTCTCTCTTGGATTAAGGTATTGGATGGAAAACAACTGAATCCTTCCAATCCTCTTGTTGCTTGACAACACAAGCTAATTTGCTGATGAGAATTTGGATAGAATTACAATGTGTCTCCCATTTATCTTCCCATGGCTGGCTTTTATAGACAAATTTCAAAATTTCCCTCCCTCTCTTGGTCCAATATGGATGGTGACACAAGAGTGGGGGTATGATTCCTTTGTGTGCTGCAATAAAGCCTCAAGGTGGCTCAAAGGTGACTGTACTTGGTTAGTTTGAGTGAGAATATTTTTCTCCAAGTGTACCAAGTGGTTCCGAATAATGAAATTCTACATCTCCAGGACCACATAGCTATTGGATGGATAGCTGCTCTCTTCACGGCTATCAAAGGAAAAGTCGCAATTCACGCTCAAGGCCAGTGCTTTCTATGCGCGGTCCAAAAAAATTTCCTGCTGACCTTAGGAAAATTTAAACTTTTAGCTCCTATAATGTATTTCTTCGTTGTAAATCTTTATTTGTACCTTCTTCTTGACATTTTATAATGTCTTTTGCCTGTATGATTTTCTAGTGTTAACAGTTGCCCCCTAATGTATGAGTTCTTAGGAAGAACTATATAGCCAAAATACATTATAATTTCTTTTTATGTGTAGTACTTTTGAGAGAGAGAGAGTAACTTGCTTGAGAACTGAGGTTGGAGGCCCCTTCCCATGAGTAAAAAATAACCGCGTTCTGTTAGAAACCTACAAAATATAGAATGAATAAAATATTTCTACAAGGTGGGCAAGTCCCATGCTTGTGATGTTTTGACTATTTAAGCTTATTTGACAGATAATGATTCTGTTTATGTTACTTTTAGGTAGTGACCTACTGCTGGTTGATGACAATGGTTTTTGGCACCCTCAGGGATGTTTTTATTTTAAATAAGGTTGAATATGGTGCACATGTGCATAATATAGTAATGTCATGTTTGTTTAAAACAAATGATCATTTGTATGCATGGGTCTTCAACTGTTGGGGACCTTCCCATGTAAGCATTGCTGAAAGAGATGCTTATTGAGTCACGGGTCTTTGACAAATTTTGACAGTGCAACGATTATGAAGTACGATACCATGTTTACATGAAAGTTTATATTGAAGTCGAATGTCAAGAGGATTGATGACATCAATGGGAAATGATGATTCACATAGTGCCTTTCAGGGATTCCCCTATTGAGGTGAGGATTCATCCAAGGCACTACCTCCTTCTTGGAAAATTTTTTTTCTGGTCGAAAAGAAGGAAGCATCAGGTGGCCGAGATGAGTACTGATGCAAGGGACCAGAGTTACTAATGTAGAAGGACGTGGTGTGATAGGTTAAATTGGGCATGACAATGAGAAATGGATATAACTGATGATGGTAGTTAAGTGGCCTGAGGTCAGAGCTGTAAATGCGAGTGATGGGAGTCATAAAAATTTCTGGTGAAGAAATCCCTGGAGTTGGTAGGACATCTAGGGTGGGTGTATGGTTGTTATGAGTGTCATGGTGGGGTGTGGTGAGGAATGCGTAGCTCCAACCAAGGGTGATTAGGGACTGCTGCCAGGTGAGAAATGTGAATGGAAGGGTGGGATTGCTCTCCTAGAAAAATATTTGTACACTTTCCAAAGGAATATAGAATGGGTTTGGATGTAAAAGCACAAATATGGGTGCCCCTATAAACATGAAAATAACCCGTCAATATGGTGTGAGGAAGGTGTTTTGCTGAGGGTGGGGGCCCCATTGGTTGGTATCGGTGTGGGGGTGATGAAGTAGGTGAAAAAGTGTCGTAGATGGGCTATTATGGTGGGAGTGTGATAGGGCCAGTGTGAGATGTGTTGGTGCGTATTTGATCTTCTTATGAGAATGGTAGCCTGAGAAAGGGGTTTTAACATGATATGGGTAAAAATTGACTTGATGTATGACAGATGAATGAACATGAAGTAAGTCATGGACTTGGAATTTATGGCCATGGCTCCAGACCTTTGGTGCATGGTATACATGAGTGATGGATGCCATGGAGGGTGAAGCTCTACCGACCTGCGAGAATGTTTATCATGTGCAAGGTCGGGTGATGATAAAAATGGTTGGGTGAATGGAACCTATGGTTAATTCATGTGGATAAATGATGCCAAGATATGAAAAGCTTCTTTGGGGAGCCTACCATGCTAGGGATATAATGATACCTGCTCTTGTACCTTTAGTGGCTGGGGAATATGGTGATTCAGCGTGTTTATAATACCTGCAACCAATACCCCAAGTAAAAAGCATCTTTTTTATTCAAACATATTGAAAAAAATTTGAATGTAAGGAAATAAGAGAGGGCATACCTGCTGTGACTGAAAAAATGAATTTTTATGAGGCGTGGATGCATGGGGCCTAACTTGAACGTGATGAAGTGTTGATCACTGTGTTTCTTACGGTTTTTCAATTGGGATTTCTGAGCTCCAGTTATGGTACATCAAATAATGAGGAAAGGGTGATATATGGGACAATATGGCTCATATTTACTCATTTGTGTCGTTTGAGAGTTTGAGGTAAGAGCTGAGCCCTTGCTCCCGAGCCTTTCTTGGCGTTGCGGTCAGCCTGAGTACCCGAGATTCGTGTCGTCATTGTCAGGTAGGGCCTTAAACGTCCAGCTTTGTAATTTTGTCACTTTTTTCCTGGGGGGTCCGTACAAATGTGATTTTGTACAAACTTCATGTCTATTTTTTGTCTTGACCGCGCGGGAAATTGAGGCTGCCATACAAAGGATTTGCGGTGACAAAGGATTTGCGTGATTATGCACATGTCTGTATGTAATACAGACACATGGTCATCGTGCCTGTTATCTACACAAGCACAAAGATGCTAAATTTTTTTGAATTTTTTTGATTTTTTGGTTTTAGTCACTGATTTTTGGTTTTTCTCTGGGGATAGGATGTTGTGGCATGAGAGAGATTGGCCTGATCTTTGAGTAGCTGTGGCCCAAGACCCTGGTGCTCGGGGGGTTTTGGCATAGTATGGGTTGCTCAAGCTTCTTGAGAAAAACTTGCTAATGTCATAAGATAGTATTCTTCAGTTCCTGATCCACTGTTGGAACAAGAGACGTCGTGTTATGGTGCTGCGCCGCAGAGATGCCTTCATCTGGTCGGAGACAAACATTTACTTCATGAATGGTTTACTACCTCAGGGGGAGGTTTTTCCACACCCACTCCCCCCTAGGAAAGTGAAAATCTTGTGCTAAGAAGAGGAGCACTGTGGCCCCCATGCAATTACATAGGAATGTGTTTGCATAAGTTCTATGACAGATTTAGCTGAGAGGGGTGCCTTGGTGATAATAGTTTTCCTGACAGGGTCGTCATCACCAAATAGGGCATTAGGTCCACATATTGGTGTCTTGCATCGGCTATGGGACGATCACTTCTGTGATTAGGCTCACCATGTCTATGATGGCATGGTGACACAGCTGAGCAAGGCCCAGTGGGGGTCTACCAAGATCTTCACCTATGCGAGCATCTTATGTAGTATTATGTATGCGAGGGTGGTGATGCTTAGAAATTTTGTGCCAGTGCCCCTGGGCCCTCCTAGGGATCCTTGGATGCGATGGTGGGCACTCGTGATGCCCCGCGGTGGAGGAGGGGAGGTTGGTCGCTATTAAGATGCGACTGTTGAGCCATGGTTCTAGGTGAACCCTCAGATGTTTTTGGACTACCCCTACTCAGGGATGGATTTCCGGGGGTATCTAGATATGTGACTTCCTACTCGTTATGCTTGGGGCCCAGCAGGTACGACCTTCAAAGTTTTTTTTCAATTTCATGTATAGTTTTATATGTATTTTATGGAAAAAATGACATTATTTTTTGTTTCTCTTGTAGATGTGGGTTCAGCGGGGCATCATAATACCCACTTGGTGGGACATCAACCATTGAGGAGGGTCCTAGGTGGGGCCGGTCAGGCCTAGGTTGGGGGTATGGAGGTGCTAGGGGCCCTTTAGGGTAGGGCAGAAGTGTTGCAACTACCATATGGGATACTTCCTTCCTTGCCCGCGCTGAGGTGGGTAAGGCTCGTGTTGTGGTGGTTGACGGGCAATTGGATGCTTTTGACCTTAGGGTGTTGGCGGTAGAGGCTCGGGCTGAGGTTATGGATGCTCATGTAGCTGATCTAGCTAAATCATGGAATCGATTAGAGAGATTGACCCGGGGTGTACCGACTCAGGGATTTTTTGATGATTTGGAAAATGTATGGCTCAAAATAGTGATGGCTTAAGAGAGGTAACATCACCCGAATTTATGCCATGCGACACTTGCAGTTTTGGCTGTTGCACCTATACTGGCATCGGGTGCAGCCGTGGGTCTAGAGGACCCACTAGGCGGGGCTTAACCCTAGGGATATTTGTATGCTCAACAAAAGCGCCCATTATGAGGATGATTCCATATTTAGATGATATGTAGATATATTTTTTGACAGACATTATGATCAGGGACATGACTTGTATACTGGGACTCATATATTTTTCGATGTATATTTTTTGCGGCTCTTATGATGTGTCTATGGATATTATTTGTGTTTATTTATAGATTTTATGTAGCTATTATAGATATTTATGTTTTCATGTTTTGTTGTTTTATGGATGATGGTTCATACGAGATGCATTCTAGTCTAGGATTTGGTTAGCTATGCGATCAGATGTATGGTTTTGATTTCTTGGTACATGTGTAAAGGTAATATGATAAAAATGGGGACTTAATCATCATGCATGCAAGTACTTCCTAAATAGGTGTGAATTCTGTACTTCAAAATATTGGTTTAAATATGATACCGCTAGATAGGAATCAAGATAGACATGTAGATGTCAGATTCCCTGGTTGGAGGCATCACTCAACCACCCAATGAATACATCATATTCTGAGTGATTATTGGTAGTTTATCTAATACATACTCCATTGGTGAGGAATGGTGACCGGTCATGATAGTATATTTCCCAGACGGCTGCTGCTAGATTTTGCGACCATTGTGAGGCTCCGTTAGTGAATCCAAAATAGTGGATGGGGGAATGATCCAGCTGTGACACCAAAGAATTTTTTAGAACACGTCCTCGATGATTGTGATAATCAAAAAATTATGTTACATGCAACTTATCTCTAAGGCTGAGACTTCTTGCCCTTATGGGTGAATTTTTTTGAGGTAGTTCCCATTGATGGGGTTAGCTAGGCATGTATTGTCAGGCTCTGATAGGATGTATGCTCCTTTGAGGAGGAAATGCTTTATGATGTAAGGACCTTTCCATAATGGTTCGAACTTCCCAGGTCCTAAGGCCTCTTTTGCAACATCATAGCGGAGGACTAAATCCCCCTTTGAAAATGAGCGAGGGGTGATGTTGCGGTCGAAGGAGGATTTTACCCATTTCTTATGTGCCTCATTATGTTGGAGCAACTCTCGTGGATTTTCGTTGATGAGTACTAACTATACCAACCGTTGGTCTAAAGGCTAGGTATCATTGAGGAGTTCGATGGATGCGTGTAAGTTGGGGATTTTTCATTCAATTTGAATCATGGCTTCTACTCCGTACACTAGTTGGAAAGGTGTGAATCCTGTTGAGGTTTTAACTTCCATGCAACATGCCCACAAGGTTGAAAAAACCATATGGTGCCAGTTTGTTTTATGTTTATTGACCATAAGCTGTAAAATTGTTTTGAGTACTTTGTTAACAAATTCTACCTGTCCATTGGACTGGGGGTAGTATGGTGATGCAAATTCATGTATGAATCCTAGGTGATGAGACAAATCCTGGAATATTTTGTTTTCGAAATGCTTTCTATGATCAAAGAATAATTCCTTAGGCACACTGAATCGTGCGATGACATGGTTGAAGAGAAATAGTGTTGTGGTTTCTACCGTATTGTCATATGTGGGCATGACTTCTGCCCACTTGGTGAAATAGTCGAAGGCTACAATGATGTATTTGTGGTTTCCAGATGACGTAGGGTTGCAAGTCATAAAGTCAATTCCCCATTTTCAAAAGGGTCTGACTACTATGACTAGGTGCAGAGGAGCGGAAGGTGCTATTACCTTGTGGGCAAAGCGTTGGCATCACTCGCACCATTTGACTGCTTGAATGCAATCATGGAATGGGGTGCGCCAGAAATAACCTGCCCGTAAGAATTTTTGAGCGGTATCCATCCCTGAGAGGTGGCCACCGCAAGCCCCACTATGACAGTCATTTAGGGCTTGCTCAGCTTGGTCGTGCATGAGGCATTGGCGTAGGATAGTGTCAATGCCTCGTCGATATTGGACATTCCCCATGAGGAGGTATCGGGGGCCTGACACCGTATGCGCCTTCGGTCGTCACGTGTGAGGTTTGGCTTGAACTTTTGGGTTTGTAGAAATAGGAGGATGTCGCCATACCAAGGATCTTCAGTCGTCACTAGAAATAGATGTTCATCTGATAGTGAGTCGTTGACTGGGGATATTTTAGTCAGATTTGGGAGGTCAGTGATGAACCCAGCTAAGATTAAAGATTTTTTCCTCTCGGGGGAGCTAAATTGTAGGTTGAATTCCTGCAGTATGACTACCCATCGAGCATATTTTTGGTTCAGTAGACGACAGGTTAAAGATATCTCATGGGGTTGATAGCTGCTATGCATTAGGGGAATTTTGAGGTCTAAAATGGGCCTCCTAAGGAAATAATAAAATAATAGTTAAACCAATAAAATAATATTTATGAATTTTTAATTCACTTTCTGCACCACAATCCATGTAACCATAGTTAAATTCAATTCAAAAGTTGTATCAAAATAAAATTAAATAAAAAAATTGTATTGATGTGACTATAAATAAGAATGAACTTTTCAAGAAAAAGTCATTATCATTGAACAACTAATGCATTTGTCCTTTGTACTTAAATAACTTAAAATAGAATATAAATATAAATTTATAAATTCTTAATTATATTGTATGCTATTAATTACAATTTATATTATTTAAATTGCATAATAACATGTAATTATTATACTATATAAAAATAATATAATATAATATAATATAATAAATGTATAGGGATATGCATTGTTTCTTTCAAAAAATATGAAATGACAATAATATATTTTTATTCAAGAAGTGTTAAATGACATTTATTATGAGTACTTTACTTTGACTTTAAAAGTACTTAGAACACTACCATGGTTAACCATGAGTTTTTATACACCATTGAGAATGTGACAAGTAAATACCATTAACTCAAGCAATGCCACCTCAACCATTAGGGATGATTTCATCTCCTAAAATTTGATTGGTTCTCATAAAGTGAATTTTGATTGTATATTTTCCTTAGGAGACCCATTTTAAACCTCAAAATTCCCCTAATGGACTATTCTAGTTCATAGGATGATGTAATTCCAAATTTTTTGTATCGTGTGTACAAGGGCTAGGGATGTTTTTTCTTCAGGTTAATATTTTAAAGCAGGGCCATATAAGTTCTTACTAATGAAATAGATTACATGTTCTTTACCATCTGGTCTGTCTTGGACTAACATCCCAAATATGGCAGTGTCTGATGTTGATAGGTATAGGGTGTAGTCTTTGTCATAATTTGGTGGGTTGATCAAAGGGGCTGAAGACAATGTGTCGTTTAGTGCCTCAAGCGATTTTCGAGCCTAATAATCCCATTTAAATGGGATATCCTGATGGAGTAGGCATAGGAATCCTTGCGCGCAAGTGGTGTAGTCAGGAACAAAGTGTCTTAAGAAGTTCACTTTCCCTTGCAAGATTTGAATTTGCTTTAGAGTTTTGGGTGGTGGCACCTCTTTGATTTCCTGGACCTTGAGGGGATCCACTCTAATCCCTTGTTGGGATATTATGAACCCTACTATTTTACCTGCATTGATGCATAAGATGCACTTGAGAGGGTTCAAGCATAATTTGTAATGTCAACATTGTTAGAATACCAACCGCAAATCCTCTAGATGATCACTTCGTTTCTTGGATATTACGGTGATGTCATCCAAGTAGGCTAAGATGAGGTGGGCCAAGTTGTGGAAGATATAATTCATGGCCTGCTGGAAGGTGGCTCCAGCATTTTTAAGACCGAATGGAATTACCTGGTATGTGAATGTGCCCCAAGGGGTAGTGAATGCTATCTTGTACCAATTTGTGTGCTGGATTTTGTTGAAGATTGCAACAAGAAATAGTGAAGGAGGCATCTTGAAACATCTTTCCTGATCCTAGTCAGAAAGTGATCACCAAAACTAGGTGGGAGCCACACAGGTGATTTTTGTCGCAAAGTCTATTTTTAGACTATGTCTATTTTTAGACATATGGAGCATATTCTATAAGTTTCTGGATGCTATTTATGGATGGTTGGTCAAGTTGGAAAATATATGGATTTCTATTTTTAGACATATTGGGCGGAATCTATTTTTAGATTGCCAGTCTAAAAATAGATATGTCGAATATTATTAGCTCTTAATAATATTTGGACTCTAAACATTATCTTATTCTCTTGGAGCACTTCAGTTAAGTGCACAGATGTGGCACAGGAGCTGACAGAAGGAATTACGCTATTCCTAAGGGCTAAGTGGAGCTATTGCATGGATACTATAGTTAGAACTCATGTGACAGAGTTTGGTGGAGTTGATTGAGGAAGTTAATGGAGTTGTGTTCAGTTTAACTAATCTAGACATAGTTGAGCTAGTTGTATCTAGTCTAACTGATTGATACAATTAGTGAGAGTGGTGTGAATTAATTATTAATTATAAACTCATTTATCAACTAAAGAATACATCAGTTAACTTCAGTGCATGGGCAGTTTCAGTGGAGACCAATGCATAGATAGGTGAAAGGGAAAGTGTGACTATCAGTGGTGACTATAAGTGGTGCATGGTTTGCATCCAACACTCAGTACAAATGCCTTTAAAGACTGTGTGAGCAAGGCTGGGGTAATTCATTCTCATCAAGAGGCATTCTTCAGCAGGGGTTGCATAGTAGAGGCAAGCTAAGGGCTGGCAAAGTTCGGTGCATGGGATTTGCAAGATCAAGCCTGATTAGTGTGTAGCAAGTGGAGATTATACCGAGAGCTTGTGAGGAGCTTTGAATGATGATTGTTACATGATATATATGACATATATAATATACAGATAGTTAGAGGTTTTCATATTTAAGTTCCCATTACATATCGTGTTCATATGTGTGAATTTTTATGGCTTTAATGTGTGCATGCAATTTATTTTATTTCCGCATGTGATGATCAATGGTAGAAGAGATTCTGTATTGTGCATGAAGATAAAATAGTGTGTGATCAGGAGAATCTCGGTGGATAACATATCAGTTATTCAAATTTCTACATGGTATCAGAGCGATATTGATCATTGGAGTAATTGCAAAGCATTGAAGTGGTTGAATTTTAGGATAAACTCAGGAAAATAAAAATGGAGAAGAATGACACTATTCCGATATACTTGAAAAAGTTTGTCCACTGCAGGGATGAGCTTGGGAGTGTAGGAGTTAGTGTGGATGAGGAAGGACAATTCAAGAAGGTTGGGATTTGAGCAAAGAATCTCTACAGACTTGAAGTAGATGGGATGTCTACAGAGCTTCCTACTGTTGGGAAGTGCGAGAAAGACATGCAATTGATGCCTGAGAGGGAGCAAGTTTTGGATGGAGGTAAGAGTGAACCTTAGGATGTGGAGCAGCCACAAGATGAGGATCATGGAGTGGGAGTAACCACTCTTGTAGAGAAATTTCGTGCCAGATGAGCAGAGGGAGTGCATGCAGCTATACCACCAGGTGAGAGGTGGGCCGACATGCATGATTAATCCCAAGAGGAGATTTCTAGGCAGGATTCATGAGATGGTGTGGATCTCATGAATTGAACCTAGCTATGAGGTGCCCACAGCGCAATAGTAGCATGATCAGTTGGATTGATGCAGGCAGATCAAAGTGACAGTGTCAGATACTAGAGCGCAGATCAGAGTTGACAGCAAGTGCAGAGTGCATGGGTGCAATAGTTCAATAGCGCAGTGGTTCTTGATGACATGTGCAGTTGGTACCAGTAGAAGTCGAAGACTTTGATGATATATGCGTTAGACTGATTGAGTTGTTTGGAGCCTATTCAGTTTCAGAGGAGTTGCAGAGCAGATGCATGGAGTTGCATGGCGCTTGTGAAGGTTGCATGGTGAATGCATGGAGTTGCATGTCACATGCAAAGACAATCCTTTCTTGTTGAGAAAGAGTGTTGAAGATTGCAACAATAAATAGTGAAGGAGGCATCCTGAAACATCTTTCCTGATCCTAGTTGGAAAGTGATCACTAAAACTAGGTGGGAGCCACACAGGTGATTTTTGTCGCAAAGTCTATTTTTAGACTATGTCTATTTTTAGACATGTTGATCATATTCTATGAGTTGAAGGATTCTATTTGTGGATGGTTGGTCAAGATGGAAAAATAAATGGAATTATATTTTTAGACATATTGGGTAGAGTCTATTTTTAGATTGCTAGTATAAAAATAGATATGTCGAATATTATTAGCTCTTAATAATATTTGGACTCTAAACATTATCTTATTCTCTTGGAGAACTTCAGTTAAGTGCATAGATGTGGCACAGCAGCTGACAGAAGGAATTATGTTATTCCTGAGGGTTTACTAGAGCTATTGCATGGATACTTCAGTTAGAACTCATGTGACAGAGTTTTGTGGAGTTGATTGAGGAAGTTAATGGAGTTGTATTCAGTTTAACTAATCTAAACATAGTTGAGCTATTTGTATATAGTTTAACTGATTGATACAATTAGTGAGAGTGGTGTGAATTAATTATTAATTAATTCACTAACTATAAACTCATTAATAAACTAAAAGAATACATCAGTTAACTTCAGTGCATGGACAATTTCAGTGGAGACTAGTGCAAAGATAGGTGAAAGGGCAAGTGTGACTATCAACGAAAATTTCATATGGCCAGTTTGCATCTGAAACTCAAGAGAGAGCACCAAAGGATCACAGACAGGCACGGGGTAATTCATTCTCATCAAGAGGCATTCTTCAGTAGGGATTGCGCAGTAGAGGTAGGCTAAAGGCTAGCAAAGATTGGTGCATGGGATTTTCAAGATCGGGCCTGGTTAGTGTGTAGCAAGTGGAGATTATACTGAGAGCTTCCGAGGAGCTTTGTATGATGATTGTTACATGATCTCTATGACATATATAATATACAGATAGTTGGGGGTTTTCATCTTTAAGCTTTCCCATTACATAATGTGTTCATATGTGTGAATTTTTATGGCTTTAATGTGTGCATGCAATTGATTTTATTTCTGCATGTGATGATCAATGGTAGAAGAGATTCTGTATTGTGCATGAGGATCAAATAGTGTGTGATCAGGAGAATCTCGGTGGATAACATATCAGTTATTCAAATTTCTATAGATTTGAATTTGATTATACACTGAGAATCCATCCATGAAGGACAAGGTTCATGACCGGCGCGAGTATCAATGACTTGGTTGATAAATGGGGTAGGGTAGTTGTCCTTGGGAAAAGCTTTGTTAAAATATCGAAAATTGGTGTAGAATCGAATGGTGTCCTGTTTTCTCATGACGGGAATAGGGTTGGAAACCCACGACGTGTAAGGGATTGGGTAGATGAACCCGAATTTTTGAAGCTTTTCAATTTCTTGCTTGATTTATTCTACCTTAGATGGATGTAATTGACATTTTTTTTGGCAGACTGGTGGTATTTCAGGTCAGGGTTCAATGTGGTGTTCTATGATAGTAGGGATAAGCCCCAACATTTCTGAATAATCCCATGTGAATATGTCCATGTACTCTTGTAACAAGTTTGTATAAGAAAATATCTCATTTGGGGAGCATGCTTCCCCTAGTGATATTTCTTCAATTTTTCCTGGGTTTCCCAAGATATTCACCTTAATGGTTGGAAAAATATTCGACATATTCCCTTCTTCAAATGCATCAGGTGCTGGGATGGGATTTTTGAACCAATATACCTTCCTAGATGGGAGGAATTATTTATATTCAATGACGTATATCTCTTGGGTTTCCAGGTTGTTATGTCTGAATGGTTTTTTCTAGAAGAAAAAATGAGCGGTGATGCATTGAGTCCCATAGACAATCTGGTTCCGTCATGGCCTCTAGAATATCCTCATTTGAATGAAACAAGACGTCTAAGGGGGATTTGGTTTGTGTGAGGTCGTGAGGAATTGGTTTGAGCCTAATAGTGCTGGTCAACAGACATGAATATGATTCCAGAGTTGATGTTGTGGAACCAGACGAGGTTGACAGGGTGCAAACTAGTTGATTTTTCACCGCCAATGATACAAATAATGTTGTAGTTGTAGCGGTATCGACACCAATGATAGATGAGAAGACATCACGAGTCATGGTTCCCATGCATGATGAGATGAATTGTATATGGTGTTGTGTGTCATTGATGTTGAATGGTGGGAGAATTTCCGCAGTGGTAGTTTGTGTGAGAGAAAGGTCTTGCTCTTCTGGTGACACACTAAGGGTACTCACACTTTCCTGGATTTGAAAGATGCATTGAGTACATAGGTGTCAAAATGTTTCCATTAAGGGGAACAACTTTGTTTCGTGATTGTGACTTGTGAAAATGGTGCATGGTGTTAAGGTTCCTATCGAGTAGATTGTGTGAGAACCAACACTACTCTTTGTGCTCAAAGTGGATTCTCAGAGATGATTGGGCATTGGGGCATGTTTTCACTTCTACCATCTCTGAGTCTTTTGTTTTGGTTGGTTTGGCTCTTTTAGGGAGTTCAAACTCAACGCTGCCATTATCACTCGTAGCCTTGGGAGGTATTCACAATTCATAGTATGGTGGAATTGCGAGCAAATCATGCAATAGCAGCGTGTGATCTTCTCTTGATTTGAGAGATTCATCTGTGGGATGGTGCTGACCATGTGAAGACTATCAGTGAGTTTATTGAGCTCTTGACTGTGATTGAACCTGTGGTCGTTTTTATCACATAGAACACATGTCATTCTTGAGGGGTTTTGGGCCCTCCTAGGATGATGGGTCGTCTTAGCCTCCCTAATGTTTTGGTAACGATGCGAGGTAGGTTGTCTTGTGCCAGGATGCATTACGCTAGGTTTCCTTGGTTCTAGATCAGTTACATCTGGGTATCGGGTAACCGATGAGCATATGGTGTATAAGAAAGGTCAAAATTGGGAGATGTAAGTACAATTTCGAGTGTGATGGTTGTCGTGAAAAATCAAACAAGACTATTTCTCTTTGTTTCTCCACTCCATTTGGACTGCTAGAGTAATTGGGTACCATTTGCAGAATGATATTAAATCCGGACATTGGGCGACCAAATGGTTATGGGCGTTGCATAATGTGCAGGCTGGATCTATCCGTGGAGGGCGGTTGGGTGTGATGATGTGCTCCCTTGTTGGCCATTTTTATGCTAACATGAAGAAAATGGACCTAGTTTTCTCATTTTCTTGAGTTTTTGAACTTTCTATGGATTCATAATCTGATCTGTTTGCTATGGTGAGGCGTGTTATGGCCTGGCATAAACAATTCAATGTTGAATGGAAACGGGGGATGTAAGGACAACGACAATTTGGGTGGTCTCTTGAACACACTAGGCATGAATACTAGACTTCTCGTAAGTCATCGCAGTATACTGGGTTGACTGGGTACCATATTTAAAATAGATCTAGAGTTGCACAGTTAGCGATGAAGTGATCTCGTTCATCATAGAGTGCGTAGAGCTGGATTGGAGCTTGAGGGCAATTATGGGGGGGAGGCGGTCATTCAAGTGATCGTCGCTCCTCGGACATATATAATATGGTACTTGTTTCTTCCATCCCTTCAGTTGTAGTACTGTTCGTGGATTCTGTGTCCGATCCAGTTAAGTTAGAGTTTTCAGCGATGAAGCATCGCATGAAATCCAACATAGACCGAAATCGATGGATATGCGGTTAACAACGTATGTGGTGGTTGTTCCAACAAATCTGACATGTATGTTGTTGATGCTGAACTAAGTTGCTTTGGGCAACATGAGAGACTTGGTACCAATGGTTAAATGCCCTTAATTTGGGACATTGTATGACTAAGTGGTCAGGCTCGTTGCACATTGCGGAAAATAGGTCCTCCCAAGTGGCCTTCGTTTGCCGTCTTTGGTTTGTTGGGGTGACTGTGTACGAGCAGGATGTAGGCTCCTCTCATAAGTACAATATGGTTTTAGGCTCTCCCTTGTCCATTTGCATGGGTGGATCTAAGGGGTCCTATTTGTAAGATTTCTCTAGGGATTGTAGGGAATCCCTATATTGTGGCATCTCTAGGCAATGGTGGGTATAATACCCATAAAGGTCGCATATGGCGCATGCATGGTTGGTGCACAATTATTTCCCTTAGTTTTTTGTGTGCTTTTCCTTTTTATGGGAACTTGAGGTTGTGGCATTTATTTCAGTGTGTAGAAGAGGTTTTAATTCATCTAACTTCTAGAAAATATTAGTAGGATGGCCTACGATATTGCATAATGCGCAAGGTTGTAATGCCATAGGTATTTTGGGGTTTTCGACTTTCTTTCCTTTTTTGTTGTTTTTCTTGGTCGCATTAGCTGGTGCTACTACAGGTGTTTTGTTAACCACCGTGACCTCCTGAGGGGCGATAGGGGTTATCCCTGTAGAAGTGATGCCAAGACTTCCTAGCATGGCTGGTGGGACCAAATACCACATAGGTATTGTGAAAGCCATGTTTGGAAATGTTATAGTTTCCAAGAATTTCTTTGACACAAAACTAGGTGGGGGGTATAAAAATGGGTTTTGCGCGATGTCATAGGGTAGGAATGCCATGCCAGTGGCTTTGGTTTCCGTACTACTTGTTTCCATGTCTAGGCTGGTTTCAGTGTTTTATGAGAGAATCATGCACACCGGTGCCCCCATTCTTTCTGGGACTACCTCTGGTATGATAGGGGGATCTCCTAGGAATGATCCTATGATCGATGATGGTTTGAATTGGTCGGCAAAAAATTCTATGTACCGCGTAATTGGTTCCATAGTTGTGTCTACGTCTGGTAACACGACATCGAGAGCCATCATGGGTTTCTTATCATAGTATGTAAGCTGGTCGATGGTGATGATACGATCGTCATGGGGGAACATCATCACCTGAAAGATAGAGGACGCTATTGTTGTCATATCATATGTTGGGTGAAATAGTCATCTTTTATTTCCCACATAAATTTTCAACTAGGAAGTTTGTAAACTGTGAGGTGCACCTCCATTAGGGATTAGTGAAATAAATCTTAAACTACTTTTCATAAAGGGAAACACACTTTGTGTAATTGAAATATAATCTAAACACACTTTGCGTAATTGAATTATAATCTAAACACACTTTGCGTAGTTGAAATCTTAATCTATGGTTGCATAATTGAAATATCACTTGCAATGAGAACTAACTAATCTACACTTGAAAAATAAAATAACAATTTCAATGGAAAGCTAAACTATTTGCATGAATCAAAGTAAAAAAAACTAATTAAACTTACAAATTTACAAAGGAATGCACATGGTTGATGGGGGCCCTTCCATTGTCCAATAGAATTCCAACTCACAAAACTCACATTCTAAAACACAATTATAGAAAAGAACCTTCTTTATTTATAAGCTCACAACTTCACATAATGGAAATCTACACTCCTATTCTCATTACATCAATATCTCTTCACTTTACATCCCCTTCCATCTCAAGCCTTGTTTACAAAACATTCTATGATTCCTTCCTTTTTCTCCATTTATGATAGGAGACAGTACTCCTATTTATACAAGATTTCAGAAACAAACTCAATAATGGAGATCCACTATTTTCTCCATATATCTACAAGTGTCTCAACCAATAAGACACATCACCTTATCTTGCATGATCTTCTCCATGTGGCATATCTTCAAATCTTCATGAGGGAATTATATTTAGATCATTGGAGGCCACATGAGGGTGCCTTAGAAGCTTCCAATGAACCTACACATGTCACAAAACTCTTTCTACTTTTAAGGTATAAGCATATGCATATTATTTCCTAACTTTTTATCATAAATTCACTTAAAAACACTAGAAATCAATAATGTTTGGAAAACACAAGGGTAGCCCAAATGATGATGAAAGTGAGATGAATGTAGTGACATGGTGGTGAAATGGAGGTGATATAATGGATATGATGGTGAAAGTGGATGTCCTTTTAAGGACAATTCTGAGACCCAACATACCCCCCAACTCAAGTTATTGCATGTCCTCATGCAACCTATTACATTGATTCTTTTGATACTTTTGAATTGTCTTCATTTTGAATGATATTTGGGTTGTATTAATTCTCCTTTAACTTTTCATGATCATAGCATTTGATAAATTCATTATTTTTGCAAAGTTTTATTTGAAATACATTGGATTGCAAAATTTATATTTATGGTTGGTGCTTGTGTGACAACCAAAATTGATTTTTTTATGGAATTGAGAATTTATCTTCTCAATTAGCCATCTAATAAGCTCATCAATTTGACGATTTGCAATACATATAATATTTTTGAATCTTAATGCAATAGTAGTTGTATGTTGGTTATATGAAAGTGATGTGGAATTTGACATAACATGTAAATATAAATATAAAGTGATATCCCTCCCCCCCAACTGATGGTATTTGCAACTTTATGAACTGAGAAAAGGAATATTGTGGAGTGTTTTTCCAAAAATTATAACTTTAGCATTTTAAGGAATTGTGTGATAAAATGTTAGAAAAGAACATAGCTTCACTTACCTATGAAATGGATAATATGTGCATATGTAGCTGCTGCAAAAATATGATATGATGCTTCTTCAATTGGTTGTGCAAATAGTGGATGAAGTTGTGAAAGTGAGTCTTTATTGTTGATATTGAATTTGGTGAATCTGCTACATCTGCTACAAATGTTGAATAATGATGCATCTAATAGTATTCATGTCATTATCATACATTGGCACAATTATTATCTATATGAATGAATTTTCTGATGTCTAACATAGTAAGAAATTGTTGAATTAGTGGCCATTAATGTATGCCACTAATCAACAGGAGACCTCTCACCATTGATGACAATGTGAGTCAAGATTCTTAAGCATATCTTTCTAGGTAAGAACAATTTTTCTGATGTTGAGTCACCTAGAAGATCCGTAAAACAAGAGACATTAATGTATTCCCATTGTTTGTCGGCAAGAGAACTTGTCATTAAGGCATGCAAGCCTCAGGGTACTTTTTGAAAAGATTTTTAAGACTAAGAAAGGACTATAGATATACAATTTTCTTTGAAGTAGGATTTATTTGGGAAAGGAAAATGAACATGAAAATGAAAAAGATAATGGAGTTAATTAGAATGTAAGTGAGCTGATTGGTTTTATTCATGAATTAGAGGTGGAAAATTAAAGAAAATGAAATGGACAATGTATGTGAATTCATGGAACAACATAGGAAATTTTCTAGGAAAAATGACTGTAATCATACATGAAATACTTGGATGGATTTGAAATTTTGAGAGGGAGGAAAGGTAATGGAATTCATAGATAATGGACATGGATTCATTTTCTTCATTCTTTTCTCGAAATTGGTCTTTGAAAACCAATCATGCACAAATTAATCTTCTTCATAGAATCTACAAAAAAACTTGGCACTCACGCAAAAACGTAAATATATTCAAAGGAGAAGTGATCAATTTCTTCTTGATATCTATGAAAAAATTAAAATTTTCCAAATAAAACATATTCTAAGAAAATCAAATGCATAATATTTAGTCCAATTTCATGATATCGATGACAAATCCAATTTCCAAAAAAATGACGATATGCACAATTTCCTCAATTTACATTTGAACCATAGCATTTCATAAAGATAAAGAAATATTAATTTTCGAATGCTCTATAAAAAAATATTCAATCAAAATTCGCAAATCGACCCCTGCAAATAAAGCGTTGTTATGGTTCTGTAATATCCCAAAATTGGGAAAGCAACAATATAGCACATAAAAGTGGAAAACAATTGTAAATATCAGTACATCACATATGAGCCAAAGATAGATCCATGGTATTAAGTATAACAATAGCAAATGAGTACAATATCTTGGGGATGAAGTCCCTTAAGCTAGGGAAGAGAAGCCCCCAATGCCTAAAAGTACCAAAACATGTAATACAACTGCTACACAAAATACTGAAGCCAATACATCATAATTTTAATGAGTAACACTGCAACTGGAAAATATAAATGAATGGATCTGATAATACAATGCTCAAACAATACTGAAAATGGAGATCTAAGCTCCCAAACACTTTTTCTAGACAACCCAGAAAGGGTTTCCGGAAATACACAAAAAATACAAATGGTGTTCTAAAGCCCTATAGCTGAAGAATCACTGCAACTGAAGCACATAGAAGGAGGAGGCTGAAATTGATGTAAAAATTAATAACACTCCTCCAATAGACTCTCCCAATGAAAGTTCGATCCCTTCAATGAAGATCTAACTCCCCAAGGGGTGCACTGAACTCTCCTTTGAATCTGCTCAATAAAATAACGCGGTTTGAGAGTGAAACTGCGCTGTAGGAGATGATGGTGACTTGGCTTGGTGCCAAAATATGATATGATTCCCAAGGACCTTCCTTTATGGCCTCCAAATGGAAGGAATGCTTCCTCCACTGAAAACAAGCTCAGAAATGGCCCTATCAAACCCTCCCACTGCTGCACCCTACAACACAACACAACTCTACACAAAAACTGCGCTGTAGAAGAAAGCTGTAGCTTGGCCTGATGTCGAAATTTGGAAATGAAACTCAATAACCTCTCTTGAGTGGGAACTCTAAGTCCCTCGAGGATGAGGGTGGGATTCCCACTCGGGAACACCCTTGTGCTAAACAACACTGCAGTCTCCGCTAAACAGTTGAAGAGAGCAACAAGTCATAACAGACCATAATAAAAATAATAATTAAAACATGCTTTCCATGGCCGCCATTCCCTTCCTTATATTCTTGGTGAGCTTCCTCACCTTGGGCCCCACCCATTAAAGCCACTACTTCCATGCAAAGAATCTCCCTCCAAAACTACATTGTATCTCATTGAATGTCCACTCCCTCCATACCAGTGCTGTTGATTTGGTCAAAGTTGACCCATTCCACATGCTTCATCCCCTATTCACACATAATGGTGCTTTATCCAGCTACTTTGATGACCTCCATTCACATTTGGAGTGATTTTATTCCTACTAAGGAGATTTATGGGTCTCCCTACCCTATTACTCTTCTAACTAAGAAGGAAAAACAAAATTTAATATTCCAACTAGCTGAAAGCTAATTGGGAATATTATAGGTTCTTCTTCTTCCTTGCATCATTATTGAAAACATAACATTAGACAAAACCAACGACAAATTTTGACCATGATTTCGACAGTATAAAAACTCAATCTTAACAAAATTCAATTTGCAACTAAGTTTAGTTAAAAAGAGCTATTCAATTGTTTTTGTCTCGTGTTTTTAAATAAACCATCACAACAACTTTTTT
The DNA here is from genome assembly GCA_034641835.2 of Pinus albicaulis. Classification (NCBI taxonomy): domain Eukaryota; kingdom Viridiplantae; phylum Streptophyta; class Pinopsida; order Pinales; family Pinaceae; genus Pinus; species Pinus albicaulis. Next base: position 1,321,254,155 of record CM076580.1, on the reverse strand, counting down.
CTCAATTTACTTCAATCATGAATTTCACATCAATTTTTACGATATAAACAAAATCCAGTTGTTGATGCCTGTGTCAAAATTTTAGAACAATTAACAAATTCCAATTTCCACAAAATTTAAACTCATGACCCCTATTATGCAATTTAAATGACTCACCAATAGACCATAAGCAACATTTATGAATTTAATGGAATTTTGTATATTTTAATTATTCTAAAAATTAAAAAAATGACAACTTGACAAGTGGAAAAATGAAATCCAATATTTTTAGGAAAATGAGATTCCAAAATATTTTCCAAATCATTTTTCATATCTTTTGAACTCATCCTTTTTGCCTTCTAAATCCAAGATTTTTAGGAAAATGAGATTCCAATATATTTGCCAAATAATTTTTCATATCTTTTGAATTCATCCTTTTGCCCAAATAGTGGATCTCATAACCAATTTGTGTACTATAAAAGTTCTGCAATTGTTCATGATTTCTTTATTATTTTTGTTGCAGGTTGCAAGCATGGAGAGAATTCAGAATTTTTGCAGTATTTGTTTTTTCAAAATTTTAATTTTAATTTTTTTATTGTGTAGGCAGATAGGGTGTGGAGCTGCTGGCTTGAAGGCCCGCGTGGGGCTTCATGGCTAGGCCGTGGCGGGTGGAGCTGCTGGCTTGAAGGCCTACGTGGGGCTTCATGGCTAGGCCATGGCGGATCTACCTCCTGTAGATTAGGAAAATCGAATTTTCTCCTTCCATCATGGCCGCAACTGTCTGTGCACTAAAAATCCATTTTTTTCTCACGCAATCTGACAATGGGTCAAAAGTACCCCGAAAATCTCCAAAATTGTTAGGAATCTAAGGAAATTGCATATGAAAAGGATAATTCCCCCTATTTTGAGAATAACCCATGTCTTCGTTTTTCCAAATTATTTTTGGTTTGTTCAGAATTCACATTTTAAAAATGACGTTTTTTAAACAGCGACGCATTTTTTTCCGACAACGTAATCAATTGCTGCTGGTGAAAAATTGGAAGCTAGCTCATGGGCTTCTTCTTGCTTGCCTGAGATCGTAACCAACTTTACCCTTCAGCCTCTAGCTCTTAGTTTTATTTTGTGGTTGGTATTATTATTATTTTTTTTTAAATTTTTTGTGTATTTATTTTTTTATGTTTTGTTTTTTGTGTTGTAGATTTTTATTTTTTAAATGTGTTTTGATTTGTTTATAATATTTTTTCTTTAAATTTTATTTTATTAAATTTTTGAATGGTTTTGTTTTGTTTTTAATAAATAAACGAAAAACTAATTATCCATAATTTCTAAAAGAAGGAAAATTAATCTAATAACGAAAAAAACTGAAATTGCATGAAAATAATGAAATTGTGTAAAAATGAAATTACACAAAAAACTAAAATTGCAAGAAATATGTAATTAAAAAAAAAAAATTGCGAAAATGAAATTGCAATGGAATTGAAACTAAACTAAAAAATGGAAAAACACTCTAAACTAACACTAATCCCTATGTACACCTCCCTGGCAATGACGCCAAAATGTTTGGGTGAAATAATCGTCTTTTATTTCCCACATAAATTGTCAACCAGGAAGTTCGTAAACTGTGAGGTGCACCTACACTAGGGATTAGTGAAATAAATATAATCTAATGATTAAAATACTTTGCATAAATGGAAACACACTTTGCGTAATTTAAATCTAATCTAAACACACTTTGCATAATTAAATTCTAATCTAAACACACTTTGCGTAATTGAAATCTTAATCTATGGTTGCATAATTGAAATATCATTTGCAATTAAAACTAACTAATCTACACTTGAAAAATAAAATAATATTTGCAATAGAAAGATAAATTATTTGCATGAATCAAAGTAAAACAAACTAATTAAATTTACAAATTTACAAAGGGATGCACATGGTTTATGGGGCCCTTCCATTGTCCAATAGCATTCCAACTCACAAAACTCACATTATAAAACACTGATAGAAAATAACCTTCTTTATTTATAAGCTCACAATTTTACATAATGGAAATCTACACTCCTATTCTCATTACATATATAGCTCTTCACTTTACATCCCCTTCCATCTCAATCCTTGTTTACAAAACATTCTATGATTCCTTCCTTGTTCTCCCTTTATGATAGGAGAGAATACTCTTATTTATATAAGATTTGAGAAACAAACTCAATAATGGAGATCCACTATTTTCTCCATAGATCTACAAGTGTCTCAACCAATAAGACACATCACCTTATATTGCATGATCTTATCCATGTGGCATATATTTTGTTAGACTGCTATATTTCACAGTATCACAAGGTGACTGATTATTTCTCAGATCTCCCATTTTTAAAATAATATTCCATGGCTGTCATTTATTTCCAGAAAAAGCAAAGGGAAATCCTGACTGTCAAGCGCTTCAAATGAAACAATTTGCCTATTCAAAGAGGAAATGGGTGTTAATAAGGTGTTATGGTGAGATAACTTCATTTCTTCCCTCATTTCATTTCATTTACCCTCTTTTCCCTTCATCTTTCCATTTTCTAAAGTCCCATTCTTCATTTCCTTTCAGACCCCTTATTTAATTGTTAAAATTTTATTTTTATAGTTGAAGAAATAGCTCCGCCCACCCACTAATAGCCATATCATTGTCCCATTTTTAACTTGCCTCATCCGTAGCTCCACCCCCACTTAGGCTGCTTGATACATACCTAAATACCCTATAAAGCCGCAAAGAAACCTTACCCCATCCTTACCTTTTCGCATCAGCACTTCACGCTCTTATCATTTTCCACACTTAATCGTTTTTGACCCTTACCTTCTCATCAAAAATCACACGTCATAAGTTTTAGTGTTTAACTTCGCCGCTCATATAAAAAACTTCCAATTTGTGATGAGCAATAAATGCTAAACTTTGCGAAGTGCGATAAATGTTAAACCTTGCGATGTGCGGTAAATGTTAAACCTTACGATGTGCGGTAAATGTTAAACCTTACGATGTGCGATAAGTTAAACTTTGCAATCTGCGGTATTAATGGGCCCCATCTCCGCCATGCCACGTCACTCCTCCGCGCATTTCACTTTTTACATCGCAAATCTTAAGGTTTACCTCCCCACTGCTTGTATGTAAAACTTACGATTCACGATATGAGTGCAGGCCCACCTCCTTGCCACGTCACTCCCACCTTTAAAAAGCCCTGCACCTATCCACCATCTCCACTCACCCCCCCTTATCCGACGGTCCTTATTTCATTTCCCACTCCCCACAGCTTTCAAGCTTTAATCATGGAGGGGGGTACGAAACGAGAGGTATCCCTTACCACCATCCCCGCTACGCACCTCTGCTAATTTGCACCCCCTTTTCTCTGATACCAGTTACTGTCTGCACCCCCTCCAAAAATGGTTTTTTGATTGTTCAAATGAAACCACCACTGTTGCATGCCACTCTCGCCACCATTTCCTCTCGCAGCCATTCCACACTGTTCTCATCCAAAGTTTTGAATAATTACTGTGCATTTCAAGAGGAAGGTAGTGGGTTGTCAGTTTCAAAGCTCCGCCGCAATAATAACCAATGCAGAAGAGAAAGAGGTAGTTAGAAACATAATTACATGTAGCACACTTCGCTCAACAATTATTTCGTACCAAGGCAAAGCCAAGATGTTAGAGCCATCATTTCCTTTTTGGTATCATTCGAACGAAATCATGATCACTCTACAATTAATAACGGACTGCTACAACCACCATCTTGGTCCGAGTTATCTTGTCACCACCTGCAGGGTTCCGCTTGTTAAATTTTTATACCATCACAACATCTTTGTGATCCCAAGAGGCAATTCCTCCCTTATCTATAATAAATAACAGACTGCTAAAGCCACTGTTAGGGCTGGGCTCGTCTTATCAACGTCTGCATGTTTCCACTTGTCTAGTTTCTGCTTGAATGTAATCACTGCAGTAGACATATTAACTGACTTAAGTTTCATATTAATATTGTATGCATCAACAGTATGAGAGGGTATGGAATAGGGGCCCGGAAGGGGAAAAAACCATTGTAATAGACTCAGCTGGTTGTAAACACTCTCATTAGATGAATGAAAGATGATGTTATTTTCTAGATTCTTGTGTCATGTTATGTGGTGAAGTGCACCTTCTCTCGTAATCTGTCATCTCTAGTTTTACATATTGTTGTTCTTTCTTTACTGTGGATAGAAAATTTTGTGTAGGATTTACCATGGGGTACCCTGCTCAGTCTTTAAACAATACATTATGTTTTCCTTTGAGACCGGAATGCATAATTAAGAGACGGTCTGCTCTGCATTTCCGTTGAACCTTAATCTCCTCCTCTTTTCCATTTCACAAGTTGTTAAGATCCATTGACATGGCTAGCTTTCCTGGTTTCACCTGACCTTAGTTATTCATCCATCTGAATTTGTTTACACCTGTTTGAATCCATAGCCCAATGGCCCTCTTCTGCTGCCTCAATCACATATTTTCAAACCAACCCCTATGCACTAATAGCTAGCCTAAAATCCCCCTATAAACAAAGCTATATCTAACTAAGAGAGCCCTTTCTGAATCTAGGAAGGCTAGGTCCTCGACTCCAAAGTGGTTTGATGTTGGCCCTTTGTAGTTCTGTCTTCAGCCTTCGAAAATTTACGGGGAGATAACATACTACCGACCATACTGGGGAACGAAATTTATATTCCTTAGGAATAACATCAAAGTTCAAATCTGATTACTGATGGTGGACAGTGACCAAATAAAAGAAGGATGCATCATTCACCTGGCGACTCCATGATTCAAAGAACCCAGATTTTGAGCATTCATGGGGACTCCACAACATGCTGACCATATTTCCTACTAAACAAGATGACAAGGTTTGTTGCAAACCTTTTATCTCATAAATATTTAAATGCATTCAAGAATCAGTTATCAGAATTTCAGCTTGATAAAGATTTTCTAGAGGCTATTTTTCTCATTTTGAAATCAAGCAAATTTAGTCCTGAAGCTAAAACATGTTTTCTGGAGGTAGTTGTTGAAATATACGAAACATGTATTGAACTATTGAATTTCGAAATTCAGTCATATAATTTCCGAGACCCTAAATAGTTCTTGGAAAATATTCCTTACCTTAAGCAAGAGGAAATTGTACTACCTCTTGACTTACATATTGAGGATGATTGTGCTTTCAAGTACCAAACTAAAGATGGAGTTTCAAGGTTTAATATTGAGGATACAACTGATCAACTAGTCATTGAAGTCCTAGAAGAAAATATCATACATCATGCTTTTATTGATCCTGTAATAAATTATATGGAAGATCTTTTTAGCTCGAATTTTGAAACATGTATTCTCTACAAGGATCAAATACATTAGAAATTTCCATTACTTATTATAAATTTGGTTAAGAGTGTTATCACTCAGATTTTCCTTGAAGTTGTTGGAAGAGGAAAGGGGCCCGAGGTAACCACAAGCCAACCTTCAGATACAGAATCTAGCCAATCTGTATCCAGAGAGGGCTCTCTCTATAATATATAGCTTTGTTTTTAGAAGATATTAGGCTAGTTGTAAAGTCCAGAGTTTTGATTTTGTTTGAGTTGATGGAATTCTTTAGCTAAGATTAAGATCAAGTAGTTTCAGTCCATTGGGCTAATGGAGTCAAAGGATTGGCTACACTGGCTTAAGTCTTTCAATAGAAGATGGTTTATCAGGGCAAGATAATCAAACTAGAAACAGTTATAGATCTAAAATTAATGAAATGGAATTCAAACAGATGAAAGGCAACAAAGAATCTTTCAACACATTCAAGAGAAGAGAAATAGATTGATTATCAATAAAGAGCAGTTAAGTATTCTTTAATATCAGCTTTTAACGGTTCCATTTTGGGTTTTAGTGGAATGTCATTTGAGTCAAAAATATCTTCTAAATGAGTTAATCCTTTAGGTAAATGATTATCTTTCAGATTAATAATTTCAGATTCATCTTCTATAATCTCATCGAATTCCATTTGTTTCAAATCCTGCATATATTTTTTAGTGAATTTGGTTGGGTGAAGCATGTGAATTGCAGTCTCTTCTGAAATATCCGTTTCTTGTTCATCTATTTGATTAGATTAATTGATTGTTGTGTCTTCATCTATACTACTGTTAGAGAATTCATTTTCTAAGGTCAAAAAATTATTGATCTGATTATTATTTACAAACACTTGCCAATTCATAAGATTATCCAGTATAGCAGGTCTATGTCTAATCTCAGCTGTGAACTGATGATTAGGTCCAAAAGGTAATTTACAGGTGCTAGCGAACATTGCAAGACTGTGAGCATGCAAATTTTGTTTTCTAGGAATTTTGGCAAGTTGAGCTTGTAGAAAAGTGTTGAGAATTTCCACAACTGTTTATCTGTATTGTTTTAATCTGGGGTCTTTTGTTGAACATTCACCATTGATCTGTTGAATAATTAACTCAGAGTCTCCTATGATTGATACTCTAATTGCTCCTAATTTTTTGACATGTTTAAGCCCTAGAAAAAGAGCCTCATACTCTGCCATATTGTTAGTGCATCTAAAGTTCAATCTATAAGCATGGCCTTCAGCATGATCATTTTCAACGTTATGTATCCAAATTCCAGCTCCTGCTCCTAACTTATTTACTGAACCATAAAATTATAAATGCCACAGAATTTCATGTTCATAATCTTCATCGACTGTTTTAACATGTTTCTTAACAGGGAGCTCTGGTTTTTCAATTTTTTCTGGTATTTCTTGAATGTCTGATGTTTCTTTGTTTTCAGAAATTTCTTCGATTTGAACAGTATATTTATTTGCAGTTTCTGTTTCTGGTGCTTCTAGTTCAGTGGGAAGGTCAAATTCAGCATTATAAAGGATGAATGAGTCCATATCAGAATGTACTGAGTAGACAGGGAAGTTTTCAGGCTTTTCCTGACTACTAACTAAATATTTCATCAAGGTCTCTCTGTATAGTCTTTTATGTTGACTAAACACTGAAATAGTAGCATATGACATATCTAATTGAAGAGATCCTCCGAGTTTGGCACCCCAGGATCTGGACAACAACATACCATATTTGGGAGGAATGTCTGCAACTACTATATCCATCAGAATAGATTTCGCAGGGTATTGCACCAAAGTAACACACAAATCTTTAATCAAACCTAAACATCTTACCTGACTTGAATCAAAAGAGAAAAGATCTTTATATGGTCTGGTAATGTCTAGGTTTAATCTTTCCATCACAGCCTTTGGCATTAAATTGTGAGACACTCTAGAATCAAGCATGGCGTTGTGAAGTATTTTGTCATGTACGTTTAAACTCACATAAAATGGAGGAGTTCCTCCACTTTCTGGTTTAACATTTACTTCAGGGCCAAAAAGTAGTTTGGGTTGATCATAAAAAACATTTACTGAATCATCCATTCCAGTAATGTTAAGGGATCTGCTGATTTGGCTTCTACAGACATCGTGTTTAGCTAATTCTGCTAATGGAACAACAATCTTTAGTTTGCCTATTTCAGCTTCTAGATTGAAATATTTTTCTGTTTGAGCTCTAGTATTTTGAACAGTTGGATTTTCTCTATTTTTTGGGTTTTCAGTGTTTTTCTCTTTTTCATGCATGGGATTATGAGTTGAAGGTGTTTCTGAATTAAATTCTGCTGGTTCTTCTATGTTTCTTGTAGGAGGAAAAGTATTGGAAAGTTGTTTATTATTTAGTTGATTATCAGACACATCTTCAATTATTGGATTTGCGGGGTTAGGACTTGCTCTAGAAAGAATTTGTACAGGAGGAGTGTTAGTTTTATCTTTGATGTTTTGTTTTACAGCTTTCTGTTTGCTATTCTTTGGCACGTCAATCCATCTGCTTCTCAAATTGTATTGTTTATGAACTTCATAAATTGCTGAATCATATCCTTCTTTAAAATCAAAATTTTCTCATGAATGAGTTTGAAATGTTTCAAGAATGTGATTTTCTTGATCATCTTGAGATAGGAAAACTTCTGGTTCATTTTTGTGTTTAGTCAAGTTATTTTTTTCAACATCCTCAGTTGGTTCTTCAGAAGATGAACCTTCAACAAAATTTTCTTGGAATGGTGGCCTGATGTTTTGGTCAGGAACATTTTTCCCAGTATTTTGGTTTTGATTTATTCTGAAGTTTGGGTTTCTAACAACATTTTGACCATCGCCAAAAGACTTTATTTCGATTGTCTCTACTCTGTCTCCCAGTCTTTCCATCCCTTTAATAATTGCATCCAACTTTCTTTCAAAAGTCGAAGGTTCTTCGTTGATAGGCATCCTTATTTCAGCTCTAGTTGTAGCTCGTTTTTCTATGAGGTTAGCTTCAACACTAACAACTATGCTTTACATCTCTTCTAGAGTTTGGGGAGCTCTTTCCCTAAGTGAATATTCTATGTCAGAATCAAACCCATCAGGGAATTTAACTAGTACTGAATCCGGAGGGGGTCTAAGGTTTTGGGGAACAACGTTGTAGGCTTCGTTGAATCTGATGATATAATCTTGCACTGCTTCATTAGGTCCTCTTTTCAATTTTCCAAAGTCAGATAGGATTTGAAGAGGGTATTTATTCTTCTCCCATATATTTAAAAATGCCCTATACAAGGCTGGTAAGTCAGCAATACTGTTTGGAGCAAGAGCCCTAAACCATGTTCTGACTTCCCCAGTAAGACTCTGAACAAAAATTCTCATTCGCAAGTCATCAGCGTCTATTTCATAAAATTAAAAGTAATCAGTCATCCTTTTGGTATGTTGTTGAGCAGTGTAAGTACCAGAACCATCAAAAGGGGTGATTTTACTCTGATAATCTTGAGGCAAAGCAGCAGGGTTTCCTGGCAACCTTAACGGAGCATATCTATTAGCCATTGGAAGGTGTAATGGAATAATAGGTGATGATGGTCTGGAAGTAGTGGGTGGAGGAGTAGAAGGAGTGGCTTGTGTTTAAGAAGTTTGGGGAAAAGTAGCTGAACTTGGGGAAGCTGCAGTAATTACATAAATGTTTGAAGTTTCTTCAAAGGTCTGTTCAGATTGAATGGAATTTTGTAAATGTCTGTCAAGATGTAATGAAACAAATTTCAATTGTAAATATTCAAGAAATAAGGGGTCCGGAACCAGTCTGGATAATTCAGTTTCAGAAAAATTCACAAATAAAGATGTTTCGAATCGCTCATCAAAAGTTTCTTCATCAAAATAAATCCACTTTACAAGACAGGAAGCTGATCTATAAAGAGGTCGAGAACTTCCAGAGCTTTCTTGACTTTCTTTTTCAGAGCTTTCTTGACTTCTAAAAATTCTGGGAATCAGATTTGGATTCTCAAATATCGGTGGTGGGTTAGGGTCAGGATTTGACCTGGTATAACGAATCCTTTCTGAAGCCAGTTTTATTAGTAATGTTTCTTTTTAAGTTTTTTGTTTTAAATGGAATGAAAATACAACTTCGAAAAATTCTCCAAGAAATTAAATATTTTTAATTAAAATTTTCTCAAAGATTTATTGAACTAGAGAAACTGATTGAATTTTTGAAACCAAAGTTGATTCTATAAACTAGACCGGAGATTGACTGAAGTAGCATTTATTTACTATGCAATTGCAGAGCAAAAAGCATTTAGAAGGCTACTTGGCTAATCTTCAGACTCCGTATGTAGTTTATAAATCAAACAATAATACCAATAAAATGATTCGATCCCCAGTATGGTCGCCACTATGTTATCACTCAGATTTTCCTTGAAGTTGTTGGAAGAGGAAAGGGGTCCGAGGTAACCACAAACCAACCTTCAGATACATAATCTAGCCAATCTGTATCCAGAGAGGGCTCTCTCTATAAGATATAGCTTTGTTTTTAGAAGATATTAGGCTAGTTGTAAAGTCCAGAGTTTTGATTTTGTTTGAGTTGATGGAATTCTTTAGCTAAGATTAAGATCAAGTAGTTTCAGTCCATTGGGCTAATGGAGTCAAAGGATTGGCTGCATTGGCTTAAGTCTTTCAATAGAAGATGGTTTATCAGGGCAAGATAATCAAACTAGAAACAATTATATATCTAAAATGAATGAAATGGAATTCAAACGGATGAAAGGAAACAAAGAATCTTTCAACACATTCAAGAGAAGAGAAATAGATTGATTATCAATAAAGAGCAGTTAAGTATTCTTTACTAAATAACCAAAAATGTAGGAACTAGAAAAATAGGAGCAATTAAGAATTCGCTGTTTAAACCAGTTTGGAAGAAAGCATTTAGAATACTAACGACCGAAATCAGATTACACCTAAGTACTTTCTGATTTAATTCTTTTCGTTAAATATTAAGATAATGAAACACATATGATATTGTAAACAAATATAAAACTTCAAAACATGGGATAGAGATGACTTATTGATCCTTCATTCGACACATGAATCCTGAGAAAAGTCTTCTGCCTCAATTCCTTGTCCAGTTTTGCGACGAAAAGTTTCTCCAAAGCTCTTTATTCCAAAATATTCAATGTTACATCAGAGTATAAGAATCCACCCTCAATAATCCGATTGAGGGCTTATTTATACAAAAAATCATACAAAATATCTCTTAACAAAACGAGATATAATCTAAGATGAATCACAAATAAATTACAATAAAAATAGAGACAGATGGTCTCATAGATAAGACAAAAAAGCAACTAATGTTGTGTTGTTTCCTCCTTTTGAGAATGTGCTGGAGGCAGGACCTATTTCTTAGCTCTTCGTTGTCCTCTTCAGTAATTTTGTTCTAACTGACTTGCTTCATTGATACTCTTTGTTTTTACTGATACACTTTCAACTGAACTGATACTCTTTGACCTTCGTTTGTCCTCTTATCTTCAATGTGTAGTTTAGGTTTTTACTGTCTATTTCAACAGTAAATCATTTAATATCATGTTTCCTTTGATTTTCTTTCAACTGTATGTTTTATCTTCCATCTCTGTTTGAATAGATTTGATAACACTCTTGGAGTAAACAAGTCTTATGATTAGTATTAAGACTATTTATCCAAGGATGTGGTCTTCTGATCACCTGTAAAACAAAACAAATTGTTAAGAAAGCATTGGTTTGCAGGGGAGGTCGAAAATGTTTCATTTTATTTTGAGAGGTCTGTGGAATGAATCTAGAATGATTTTTTGGAGGTAAACCATGCTCGAATCGGTTAACAGAGGCTTCAGGTGGCGCAGCTAGGTTACAAAGGGTTTTACTGCACAATCAGGTGAAAATGAGCAACACTAGGGTGAATTGGTCAACAAACTCACTAGTATTAAAACCCATTATTGAAGATATCATGTTTAAAATAAGTCTGCCGTCATCAGTAAAATAGGTGTGGCCATAAGGGGGGGGGGCCTTTAGGTTGATGCTGTGGTAGCATGAAAGTCTAACAAAGAAGGTTTAACTCTTCATGGGACAATTGGGTAGACTTCTCAAGTAATTCAGCCATGTATAGAGGAGTGAGGGCTTGACCAGGTTGGAAATGTAGCATCTTATTAATGGATTGAGCAGTTATTGGGAAGAGGACATCTTGACTTGGGGATAAGACTGCTCTTTGGTTAGGATCATAGTTGGCATGGCAAAGATGGATGATTTCAGGGAAGATACAGACTGCTAGGAGAAGGTACATGGGCATATTGGATTCCCAAAGTCCAATTATGTCAGAACCATTCAAATAATTGTCTCTGCAGCGACAAAATATTCGAAGGGAATTCTCACTGATACCTAGGTCTTTGATTTGAAAATCCATATCGGCTAAAGGTAAATAATCCAAATCTTTGTGAGGGGCATTCAACGGTGCTACGTTTAAAGCCACCGAAACTTCCATTTTTGGTTCTTGTGGATTCAAAAATGGAAATTTGGGTTTTAACGGGAAGAACAAGTGCAATTGCAGGTTTTGGAAATTCAATTACAGTTCTTGGGATTTAAGGAATGAATAATTTTAACTCCGTTTCAGTGAAAGAAAAAGGAAAGCCGAGTTTCTTACAGAGTTCAGTGGGATTTTCTAGGGTAAATACCTATTTCTCTGAGGATGACGCTGGTTTCAAATAGGTACTGGATAAGGCAAATGATTTCTTGAACGCTTGACTGCAATTTTCTTAGATGAGGCAAAGGTTGGCGGTCTTCAGCTATGAAAATTTTGAATTATTGTGCATGGAAGTGAAGTCTTTCTCTGTGAATGAAAAAATGAAAAACGCGGGCTTGTTTTTTTTTATTCACAAAGTCAATGGGTGGCGGAATTTATTATTATTTTATTGGATGATGTCAGCACGGTATAGTGGACATGTCACGAGCGGAAAGGTGGTAAGTGGTTTGTATCGCACCACTTATGAGGGAAGGCGGTTTTAGGCGGAAGGGCAGCGATGCGATTCAACGACTGACACGTAGCACGACACTGTTTGAAAAACCGCCGGCCCATCGCGCATTATATTTCATACGTGGATGGCTAGTGAAATAGATAACAGTCGTTGATTTCAAACGGGTCGATCGGACGGTCGACAGGACAGGGAGATGGCGGGGAATTAACGGCGCGGGCCCGATGTAATTAACTGTTAATTAAACCCATCGAGTGGAATTCGATTGGCTGGGGACGGTTATTAATTAATCGTGTGGATTAATTAATCCCTGGTACTACGGATGGTCGGGAATTGTTGATTTTTATTTTTTAAACACATATATAATATGTTTAAACATTTTTTCATATATTTTATTTATACAATAATTAAATCAATGCGATTTATTTACTGTAGGGGGGCGGGAATAACATTAATGTTATATTTTAGCCAAAAGGGGGTATTTTGTGGGTTTTTAATTTGAATAAAATAGGAATTAAATACTTTTGGCTAAAAAGTCATAATATGAGGGTTTTGGGGATATTACTATAAAAGGATTTATACATAATAGGAAAAGGTGATTTTCATAGGGAGTTAATATATAAATTTAGAGTTAATATGACAAAGGGACAATGTAAACTCAAAACACTTAAATATAACCAAGAAAGTGGAGATTCAAAAGTAAATGGCATTATTATACTTTCATTACTTAGACTTAGAATAAAAAGTGATTTTGAGGGCTTTTGATGATATATTTGAAGGATTTTCCTAAGTAAAATGGGATTTTACTTAGGAAAAGATTTTAAGAGGTGAATGAATGTGATAATGGATGATTTCAAGTACTTAGGTTTTTTCAATTATTGGGCCGAGGGTCCAGTCCCTCCAAAAGTTGAAATGCATGAGCCACTGTCTTTAAATACCACAGATACTAGGAAGTGATGAAGTGTTTTAAAGGAAAAATGAGGGGATGTTAATAATCTGTTTTGGATGCTGTACAGACTTTTCTAATGTTCTTGCCTTGTGATGAAAGTAATGTTCCATTGGAGCCGTTGACCTTCATCACATGGTGCCGTGTGTCTCTGCCACCTACTTTCTTGCTCTGCCATTTTTCTCTTCTTTGGCCAGGGTTTCTGCTTTGGCAATACAGCAATCTTCTTCTTATAAGAAACCCTATCTTTAAGTCTACATTTAACCTCAGAACAAATTAAAAGCTTGTTGAGCACCTTTTATTAACTCTAAACATCACTTGCTCCTTGGTCATCAATTTGGTTAGATATTTATTCACTATTCTACAACATGAAATTGAAAAATGAATGAGTCGAGTTTAAACAGTTTGACCCTTCATAAATTGTGTCAAAAGTTTGACAAACTGCACACAATTTTGTTTATTGCATCAGAGCAAAAAGTAGTGGCATTTAGACTTGCACACTTTCCTGGTATATTTTTTTTTGGGGTTCATTTCTTTCACTTTTTTTGACCATTTTATTCTTTTCACCCTTTGATTTTTCTTTTAGGGTATACCCTCTTTACATTTTTTAAATTTTTTGATTTTTGATTTTTTAAGAATATGGAACACCTTTGCAACAAGAAAAAGGTTTGAACATATTGCATAGTTCAACAAGTCAATCATGAAAAATGACACCTATTGGTATAGGTGTCTAACAATGAGGACACATAATCAAGTTATACTTCTGATTTTACCGATAAGCAGTCAAGTTGTCCATTTGTTTCTGCTGCTACTTGACTGGTTGCACTGGCATTATTGTATCATTTAGAAAAACAACAATTTCATTAAGGTAGGTTAGGTAGGTGTGAAAATAAGCTCAGCACTCTGAGCATTTTTCAGTTTTAGTGCTAGGATGTTGTTTTATTTCCAGTTCAAGTGTGTTCTAGACTCCAGTTTTGCAAAGAGTGTTGATTTTGAACTGAGCCTTCTCAGCCACAAAGGTTTTTGTAGCAGATTAAGTTGCAGATTTGGGATTAGCCCAATATATCAGGCTACTAGTCTATAGTGTTCTTGGCACCTCCTCAAGGAGCTACCATCCCCAGCTGGAGTCGCTGTTAGACTCATGTATTTCACAGTATGAAAAGGTGACTGATTATTTCTCAGATCTCCCATTTTGAAAATAATATTCCATGGCTCTCATTTATTTCCAAAAAAAGCGAAGGGAAACCCTAACTGTCAAGCGCTTCAAAGGAAACACTAGTACAAAATGGCTAATTTGTTACTAAAAAAACGACTAAAATTCGCATATAAACGACTATTTTTCGATCGATGACCAATAGTAGCTAATTTACAGTATCTTATAACACGACCAACTTTTGGTCGTTTTTAGCTTAGTCATTAATTGGTTATCTCAATTTTGTCATCTAGTTGTATATTTGGTCATTGATTTGGTCATTGATTTAGTCATTGATTTGGTCACTAATTTAGTCATTCATTTGGTCTTTCATTTCGTCACTGATTTAGTCATTCATTTAGTCATTCATTTGGTCTTTCATTTTGTCATTCATTTAGTCATTCATTTAGTCATTCATTTGGTCACTGATTTAGTCATTCATTTAGTCATTGATTTGATCTTTGATTTGGTCATTAAATGTCACAATTAATGACCAAATACACAACAAAATATATTACTATATGATCACCCAAGAAATCCAATTAATGACCAAAGAACTATGACCAACATGTTGGTCGTGTTATAAGATACTGTAAATTAGCTACTAATAGTCATATATATGTAAATTTTAGTCATCGTTTGAAACCAATTAATGACCGAAGAAATGTGACTAAATTTTAGTCGTGTTATAAGATACTGTAAATTAGCTACTAATAGTCGTATATATGCAAAATTTAGTCATCATTTGTAGTCACAAATTTATCATTTGCAATAGCCATTTATTCATTATATAAACGACTAATTTAGTAGTTTATATGCGTTTCATTAATAATCATTCTAAAAATACAAAGTCGCATATTTTAATTACAATACTAAACAACATCAAGTGCAACTATAAATAATTTCAACCACACAAATTATATTATATGAAATGTTAAAATATTACAATATGAGTTTCCAACTTTATATTAGTTGGACTACAATTTACACATGAAATGATGTTTCATCACTTCAAAACATTATCGTTGTGTTGTCAAGGCATTACAGGTGAATTCACCAACTCTGAAGACTTGATCATCAGTCTTTATATGTGTGTCTTATGCGAGATATTGGTTCCAAGGGTATCACCAAACCAGTGATCCTCTCTCTTTTTGCATTTGTCGCTCCAATGTTATTGCTCTTTTCTTTTTTCAATTCATGCTTCTTACCATCAAAACTGATTTCATTTTCTGAAAACAAAATAAAATACAATGCACTGTAAGAAATGAAAAACAATGAACACTAGAATATAATATAAATTAGACTATAAATAGTTTATACAACATATACCTTAACATCAACAATGTCAAAGCAATTTTCCTTTAACATCAATTTCTGCAAAATAAATGTCACATTATTATTTCCCATTTCTCAACATGCTACATACGATAAATTGAAAATCACATAAAACCAAGAGCAAACACTTTTCTAATCAAAACAAACAAACAAACAATGCCTCTAATAAAACTTCATTATAATATTAGCAAATGAAAAAAGAGCTAGTGGACCATTTGTGTTGTTTGACTTTGCCTATTTTTGTTATAAAGTGCTCAGGAACCAACAAATGTGAGCACAAGCTAAAAACTAACCAACCGTTCACTAGTCAACATGAGAGATCCAAATAAACCACAAAATTGATCAGGCATTAAAATTGTGAGCAGACTACCTTGAAATTTTCTTCTTGAGAAATACCTCAAAATCCCCTCATTTCTAATAAGCTTCCTGGCCATGTATCTCCATCCTTGATTTCCCTTGTTATATCTTGAATAAATAATATCCCTTCAACAACCAATTTTGCGAGAATCCTACCAAGTAACTCAAAAGCCTTGTGCACATCAATAGTAGCATCCTCCAATGAAAATAGTACAATCTCCAACCTAGAAACATCAAAATTATATATAGTTATAATGTTGAAGAGTGTAACTAGGTAGGTCTTCCTTGTAATGACTATGTAACTAGCATTTTCACCGAGAGGTGCAAAGTAATGTCGGGGAGTGGGGAAAACAATAATTAAGTGAAATATATGGAAATTTTAGTTCATATATATCTTTCAAAGAATGTAATAGGAAGTTAAAATTTAAAAGAAAGTTACACTAACATAAAGGAACACTAATATATTGTCCTAGAATAATGGCATAGTAATGATGGTATCAAAGATCCTTCAATAGTCACTCCAAGGAGATTGCTCTAGCTCTTCAAATGATTCAAATAACTGTCGAAACTAAATATTCAAACCTGCTCTAAATCCATCATCAAAAGGTTTTCAATGTGCTAGAAAGGGGTATTTAAAGGTTTTTTAAAAAAAAACTTTCAATTGCTACTACAATACTGTTTTAAAGCTGGTCCAAAATTGCCTTCTAACAACTTTAAAAGATGTCATACAAACACCTTCAATAAACTGCTATACAAAAACACTCTATGAAGTAATCCATATAGAGAACACACCAATAGCCCAGAAGAGGAAAATGAAAAGTTTATCTGCAGTTACATTTTACTCTAAAAAATATTCATATCAAAATTTGTTAACGTCAAACCAAAATTTTGTAATTTTCAAGATCCTAAGTTCAGCACCAACTACCCAACAGCCTAGCAAACTTGACAAGAAGACCCTGACTGTTCTTGTACGCTATAAGACAAGATGGTCAACAATGTCATGAGTTATAGCAAGCACCTACAATTGTTTCAGCATGTCTTATCTTTTTAACTGATCCATCATCTTGAATTTGTCTAACATTCTCTCAATCATCAAAATCAGCATTGTCAAGCTTTAAAAATATAGCATTCACTCCAATCTAGAAACAAAAATATGCATTCACAACTCAACTTACCCAGTATTATGCTGGCCTCATTCTTAAGTTGTAATTAAGTTGATGCCATACTCATGCAGTAAGCTCCCGCGTCATGGACCACCATTCCTGCCCACTGAAAGAGGATGGCCACTCAAAGTTAAGCCACTAGTGTATGCCTTCAAAGAAGCATCAAAAAATAATTCTAGAAACAATTCAATATCATATTGGAAAATCAATTCCTTCTCATCATGCAAGTATATTAGGTGTGATAATTATTGTCCTGTAACTAACCACCATTTCTGGAGTTGGAAGTTCCCTGTCCTTTCCTCAATGTGCTATGTATCAAGAAGAATATCAATTAGAAACATCTCAAAATCTCAAAATCATTTTATGATTCATATCACAACTTTCAGACTGTGTGCCTGTCATGAGAAAGAATGGTCTATTTAGTATCTGGGAATCTCAATACCAGTAATATTTCCTGTCAACAAGGAGACTACAAAAGTAGGACAAATTATCCCTTCTATATTCATTTGGAAATGATCATCCCTTCAATCATGCATCATCAAAAAAGTTGGGTTTGCCCCAAGTCAAATTTATGTACTAACTTGGTAAGCTCCATAAAGGCTAGGCCTAATAAGCTCTGCCATGCTGCCATCAATTACAATGAAGTTCTTGTTACCATTTGTCTTGAATCCAACAACTCGACTCACAAGAACACCAGAGTTTGCAACAAGAGATCTCCCAGGCTCAACAATGAGTGTAAGATTTCCAGATAATACAGCTCTCTTACCTAAAGAAATAGCCAATGGTGCAAATTACAGAGGATAACAGAGATCACAGTTATCCACAGAGAATGGCGGAACAGAAATATGAGGAACAGGAAGACAAAGGAAATTTTTTGACAGCCCAGAGAGATAATATCTTTAAACTGATCAAGATTGGTCCAGATTCTGCTGAGGAGACAAGCTGTAAAGTAACCACAGTTCCTGAAGAGCCTATGGAACATGAAGCTGTGCAGATAAATTGTAAAGTAATCAGAGTTCCTGAAGAGCTTATTGAATGTGAGGTTGCAGGGACAAAATGTGACGTAACCAAAGTCCCTCAAGAGCCTAGGGAGCATGAAGTTGTGCATAATCAATCTCTAAATACCCATATCAATGCCCTTGAGTTTAAATATGAGCCTAGAGACAGTTGTCAGGACTCGGGATCTGTACACCTAGGATCAGGTGAGTGTTCAGTCACTGAAGTTCTTACTGAATCCAAAGGAAAATTTTTAGTAAGAACTATGCTAAGTGATAGACCACTAAGAAGGTGGCAGCTAGTGATAGACCACTTCTCAACAGAATACGTGTCACAGATACCAGGGGGTAACTCCTCTAAATCACAGCAGTGGTCCAAGATAAAATCTCGCATTATGGGAAGCTTTAGGCTTGACTGGGAGCTATTGAACCTGGACATATTTCCAAGCCCTTCACATAATGTCAGAGATATCTTCTCCAAGTTTTGCAATACTTTACTGTGCTCTTGAAGTGGAGGCACATCCAAATTCTCCAAGTGAATATTCTTAAGCTGAGTAAGTGAAGATAGGGCTGTAGACTGTTCACTATGGCTTTCTTGTACCCATAATTAAACACTATGAGGACTTTCAGTTTCTTCATGTAACTCAAAAATGATGGAAGAAAGTATTTGGTTGTAGAAAAGAGTAATACCAAAGCCTCTGCTTCACCAAAATTCATCTCACACCACTTATCGTCTTCCATTGCACCTACATAGGTGAACCATAGAAGCAAAGCTAGATTAGAACATTATAGGTTATTGCATATATTTTCTAAGAACTTTTGAATCAATGATCAACACCTAGATATCATTAAAGGTCTATGGTATATCAAAATAGAAAAATTTATTAAAGTTCTTACTGTCCTCCTATTTAGGCATAAGAAACCTCTTCCTACCAACTATGCTACCTCGGGATGCCAAATATAGGGCCAAGTCTCGCATTACATCATGTTGAGAAAAGTACGGCTCAGAGGCACTGCCATAATTGATTGCTTGGCTCCTACTACATCCAATTACCAAGACAACACAATGTATAAGACAGAGGAAGCTATGATCAAATTATATTGAGCACACAACAGTTAGAAATGAAGGCGCTTACCTGAGATTGCTTCTTAAATTCAACAGATTTCTGCTTGCAAGCTCTAACAAGATGACAAAAGCATCGTGCCACTCCATCTTTCGCACATAAATCCAAATATCCAATAATGCATCCACTGATATCTTTCTATCCTCTGGAAATGACCCCAAGTCTAAGAAGCACTCCCGTGCTTCCTCATCCAGGGCATCAATATTGGTCTCTAAGCATCTAAGCCCTTCTTTGTGATAATCTGATATTGATTCCCCTTTTAAGAGTTTGTTCTTGGCACCCTCTCAGGCCGGATGAGGCTGACCATACAAAGAGCTTCCGATCACCTTCAGAGCAAGTGGCATACCTTTACATTCCGCTTGCACCTATGATTCATACATTAGCAACACTAGTGAAAATTCTGTAGGTGGAAACCAATCAAATACCAAAAACAAAAAGTTGTTGAAAGCATGAATAGTTGCCTGATAAGTATAAAGTTCACTCACAGGTTTTTGTTTGATTGTTTATGAAGATGAATATACATATGGCTAGAATCTATTTTAATGGATTACTGATACCATTGTTAAGAGCATAGTAAGTACTAATATGGAATTATGTAAAACTATAATGATATCCTAATATGATATGCCACTGTAGTAATTGCTTGTAATTAGGGACATTTAGGAGAACATTGTGTCACAATCATTAAATTGAACCAAACTTAGTACTTGGTAAAATAATATATTGCATATAAATTGCATTACCTGCTTGACTAGCTGGTTGTCCGCATTACTTGGAATAGATTTCTGTCCAAAAGCCCAAAAGCAGAAAAGGGGCAGAGCATCGGCATCATCTAGCAATGGCAATTCATAAAGCCTGGTAGAGGTTGTTGTGCGGATGATAGAACGATCTCGGGTTGTCACAAGGGTCTTATAACCTTCACCTGTAAATGACAATTTTTCCAAAATTGCCATAGACCAGACATCATCCAACACCACAAGAGTTCGCTTGGCTCGCCTGAGCAGATGCTGCTGTAGCTGTCTATGTGCATCTTCAATATTCTGAAAATCAGGTTTCTTCCTCCGAACAATCTTCTCCAACATGGTCTCTAAAATTTCCCTCAGGTTTGGGGATTGAGAAACCGTAATGAAAATCACATTGTTTTGAAAAACACCTGCCATACATAAAAATCAATTTGTTAGGATTGAAATTCCATAAATTGAACAGAAATATAAATTAAGTGCAAAAGGGAAATCCTGAAGATCCCTTAAGATTCAAGAGACCAACACTCCTATCTGTGATTAATGAAGGGAAATCCTGAAGATCCCTTAGATTCAAGAGACCAACACTCCTATCTGTGATTTTGACTATGGTAGAAACTTTGGCACCCATAATTATGTGCATCTCCAATCAGCATTGCCTATTAAACAGAAGAGTGGAAGGTCTGATATTTTTTCCTTTGACAGTCATCCTACATATGACATGGACTCCGATGAGGAATAAAAGAAGTCTTATCATATCATCAAGCCGTTTTGTGAACCATATGAGAGAAAGGTAGAAAGGTCCATTCCATTTGTTGAAGGAATCCTTATTGAAGATGAATAGTCTTGTCATATTGAAAGAACAAACCAATATATAGGAAAACAAGAGGACTTATGCAAACCCATAATTGATTAACTACACAGTGAACAAAATCATTTCCAGGCTTGCCTCTTATTGTTCATGGGTATGATAAATTATCTTCAAAGGAGTTTCTTCTCCTAACTATAAATTATATTCGGGTAACTTTAATTTCTCATATAAAACAGCTCCCTGTCTGCAACAATGGTGTTCATGGCCAGCATACAATTGTTCCTATGTTTGATCCATAAACGTTGGAACTTACAAACTTGAGGATAACAATGGATATGTGGCTTGAATAAGTCAAGTATTAGCTCCCCTCAGATTTCCTTGAATAATGTCTGCACAACATGATGCTATATTTATCAATACCCTACATGTCCAAGAGTATTCCCATATTGAATATGGGATCCTAAATCTTGCTAAAAAGATCCCAGCAAAATGCCCTGATCTAAGCCTAATTTATCTGAATGTTTCATTCATGAAGATGGGGTCACAACAAAATTACTAAGAGAAAGACCTGCAACAAATTTATGGATGATTTGATTATCTATGCTACAACAAACTGTTGAGAAAAAAAAAGACACACTTCAGATCGCTGGTTTTGGGCATATCTCTGAAATGCCTACAAAATTGTGATTTTCAGATCTGTGTAAGCCACAAGAAGAGCCACACTAGGCCCGTGTAGGCTACATGAAGGGATGCAGTATAAGCTTGTGTTAGGCTGCAGTTAAAGGCATGTTCATGCATGTTTGAGACAGTGTTTAAAGGACTGTTTTGAGCCTTATTTACGAACAAAAAAATTCAGATCTGTAGGAGAGCTTCAAAACTGAGTCCCGTGGAAAATAATCTAATCTGTTATGACAGCCTTGTTATGGCATATTTGAGCACATTTCAGGTCTAAGTTTATTGGAGCAGGTTGCAACATTTTTGGGAGCAGTCCTTAAGCACACACAGTTACATATTTTTGGGAGCCTTTGTGAAGCAGTCTTTGAGATTGGAGAATAATCATTGACCCTTATTGAAGGAGGCTTATTGAAGATTTTCCAAGTTTATATAGGTCACTTACTAAGGCAGACATCCTTGTGGTATTGTTGAAGATCTATTAAAGACTGGAAGAAGCAAATTTTGGAGGCATTCTTGGAGACCGGATGTATTGCTAAAGCCCTCATGGAGTAACAGTCCCATGCTCAGGATGGAGAACATTTCCAAGATCTTGCTTCTCTCCAATTACAGAATTAACATTATCGCTTGTTGATTTAGATTGTTTATTCTTCACATTTTTAAGTTTTGAATGGCTAGACCACTGTCACCTCCAAAAAGTCCCTTTAGGGGTTGTAGAAACTAAATATAAGGGAAAGGATTGTGTCAAAACTCTTTTAGCATCCAAGTACAATGAATTCATAATAGTAGCAAAGATGGTGATCTAACCATCAATTGAAGAAACATTGACATTGTTGTCATAGAAACTATACTCCCCTGGTGAACCCAACCACACCCTGACTTCAGTTTGGGTGGAGAATGTCGAGAAATTAAGCCTAGTCATAATCACAACCTAGAAGAAAGAGGTAATCGATGTGACTATCTTAGCAAGATACTAGAGCTTATGGCGTATGAAGGTAACCACCGCCCTGATGAGCAAAGACAAGAACCTTTGATAAAGGTATTTAAGAAGACAAAAATTTAGGCCTATAATTCTTGAAGAGGAAAATGCATCCTATGTCATTGTGTTCACTAAATTTGAAATTTAAAACTTGAATTTAGACATACCTTAAAGCTGCAAGCAAACTTTGTCAACCGTTTATACAAACTCATCATGTCTTAAAGGGATCAACAATGGTTGCTACTTAATGCAAGCAAATGAATGATTATATAAGTCTAACATTATAGTTAAATTCAAAGACAAACATGAACCAAGTGACTCAGATTCTATCTACACAAAAATATTGTAAGAAATAGAGCAATGAAAGAAGTGCATTTCTTCAAGTTTCAACAGACCTTGGATATTCCTCACTTGGAACTTTAGGACTATATTATCGAGGAGTGGATCTTTCAAGGCCATGTCTTGCTTGGTCAATTGAAGAACCTAACAGACTCTTGAAAGAAAATGATTTTTACTTTTGAAGACCAACCACACCATTACTCGGTTCTTGTAATCACCCAATTCTTCTTATAAAGATACAAGGCAATTCCATCTTTCCTAGCATATGCTAAATTTATTGAATGATCAAGAAATGTTTGACTTATGAAATCGGACATTCCAATAATAATGGATCAGTTTACCTGGATTTTAGGAAATGGTAAAATATTAATATTTGGAAGTATAACATCATGGGTCACCAGCTGCTTAACTCTTAGGGATCTCACTCCTTTAAAGATATGATTGGACAGCAAGGAGAAAATTCCCTCCATTTCTTCATGGGACAGAGCTTTAGGATTATTGAGAGGGTCGGATTTTGGGGCTCCACCTTCAGACTTGTTCCATTTGGTGGCCTCAATGGAACAAAAATTGCATGGTTGTGCCCTTAAGAACCTATAGGAATCAGACTGTAGCGAGTGGGGTTTAGTTGAGTATCCAGTTAAGCAGAGCTATGCCCAACAACTTTCTTGTTGTTCACTTCCCCACAAAGCCTAAATCTGGAGCAAAATATGGCATTCAGATGCCTTGCCAATGATTAATATTTTCTATTGGACCCTATCCTATGACAACATATTAACCTCAGAAAATATGAGAAGGAGAGGGATCCAGGGTCCCTCCTAGTGTGCTCTTTGCCTTTAGTTTGGAATCTTCTCATTGCCTGTTTTTAGATTTCCAATTCACTATGGCGGCTTGGTTAGTGGTGGTAAATGGCCTTGAGAGTCGGTTCAAGTAGTCAAATTCACTGAAGCAACTAATTTGGACATGTCATAGTCATTACATAAGGTCCTTTCATTGCAAGGCTATTTTGAAAGGGTCTAGTTTGCATTGTCTAAATTAGTATGTTGGAAATCTGGCTGGCAAAAAATCGTGCCATTTTCCAAATAGATGATGAGTGAAATGGAGATGGTGGCAATTAAAGCTAAAGCACTGCTATATAAACATCTTAATTCAAAAGGGATTAAATTCATTTCAAATTAAGATCTAGACAAGTAAGAACTTCAATTGCTAGATCAATTTAATTTTAAATATTCTTGTTCTTCTTCCCGACCCGGGGACCCAGGTAAGTATGTCCACAATCATGTTGGCAGCTT
Source organism: Pinus albicaulis (assembly GCA_034641835.2). Taxonomy (NCBI): domain Eukaryota; kingdom Viridiplantae; phylum Streptophyta; class Pinopsida; order Pinales; family Pinaceae; genus Pinus; species Pinus albicaulis. The sequence continues at coordinate 1,321,229,889 of CM076580.1, read as the reverse complement.
CATATAACTCCACAATTATTTCATGAGTGGAGTCAGACTCAAAAAGCCTTCATTTTTGTTTTGATGGTGCCTTGAAACGAAACCCTGAACTGGCAGGAGTCAATGGGGTTCTCATTAGTCTAAGAGGGAAGATAGCATATCCCTATGGTGTTGCATATATCGACATTGGGATATAGGAAACTCGGTCCTCCTCAAGACAGGAGAATTCCCTGTTTTATGTAATATTTCTCACAATTAATATACATATGAATTGTATCGAAGCTAATCATCTCAATATACTTGATGGCCTTCTTATGTGTAAGGGAAATCTGATCCTAGTTGAACCTTCAATTCATTTACTAGTAATACACAATATTATTACAGCAAATTCTACAACATACCTTATCTAGAATATGGTAGACAAAATACACAAGAATGATGCATACAACCCTTGATTACAGCATTGGTGTTTATAACGAGGCATTTCAGCTCTAAAAGCTCCTTTTCCACCCTTAACTAAACTCTTTTCACATGGATATGTCGTTACTGGCAGCCTGAGAGAAGGGAATTTTGACCAAACCAGGTTACACAGTGTTCCAGGTAATTGCCCTGCAATCAATACCATTGAAATGTCATTGGAGAGCACATCTATAGAGCAATAAAATGATATCCATGGACCATACAAATAAGGCATTAATTAATATACTTTAAGCACATGCTAAGAGTCCTTCACAACATCTAAGCAAGCATTGCTGCTGTCTACAGTAAATATCTACTGGATAAACAGAACATTGAATAAGAGTCCAAAAGAAATGAAAAGTAATATGCATAACTAAAACAAAAAGGCCATAACCCTAAAATAGCAAACCTTTGGAAGGTGTTACACAACATTCTACAAAAATCACTGAATGTCCTTCCTTAGGACTTGATACACATTGAGAAACAATAGACAACAAATGACATCCATGTACCATAAAAGGTAGTTTTAACGTATAAAATCGGGCAGAAACATAATCTGGTGAAAGGCATAGGCCTGAAGTAATATGGATGACAAAGGAAATTAACATCTTTAAAGCACGTGCTCAGATTCCTATGCAATTTCTAGGCAAGCCTCGCTGCACTCTACATAAATTATCTCCCAAATGACATGAACATGGAATAAGAGTCCCACAAGATTATGAAAAGTGATATGCATGACCAAACAAGAGTATACCATTAAAAAGCAACCCTTCAAGCAATCCACAACACTCTACAAACATTGTTAAATGTCCTACCTTGGTAATTTATATGGATTCATTAACAACCCAAATCAATGGCTTGAAATGGATAAAATGACCAAACAAAGCAACAAGTCCTAAAAGGATGGGTCTTTAGAATCTTGTTGTATGAAAACAATGTGGCACTTCCACACTAAAACACACATTTAGGAAAAGCCCAAAGAAACAACAAAAAATAGTGTGGGGTGATGAAATGAAAAAAATATTAATGGACTTGCAATTTCTCTACAAAATTTTCCAGATTTCGAATTTATGGAAGTTTTCTACCTTCAGTGCTGAAGCAAAACAATAAAGAATATTTCACTAATTGCAGATGAGTAAATTATAACAGTATCCAACTTGCATAATTAGCTAGACCGTCTACATAATTATCAAGACATTTTTGTGAGGTAAACCATCTGGAATGCTTTAGCAACAAGTGGTCATTATCTCTGCTATAGAATGGTCAAAAGCACTTTGGTTCTGTCCCTGTTTAACAAGTAGATTGCTACAAGCAGCCCAAAACATGTAACTTTGTAAGAACATGAACTAAATAAAATTTTCCAGGTGATCTATATCCCACATCATCATAAATTTGCACGTTTCCAGGTCATTTCCTTATTTGGATTGAAGCTTGTTTTCAATACCTAACCACAACAGATCTTGGTAAATTTCTACTCAGGAAGCATTTAAAAGCGTACAAATGGATAAAGACTGTCAAAAGAAAAACTTAGTATCCGCTGCAACCGTTTCACGATGTTAAAGACATGCTAGAACAAGGATAGGCCTTACAATATGACTCAACGATCTGTCTTTGACCGTGTTTAGATTCACCTTTACACTCACCGTATGATGAAGGAAATAATAACATGCTTAATGAAATAAATGAAATAAGGTTCAAATATGGAATCTTCACAATGTGCTGAAGTTCTGAAAGCAAAACCCATAATTTATCCAGACATTGAAACCATCAAACTATCCAAGTCCAAAGACAAAATTTATGTCAATTCATCGACTATGTAAATGATCTAAAAAATAAATAAATAAAAACATTAACTGTAAACCACTTCTAGGGAGTAAACGAAGCAAACTTAAATGTAGCTACGAATCTACAATTCAGTAAATTGTTGGCAACACACCAGAACTGAGCGTATAGAGGGAAATATTAACACTAATAAAAGATGAAAATATATATATTAGGGTGTACAAGAGGTGGAAATCTTATAAAAAAACAGTAACATGCTTCATGAAATAGATGTAGTTTCTACTTAACAACATCTTCACTATGTGCTTTAATTCTGAAAGGAAATCCATCCAATAATGTTGGACATGTAATCTTATATATACAGTCTGTTCCTTGTATACTTCTCCTAACAAATTCTTGCCTCAACAATTTGAACATAACATGTCTTATACCTCAAGATTCTTGATATGAAGAATGCCACTTCTGCCAAGTGCTGTGCCTGAAGATGCTTTTGAGAGATCTCAAGTCTTCCCTTTCCTTTGTTTGAAAAGATCATACCATAGGAAATGAAGAAACCTTGACTCACAGTCAATTCCCTTTCAGTTACTTGCATAGATCTTTAGTCCACTCAAGTTTGCTTCTTTATAGACTTCTGTCAGCCCTTTGAATAGACCCTTGATCAGACCTTAGAAAGGTTTAGATATACTTCAGATTTCCTTCTTCATGGATCTTTTTGTCACTGATTTGGAGATGTCTCCTTTCTGCCCTTTCCTTCTGTCACTGATATATATTTGATTTCAATCTTTGATAATGTCACTGATGTCTTCAGTGTTTGAAATTTTTTATATAGCACAAGGCTCAGATTGTACTCCCCTTAAGATGATTCAAACAAGCTTCTTAAGTTAACACATTGTTATTCAATGACTGAAGTGGTTCAGCAAATATATTTTGAAAAATGACTCAAAAACCCTTAGACAAGCCCTGACCAGGGTGCTTCTTGCCCTTCAACAAAATTTTTCAGATGCCAACAAAATAAGCATCAGGAAAAAAATGAAAAAGCCTCAAACGCCCTTGGATTAGGGTTCAAAATTGTAGTAAAAATTTCCTCAGAAAAATTTCTTGAAAACTTCTGACAAACCTGTGAAGAACCCTCCCCAAGACAACGTGAAAATTAACTTCAAGTTCACAGAAGTGTTACCTTGTCTGCGTGGATATATTTTTTCTTCAGTGGTCGAAATTTGATCTTAGAGCTACCTCAGGAAGAGAGCCAAACTTACCTCATTGACAGAGCAAAATAGCCTCAGATAAAAATCTGTTGAGCAGGCCGAATAGATGCTACATGTAGCCGCAGAGATCCTTGTCAAGGGAGGCTAAAAATAATCATAGAACTGTGCCTCAGATGGTGCCCTCAGGCAGGCCAAAATGGGCATCAGGAAACCAGATCCGAGCCTCAGAAAATACCAACGAGAAGTGCCTCAGACAAGTCAGACATAGCATTAAGAAAAGCGAAAAGTCTGCCTCAGAACGAATCAGATTTGGCCTTCTAAATGCCAATGAAAAGTCACAAAAATGCCTTCTAAAAATGCCTCTGTATTTTCAGTGAACAGTCACAATTTGGCCTTCTAAAATGCCTCGTATTTTCAGACCTGTGTGAAGACTCCAAAAATCTAAATTGTGATCATCTATTCATCTCGAATCTGTGGCATACTCCTGTAAGTTAGTGTGAAAGTGGACATTCTGAGGCAGAATAAAGGGCATCTTTGTCACTTATTCTATATGGGATACAAGACCAAGAACACCATTGAAGCTTGTTGAATTGTATTATAGTGAATCCCCTTGTGTAGGTTTGGTTGGTAAAATGGAAGCACTATATTAAAGGTTGAAAGCACAATATTGAATTTGTTTTGAAAATCCAGAATTGAGAAGAAGCAGCCTCTGAAGAGTTTATGTACAACCTTCTTAATGCAGTGTTGAAGCCTTTTTAAAGGAGATCTGAGATCAGATCTAAGATTAGGATCAGAAAACATAGGAAACTTGACTTTATGCCTAATGATGGCCTAATAAACTTTTAGGAAGTAATTAAAAAAATCCATGGTTGATCTTCAGTCTCTTGTAGTCCCAACCTACAGTAGCCTTTCATAGATAAGTTTTCTACGGTTTACATGAACTGTCAAATGAAACTACGATACATCGATGAACTGTCAAATGAAACTACGATACATGGATAATGAGATATCAAATGAATGGATTAATAAATCAGGGTTGTATTCGTTTAAGTGGAATAAATGTAAGTAAAATTCCCCCAAATCCTCTTATCTGATGTTGATGTAGCTTTATCTCCACGTCACTGAAGGATAATTCAATGAGATATCAAAAATTATTTTCAGTCATGACCATAACACAGGTGCCATAGAAAGGTCCTAAGCCATGTGTTGATCATGAGCCATGCGAAATTAACGATCTCTGATATGTGTGGATACACCCCTGTGCTAATCCATGCAAATTTGGTGAAGATGACATATATCATAAGCGGAATTTGAGATCAAACTGAACCATACGAGCCTCAGGAACTATACATGTTTTTATTTAAAATTTTCACCCCAGATCATAAACAGTACATTTCTTAGATTGAAATCAACATATACAGTGAGCGAATAAGGGCAACAGAAACTGGTTTGGAGGCTTATAAATAAGTGAAAAATATTAGTTTTGAAGGCAAAAGTGGACCACCGTTGACCCCTTGAAAAAAATAATCCTTACCAAAAAAAATCGTATGAATCGACAATATCTTAAAACAAACAGAGCAGATGCAAAGACAGGAAATAGAAAAATATTAAATCCGACTAACCTGTGACTCTGGGTATGCAAACTTCAATTGTTTACTTGCTGCGGCTCGCCTCTTCAAAAGCCTCCAAGTTCTGTCTAACTCTGATTATATAGAAATTCGCAGCCCTAAAATAACCCTCTCCCTCTCGCCAATAGCAAAGTCCTCCCGCCAAGAGCAACACTTTGGCGCCAAATAACCAGCACGGCCAGTTTTCATCGAGTTTTTATCTAAATTTGAGAACTAACTACATCGCGCTGGCTAAGAACAACCAGTTTTCCTCTATTCTTGGGTTGTCATACACCTCTCCGCACTTCGACTTTTGACAGACTTCCAATGTGGCATGCCCTCAAAACTTTGTCTTTCCCCGACTTCTACTTTGACAAACTTCAGCATGCCCTCAAAACCTAGTCTTCCTGAACCAGTTAAACCAGTTGAACAACGAGTTTCAAAGTCAGGATTCATACCAACATTTATGATAAAATCAACGCATGCCCATGCAAATGTTTGACTTCGACTTAGTTTCTGATAGCCGTCTCCCTGAACCAGGCGCATGCCAATGTTCGACGGCGAGTCTGAAATAAACCACTTGTCCGTCTCCTTGAACCAGTGGAAGAGAAAGTCTAAAATAAACCATTCGACTTGCTTTCAGTTTTGTTTTTTGGAGAATCAGTTATCAAAAGCGAACTTCTACATAATAGAAATTTTTCTTTTTCTTTTTATTATTTGTCTTAACTTGTCTCAAATAAAAAAATACACTCTTTCTATAAAAATGATGATATATGCCAAACATACCACCAAACTTTTTATTATTATTATAAAGTAATTATTTTTTTTACTTTCCATTATTAATATTTGTTTTGTTAAATATAAAAATTAAATATATTTATTAAACCAATAATCATAAAGCATTGATGATATAATATTTTTCATAAATATTATTATTAAAATTATATAAATAAAATAATAAACCATAGATAATAATATGAATTATAACTTCTTTAACTTTCCTATAAAATCTCTTTCTCAATTGTCTATAAAAAATATATGTATTAATATCCATATCCCTTGCAATATTTATGTAAATAGTGAAGTATTTTATTGTTAGAGAAAAGACAGAATTAAATCAATTTCAATAATTTGGGGAAGAGTATTATAATTCTATGATTCTTTTATGGACATTCCTTGCAATGATCGCAAGAGGTTTGCATTGCATATCATTAAGTGTGAAAGTCAAAGAGGTTTATTTTTCATTGAGAAAATAGTGAAAATGATTGTATAACATTTTTCTTAGATTTTAATTTGTTATCTCAATGACTTAAAAGAAAAAAGAAAAAAAGGAAAAAAAAAAAGAAAAAAAAAAAATTATATATATATATATATATATATATGTATTTATAACTAATATGCATTTATCGATTAAAAAGATGGAGCGATTATGGTCAATATTTTTTTAATGAAATAAAGGCATTAGTTCGACTTAATTCCACTTTTGTTGTGGACACTCCTTGATTAAAGTCGTGTTGGTGAGCATGTTTGGTGTTACGAGAGCGTTGTGTAGTGATTGGGCGAGCTGGGCAGGACAGGGTGCGGGCGGCCAATCGACAGTTGTTGGGGTGGATCAACAACTCATGGTGGCAAGGGGAATCATGGGTATACTATTGATCGCTTTGAGGTAAATGAGGGGTAGGGTATCCAACATTAATGTTTCTTGGAGAACTGTCATCCAGTACTTATCAAAAACCTAATGGAAAGAGTATTGGACACAACTGAGAGAATTTTAACAGTACTGCAGATGGATTCATAGAATCTTGTATAAGTGAAATGTAACACTTCAATATCAAAAATGCAATTTTCCATTTATGGCGTGACACAATTAAAAATTATTGACATAAATGACTAATTCATATACTTGTTGTACTAGTCATATTTTTATTCTTGGACTATAATATTAGTGATTTACATTAATCATTATTAATTTAGTCATATATTTTAATCCTAGGCTAAATTATTCATTTAAGTTAGTCGCTTTTAGTTTAGTCACTTATTATCTAGTCATATATTTTATCCTTAGACTAAATTAGTCATTTAAGTTAGTCGTTTTTAGTTTAGTCACTTATTATCTAGTCGTATATTTTATTCCTAGACTAAATTAGTCATTTAAGTTAGTCATTTTTAGTTTGGTTACTTAAAATTGCTCAAATTTACTAGTAATTCACTTGAAAATAGTATGTCCGTGACTAACTTTTTTTAGTCACCGGTCATTAATTTGATCATTTTACTAGTGAGAGTATCTTGTGAATAATGTTAAACTTAGCCAATACATAGAAATTGTTCTAGATCTTATTAAGGAACTTCTTGAAACCCACTTTCGCTATTATTCCAAGGAAGCAAAACATAAGCTCATAGTTTGGCTACTTTTTCCAAAGACCTCGCAAATTTCCTTTTAGCCAAATCATCTAGATATCGTAGAGGTAATACACAAACCTAATATACCAAATAATTTTAAATATTGGCATATTTTTTCACAACATGCTCGTATCTATAATTTTATGAATGCTAAGGGAGAATTCCAAAATCGATAACATAGACACTAATTGTACAAGAGATGATACAATTAATAGTGATTTAGATGTAAATAATTTAGATTTGATCAACCAACTAAATTAACTAGACAGAAATAGATAAATTAGAAACTATAGAAATAGAAAAAATAGCAAATGATGAATCCGAGATTTTAACCTTAAAAATAACATTTTTCCTAAGGGATTAGCTCCATTAGAAGATTGTTTGATTCAAATGATGCAGTTAGAAAACAAAAAATGGAGCTTCCTTTAAGATCAGACATAGAAGAATGTGACAGGAACAGAAGAAAAACCTAAGCTCATCAAATTATTCAAAGAATTACCCCTAAGCCGAAAAGATGAAATACATAAGTTCGTTTAAATAATTTCAAGATGTCTTTCCTCGATATGAATACCTTTAAATATTATGACACCAACATAATTCAACATAAAATACCCATCAAACAATATTAGAAACTATTTAAACATGTTTAGGATAATTAATCTAGTTCTTATGCCATTAATTGAAAAAATATAAAAAAGGATGTATGAGGCACAAATCATAACACCTATCGTATATTCTATTTTGGTCTCAAACTTAGTTCCCACTAGGAAGAAAACAAGGGAAATCAAACTTCACAGGGGTTAGATTTCCGAAACTTAAAACAAAGTGTCGCCAAAAGATAACTATCCCTCCCATAAATGGACCATATTTTATAGAGGGTGGTAGGGTCATCCGTGGACTCTACTGCTAGATGGATTCTTTGATACAATCAAATCTTAGTTCAGCGTAGGATCACGCAAAGACAACATTTACCACCCATGGGGTGTTTCATGTATTTGAAAATGCCTTTTTGGGTTGATGAATGCAAAAGAGCCACATTCCAAAGAGCTATGGATAATAGCTTTTTCCAAGGAGATCCATGACTTTCTAGTCATTTATATAGATGACACAACATTATTTTCAAAAATGACAATGAAAATCTAGATCATTTGAGAAGAGTTTTTATTGAATTCAGAAAATTTGGCATTCCCTTGAATCCAAAAAAGAAGTACTGACTTGAATAAGCAAACTATTAGGACACATAATTTCAAAAGAGGGAATTAGGATAGATCTTAACTAGGATAGAAGCCATTTTAAACATAAACCATCCTAGAAACATAAAGGAATTAATGGCATTCTTAGGTAAAAAAAATAACTTTCTTAGAGGATTCATTTCTAATTTAGCAGTAATTAATAAGAGAATTCAATAACATGTTAAAGAAATATTCAACACTTAAATGGATGAGAGGCACAAAATATTCTTTTGAATCAATCAAAGAAGTTCTTTACAAAAACACCTGTACCTAATAAATCCTAATTTCAAAAAAGATTTTATAAGCTTTTCTTCAAAAACATACCATTGTAAACAAATGCTGCAAAAAAAGAATGATCAAGGTTATGAACATCCCATTGCTTTTTTTTTAGCAACAATTAAGAGATGCAACACTAAAGTACAATATTATGGAAAACAAGCACTTCTTTTATTTAGTGAAGGCTATTAAATATTTCAAAGTGTACATTTTATACTCACACATATCTAGACATGTTCCAAATTCAAGAGTAAAGGACATTCTGGCTCGAATGTGGCCCGATGGAAAATAGAGGCAAATGGATTACCACTATTTTGGAATATGATATTGAAATTAAGCCCACCAAATTGATTAAAGGCCAAGGTTTAGCCAAAATCATGGTCGAATCGAATTTTCATGCCTTAGATATAAATTTTATTTCTAATTAGATAATTAAGAAGATATGGTGACTCCACAGACGTTGAAGCTTTTATAGATTCACCATGGTATTCCGTACATTATATTTTTTTTACTTAACCTACAAGCCCTCTCGGTTTTTCTAGAACTAAAGTGTAGATTTTTAAAATTAAAAGTAATGAAATATTTTACCATAGATAATGCTTTATTTTAAAATATTATGGTGGTATTCTATTAAAATGTTTATTGAAAGATGAAGTCGATAAATTTATACAAGAATTTCATGCAGGTGGACTCGTGGAGGACACTCATCGGAAATAAACTCGCCGATAAAATCTTGAGGGCAGTAAGCCATCGGCCCTCTCTTTTTGCGTACGTTAGAAAGTATGTGATCTCGTCGTAAAAAATGCTAGATATTTGAAGGGAAGAAAAAAATATTACCTTACCTCAAACTCCATCTCCACATAAATTCCATTTTAGAAATGGGGTTTAGACTTCATTGGTGAAATTCACCCACCCTCCTAACCCAACATAAATGGATTTTGACAAATTAACGATTACTTTACCAAGTGGATAGAAGCTATCTTTCAGACAAACCATTGATTCCGTCATTATCTCATTCCTTTTTATGTATATTATCCTCTCTAGATTTAATGCCTATAAAATTCAATACCGATAATGTACCTGCCTTCAAATCTAATAAAATGGTTGAACTTTGTAAACAACACCACATTACCCTTGGCCATTCCATCGCTTATTACCCTCAAGGTAATGGACTGTAGAATCATCAAACAAAACCGTCAATATCATCAAAAAGTTGTTAGAAGATAACAAAAACACTCTGGAACAAAAGGTTGGTCAATGCCTTATGGGTAGATAGACTAACTACAAATAATTCCATTGGTACATCTCCCTATCAACTAGCAGGATGGATGTTGTTTTTCCATCCTCATTGGGAGTGCCAATGATGAAAATGATCCAAGAGCCACAGTAGAACCCAATGATATCCAAAGAGAAGGATAAATTTTAGACAATACATTTGAAACAAAACATGGAAGAAGTCTATGTCAAATCACAAGTGATCCAAGATAAAATTAAAATTATTTTTGACAAGAAAACAAAAGAAGATGATTTTTACATAGTTGATAAAGTGCTTAAATGGGATTCTAGAAGAGGAAGAAAAAGGGAAATATGGTAAATTTGATTTTCTTTGGAAAGGCGGCCCATACATCATTTAAGGTTATAGAAATAATAATGCATTTTTTTTTTAAGGAGTTAGATGTATCAGATCTACTAAAAGAGGACCTACTAATGGTAGGATGTTGAAGCATTACTTTTCCCCAAATTAGCATTAGTTCATTTGTTTACTTGCTCACTAGGTTACAACATCAAGAAAGCATAGATTGGATTGGATTAATATATTTGAAGTTGAAGACCTAAGAGAAGGCCCTATCTTTAAAAGATATAACATCATAATTATGAATAAAGGAGAGCTCAAAAAATAGTTCTAGGCAAGCACGTAAAAGTTCCAAGGCCACTTATCTTGAAATTTCTTGACATCTCACTAGAAGATGTTGTCCCCATGTGGAGCCACTATTAGGGTTCCTTTCATAATAATAGGTAATTACAATTTTGAATTGACTATGTTTAGTTTTGTAATATTATACATACTTTTCTTTCTGTAAATGCTTCTGTCATTAAAAGATGTAAAGAGGGTAAGTCCTAAAAGAAAAATCAAAAGGACTAAAAAAAAAAGATCAAAAAAGAATATAAAGTATGAACCCCACCAAAGAGATAAAAATAGACTGAAAGTATGCAATTCAAATGCCACAATCCATGATGGTCAAACTGGTTTAATCTTGATTATTCATGTTTTAAATTTCATGCTAATAGTTAGAGAATAAAATCTAGTCAAACCATCTAATCTGGCGATTAGTAGTTAGGTAGAGAATAAAATCATCTCACGTTTAATCCGAGCTATTAGCCATAAGATTAGAACTAGATAGTTTTCTTATTAAAAGAAAAATAAAGGGTCAACAAGCTCAAATTCACCTAACAAATGAATAAAAATTGTTAGGTAAATGATGGGTAGGTATATTACTTTAACAAGCCATGAAGAGCATCAAATTGGTCATTTCATATCACTAATATCCCCAAATTCCCTTCCCCTTGCTTAAAACCCAATTTTCCATTCTTAAAAGGCATTTTCCATCGCAAAAATATCCTTCCTTCATACGATTTTCTTTTCTCCTTATTTCACCCATTTTCCCTTCCTAAAACACCTTTCCCTAGTTAAAAATCATATTTTTGTGAGAAAAAGTAAATTCCCCCTTGCTAACCCCCTTTTCTACTAAAAACACACAAAAAACCCTTTTGTATAGTTTAAAAGTTTAAAAGAATCGTCCCACTCTAAAATCCCTCCCCGATATCTTTAAAAATGCATATCCCTAGTGTGTATAATTACACATCCCGTATCATATTCATTTAACCCCCCATTATATATTAACTCCCACTATATAAATATCCTCGATCCCATATATAACATTTGTAACACTAATTTCTTTATATTTTACTTCCCTATCCATATCTTATTAAAACCCATTTTATATTAATTTAACCTATAGTTTTAATTTTCTCACATTGATAAATATCGGGTCCCACTTCTAATTTAAACTGCATTGCATGACCCATCCTAGCCCCACTCTATCAATCCCCCCTATTCGCCCATCCGTCCGATCTTCATCCATTAGACCCTACTACCAATAAACATTACTTCACCCCCGACTACCTGAACTTTAACACTATTAAAGCAAGTAACTGACTCGCCGTAACCCCACTTTGCTACATGGAAACCGACAGCTTTATCGTGTTCTCATCCAAAACCATTTACCAGCCATGATGCGAAAACTGCCATATGTTTTTTTCTCATTTTGCAAAATACCACCTCGTTTTAAAGTTAAACATCCACGCACATATGATTAACCATTGCTGGTTAAAACAATAAACCCACCCTTACAATATTTTCACCATTTTTTTTGTTGAATTTTATGTAAAGGAATTTCGTTGACCTCGATTTCCAAAGTTGAAACAATTGTCAAGCCACCTATTTTGGAGGCCACCACATCGAATTTAGCCTTTACTACTAAAAGTCACAGAAACTAGTTTGAAGGCTTATAAAGACTGAAGCCTATTTTCGCTACCAAAAATCCCCTCGTTGCTTCTAGAACCCCTTCTATACCAAACTTCATTTTCGTAGGTATCTTTTCAAAGCTCCGCTCATTTTTAATCTCAAAAGAGTAATAAATTTTATTAAAATAAAGAAATCATGGCTTCCGGGCGTACGGCCAATCCCTCGTAGCCTCCTATTGTTGATGTTGGCAACACTTCTTTCATAAAAATACTGTACCCGTGACCCCGTTATCGATTTCAACCTCCTTGAGCTCCACTACCTGAGCCATGATAAATTCAAAGTGGATTAGGTCAAGGATATTCACTTTGGAACTCAATTACCCAAGTAAATTCTCCCACAAAATTTCCAATTCCAAGAGATAATCGTATCTTGTCAAGTTAATTATTTGCCCAATGAAAGAGCCCTAGTAACTAATAGCAAGGATATTTTGATCACAATTACCACCGAATCAAGAAACCAGACAAGTTGCAAAATCCAACCTAAGCTCGATGAAACCACTTTGTTCAATGAAATCCCTGCCGAATTATATCTCAAACTTCTGGATTCTTCAAGAGGTTTCAAATCTTCCGTACCTTCTTTCCTTCATCGGTTGAAACCTCCAAAGAGTAACCCTCCTTATTTAGCCTCAATTTTTCTATAAATAACTAGGCATGTTGTCATAATGTTGTCTTGTATATTAGGCTAATTTTTTACATATGACTATGTAGATGTTTTCCTCTACTCTCTTAGGTTTTCTCGTCTATTTTATACCTGTGACAACCTCTAGCTTTCATTATTTAACTTTTCTAATACTTACTTATGCTATCCATGAGCAATCTGTTAAACTACCAAGAGGAAGGAGTCTTTAAGTATTCATCTCAAGTTGTTTCATTTATTCCTATACTCCAATCGAAAGGTTTGCGCTTAACCTTCAAAAAATGGACACCGAGGGTAATCCACAATCATTTGTCTTCTAGACTTCCTTAATCGCTGCTTCCACAATGCATTCGACAACAACTTCATTGATTCTTTTATTCATCCAATTGTCAATATGCGAAGAGAAGTGAACCTAGGATTAGTGAAGAAATAAAGAAAGTATTGTAGTCGTTTCTAGTCACATAAGAGAACAGAGACTCGTATTTATACCAGAACTCACACTGAAATTAGGTCTATGGATGTCAAATCACTCCCATACAAGTCGCCCAAATACCTCCCAATGAGGTTATTTGCAATAGAATATATCGCATGTATCCTAAACCCAAGATGAGGTTAATTTTTGTCAACAAAGAAGAAAACATGCTTTAAAATCAAGAACCATCTTGCTCCTTTCACTTATAATAGTGGAAGTGTTGGTCAACAAACGTAAAAGTACTGCTGTGAATTCAAGTTCAAAGAAAGTTTTAAGTGGAAGTATGATTCTTTAGGAGTTATCAGCAAGTTAAGAATAAAGTTTAAATTAACTCCTTGTTCATGAGTCTAAACCAGAATTGAAAATTACTCCAACCAAATTTCGCAGTGGTTGGAGAATACTTTGCAAGAGTGCGCAGAAGCAAGGTGATAATAGTTCCATCATGCAACCTGCCCCACAAGATAGTAACTCCAAGAGAGCAAGAGAAGAAGTTTCATATTCACCAAACCACTAATGACCAATTAAAACTAATGTATAGGAAGAAGCTCAAGCTAAATCCTATAAAATGAAATAGTTGAGAAAATTGGCATCACCGATATGAAAGACAATGGTTAAAGAAAATGAACCCGGAAAGGGCTTTAGAGGAAAGTCATCAACCATCAACCTCAACACACAAATTATTCGGTAAAAAACAAGCAGAGGTGTTCTATGAAGTAACCGTTGAATAAATAACATGACATAATGGAGAATTATATGGAAATCAAACTCGGAATGAGGCATTAAAAGTAAAGGATTTCAGGCCTAATATTGGAAATAGACACCTAGTGACCAAAATGTGTTACTTTTTAGCATTTGATTACAAGACCAAGAAGATGCCGATGACCTTTCTTGCAACCAACAAGTGAAGAATACTAAGTCAATGCTGTACTATAGGAAAACATAATATGAAGTCATACAAATATTCATCCTATAGACCAAATTTAAATCATAAGCAGCCGGAGAAATGCTATATTCTACTATGACCAACAATGCCATGAGTGGCAATAAAAGCTGAAAATTTTTCTAGAGAATATCAAAGGACGATAAAACTAGAGAAGGCTTCCTCACAAGCCAAGGACAACAAAATCAAAACACTTGAATAATTGGTCATAGAGATAGGATATGATCCCAAAAATGTCAAAGCAAATTAAGAACCTATCAAGAAAAGAATGCACACATTGTTGCATTGAAAAACAACTAAAATTTCCTCCTACCGAATGTCCACAAGAAAAGGAAGCTTAGAAAATGAAGGCTAAAAATATGGAAATGATGAACCTCACCATTCAATTGACAACTTAAATAAAAGAGATGGAGAATGAGATGGATAAATTGGTGCAGAGAGAAAAGGTCAAGATGGAAGAAATCCCTGCCTTTGCCATTCCTACAATTACTGCGTAGTTCCATCTACTTCAACAACTCGAGTGGCAACAACACTTCCAAGAACTACAACATTTCCATCTACATCGCCACTACATCAGCAACAAATTCAGCCAACAACAAGAATTCATCCATTTGATGAAGGTAAATTGATCGTAGCCATGCAGATATGTCAATCCAAACAAATGAAATAATTATACTTAAATATCAAATAAAAATTATACAAGATGAAAATAGGTTGGTACAAATCATGCATAAATCATAAAAATAGAATTCAAACAGATTGAATGAAAGGTTACAAAATCTAGAAAAATAATTAACACCGAAAGAAATCCGCTGGCCCAAGCAAAACAACAAATTAGCTGCCATCATTAAGTCCGTTAATGATATTTTGTCATCTATCCAAGTCATCTTTGCGAAATATTTGATCAAGGCAAGTAAGTGAAGCCATTCGTAAATTCAAAGAGGAACTTGGGAAGCTAGAGGAGGCTACTCGGGATCATTAAGTTTTTTAATTCTAAGAACAACCTTAATTAGAAGAAATTAGCATAAGTGATAGAATTGAAACAATCCAAGACGTTAAAAAGGTAATTTCTAAAAAAAGAAACTTCCGATGGTATAACTTGGAGACAAGCCAAACATGGAGTTTAAATAAATCCGATTCATGGTCAACTTGATATTTTGAGGAAGAGAGGTATACCTAACTCTTTGATGATCAATGATAGATTAATGAAGCATGAAGACTATGACAAGAAAATCAAGAGAGGTGGCCAAAGAATAGTCCAAGAATTCTCCATGAAAGGAATGCCTACCAAAAAGCATCATCGTAGTTTTGAAAACCTATTTTAGCTCCAAACATGAGGTAAAAAATCTCTTTATAAACAAGCTTACTTTTTTGCAAAAATACACGTGTTTCAGGAAATTTTTTATTAGAGAATGGTAAAACAAACACAGATGAAGAGGCTTGGGAAAATTTTAATGATTTTTTGTGATGTGCTGAAAAGTAAAACATGTAAAAGAGAAATCAAGGTTAAAGAGTGAATGAATAGCTTAAAATAGAGCAGACAATGTGAAAAGACAAACTTCTAAAGTTAAAAATAGAGTTAAAAATAATCAATAGAAAGAAACAAGAAGCATAAATGACACTCAATTGATAAAAGTCACCAGCGTAAAGCAAAATGTATTAGAGAGACAAGCGTAAAATATCAAAAAGAAAGAAAACAACAAATCCAAAATAAGAAGGGACAAGAAGAATTTAGTCTCCTAGGTGTCTCTATCTTCTTGCATGAAGATACTTAGACTCCTTGAATAATTCATAAATCAGTTTTTTTAGAATATTTTTTGCATTAGATTTTGTATAAATACTTCATAATTCGAAGTATTAGTGTGGATTTCTCGACCATTTCTATAGTTGTATGATCTTAAACTTGAGGGTTTATTGTAACATTTTCTAAGCCGTAGATCGGATCGTAGTAATAAAGGCATTGCATTGTGATTCATGTGTTGAACCACTTGTGTTGACGTATCTTTCTATTGTCTAATTGTTATTTTCTTAAGTATTTCACATACTTTCATGTTTTCCAATTTAAATGTTATAATAGGAATATTATTGCGTAAAATTATTTAAGTACACTTTATTCGAACTCGTTATTCATTTTGATGTTTTCTTTCGATATCCATATTATGGAATTATTCATTGCTCCTTAGTTTTGATTGACCCTTTCATATTCCTTCCTTATCCGGTTTGAGGAATCCTTAACGCTTCCTTGATCCCGATTGAAACCACTTCACCATCCAACCTAAAGATCTAAATTTACTCACTTACCTTTCCCCAGAACACTTCCTTAAGCATCTCGATTCATTCCTTCTTTTCTTGACACTTTTACTCCATATCCCAATGGTAAATAGACAGACTTATATCCATCTAAATTAGTAATTCCACCACCAAACCAAAATCAAATCCAATCAATCTTACATAACTATCCTAAAATCAACTAAAAAACAATAAAGTTAAATCATAAAGAGAGAGCCCTCTAAGCATTAGGAAGGCTAGATCCCGATCTCAAAAGTAGGTTGATAGTTAACGTAATATTTGTTTAAAAAAAAAAGCATAACAACCCTAGGAATTGTTGGAGTGATAACAAGATTGATTCATTTAGATGTTAGGAAGGTATAAATCGTGAGTGAGCGTATGTCGATATTGGAGGCAGATAGAGCCGGCAAAGAAGGCAGCAGGGAATATATGAAAAGTTAGCAATAGTGCAAAGATTTTATTAGTCGGGCGCAAGAACTAGTATCAACAGACTCCATGATAGATGCATCATAATGATTCGTGTTTTTTTGGAGGCTATTGATTGTGGAGCCGCAACAGAAAAACAATAGAGAGACGTGTTGCATGTAGAACATTCCAAAGGTACTGTGATCAGATAGATTGATTCCTTTCATGTCGAAGGATGTTGAAAATTTCAACAAGAAATAGTGAAATTGGCATCCATAAATGAAATCTAGAAAATGGCACCTACAAATGGCTACCATATGAGGGCTTTTGATTTAATTTTTCCCTTAATTAAATTGAAAGAAAAAATTGTATTTTCATCTCATGAAAACTTGTATTAGTTAACTGAGTCAAAAGACTTAGTTAGGCTTAGGTACCCGAGTTATAGGTCTAAGAGGATGAATGCAAAGGATCTCCTATTTTTAGAGACCATTGCTGAGTTATTTGTGAGTTGTAATTAGTTAACTCAAATTAATTGAGTTAAAAATCAATCAACGTTAGTTCTAACTAGGAGATGAGCTAGTGAGAGGTCGAGTGAATAAAGAAATTATCAATTCAAAAATAGCGATCAATCAATTAACTGATAATTTTCTATGAAATATTTGTTTCATGTTGGTTTCAAGAAGACTCAGCTTGGTAATCGAGGTTAAAGGGAAGATGACGTAATAGTTGTACTATTAGAAAAATTGTACAAAAAATATGCATGAGTTCATCTGAAGGCCTTGAAGGATTGAAAATCATTGGGTATTTTCCTAATTAAAAGGGATAAATCTACCTCAAGAATGTTTAATCAAGGAAGGATAGGCAAAGGAAAGAAAAGGCAACACTTAACTAATTTTGCTTAGATTGCAAGTTATTTTCGGAAAGGTAGATTTGGAGTGAGATAGTTAGGCAGAAAGTGCGTAGGTTTCTCAAAGGAGGAATAGAATTGTATTGTTTCATGATATTTTACCATATGAAATATAGAGATAGTATGATTTTTAGTAGTTTCTTTCCCCATATACATATTGTGTTTTACATTTATTATCTCTTTCTTCATGTTATGTGATTGTGCGATCGTGTTTTGTTTCTCAAATTGTATAAGGATTCAGTATCTTGTTTTATTAAATTATAAGATCATATTTAATACCATTAGTAAATTTTCTAAGTATAATGTAGTCAACACTTATAAAGCGATCGAATGCTGAAGTGCAAGGATCATTCCTTTAATTTTTCTCTGATTTTTCTTGAGATAGAGATTCAATTTCTCATGATTTCTTCCTCATTGTCTGGTCCAATTGTTCTTACACAAAGAATTGAAGAAAAACTTGTATTCATGTACTTTTTTATTTATTCTTGTCTCCAACGATCGAGCTTCTTATGTTTCTTGAATATTCTATGAAGCCGTATTTATATTGCTATATTTGTAATATGTTGTCTTATGCCCAAAGTTGCCACAATTGTAACATTTGAAAAGATATAAGAATGCGGAAAAATGATCACTATATCTAACAACATTCTTTTCAAAGCCACTATTGTTGTCAACGTGCTTATTCCCGGGCATATGATTCCTTCTTGGGTCACTCACTCATCACACTTAGCTTTCTTGCATTCCATTTACATCCTATGTATTTATGCCCATAATTGTTGCAAGAAAAATAAAATATGAAAGAATATTTGATACTGGAGATACCTTTTCCTTGAGGAGGAAAGGGATTTTTCTCCGGTTCTTGATGTGTTTCCTATAGTTGTTTGTATTGCTTCCATTTACAATTATTTTTTCTGCTACTTCTTCCGGTTGGAAATATCGTTTTCTTTTGTTTGGTGCTTACATGAATCTTTATTCATTATCCCTATTAGATGATCGCTTTTAAAATTATGTTGTTATTGTTTCATTTTATTTTTGCTTTTGCTATTGTCCAATCATTTATATAACTTTATTGATGTTGGACTTCTTAGTTGCATCATCTACTTAGCTTCTTCAAAATTTTATTTCTTGAGACTCTAAACTCATTTAACCTTACAAAATAGCCTTCGATGAAGGTGGGACTCTACTTACTAAGAATATCATCTAAGATATTGATCCCTTTTTAAGCTTTTGGAAATTGAAAAAAACTTATCATTTTCCTTTTCTATATCATGTTCCAATGAGACTACCTCATCTTATAATCTCTCTGCTACAATAGTTTCTTTCTCTCTGCTTAGTTGGATTTTTTATTTCTTCATTGAGTATGATAAATCTCTTCCCTGTTGAGTATTTAGGATCAATAATTGTTTTGATAAACTCATGATTCTCAAGCCATATTATTTATACATTTTATTTTTCTGATATTTTCTTTTAAAATCTCCTTGATCTCTTTTAGAAATGATGAGTTTCTTTTCTAAAATAATTTTCCTTATCAGATTGTAATGCCTCTAGTCATTACAAGTGTTTGTCAATTAATTTTTTTACCGTGATTTACTATTATTTACTTGAGGTAAATGAGACTTTAGGACCGAAAGGCTTAGAGGAAAGCCTAATGAACTCAAAGAGAATATTTAATGAAAAATTAGATAGGAGTATATATGTTTATTTATTTATTTATTAGCCATGGCTAGTGGAGACTTGGAACTCTCGTGAGGCTCGAATGAATTTTCTAACTTCTAGACAATTATGATGGTTGCTGCTATTAGTTCCTCTCATTCCCTAGGGACAAATAGGTCCTGGGAAGAGAGGGGGGTTTGACACTTTTCTTGGAAAGGTAGATACAAAAGGACGTACAAGACCTAAACAATATTGGTAAGTGTATCAGCATGCTACTATGGATTGTGAATTTTGAGTTGGGCTGGAAGAAGTGGAAGAATCCACTAGAGACAAAGGTCTCAGAATTCCCCAGGGCCGGGAACTTGAAGGGGTCAAGATGCTCCGTAGAATTATTTGAATCATTATAATCAAATTAACTCATTCGGAAGTTAGGGTTTTCGGGGTAGATACAGTGATTGCCTCATTGGGAAGGGAGGTGAGTGTTTTCATATTGAGTTCCTCGACTACCCAATCCTATATATAGATAAGTATTTTTGAATCCATGATGTTTTGAATTATAAAGGATTGCGATTGAATGTAATTTTAGTTTACTAGTGCATTTTCGTGAAGCTTCTATTTATACATTTGTAAACTCAATAACGTATAATACAAATGTAACTATAAACTAAGTTCCATATCATATTCCCCGTAAGGAAAGTGAACATTCATATATGACCTGTGTTGAAACCCTCATAGAAATGAGAAGAATTATATTCAATAATCATATTGTTGTAACTTAAGTGTGTAGACCAAAGTCGAGGTTTGGGTCATGGGAAACTAGTTCATTAGGGGAATTTTGGAGGTCTAAAGTGGCCTCCTAAGAAAATGTGCAACAAAAATAAAATTTATAACAACCAATATTATTCAAGATGATGATGTCAACCATGTGGACATTCACCATTTTTTAAACAAAAGGGTAAAAAAATATTAAAAAATAATAAAAGATGATAAATTATTTTTTCAACGTATTTAACGACTTGTATTTTTATCACCCCTTTGTTAAAAAAAAAAAGAGTACTCGTTGGATGTGAAATTTAATTTTCATTCAATAGTACCCATATTGCACACTTTCGATGAATTTACTACCTAAAAATGAGGTAATACATAAAACGGATTGTAATCACTGCCATGTATTTCTCACTGTGGTAGGACCATCGAAACATGCAACATGGGTACTCCTTGGATGGGGAATACACTTGATCCAATTAGTACCCCAAATCTGAGTAAAAAACTTCTGGGATAAGTTGGTGCATATGCTAAAAGTAGTTTTTCCATTTTTTCTCTAAATTTAATGATGTCATCAAATCTTATTTTCTGATTTTTTCCACTATTATTTATGAATTTCCTTAGGAGTGTCATTTTAGATCTGCACTCCCCCAATGTGAGGTCATAAAATACAGATGGTTTGGGAATAAACTGGTTGGGTTAGTTCAACCTTGGCATGGGAAGACCTGTGTGTCGGGAATAGTCCCGTACCCATTAAAGTAAAATTAAAGAAAACCCCATAAATACATGGAGGAACTGAAGTACCCAGTTTCTACAAGAGACAGAGGTTGAAGTGAGAGTGTCGCTAAACTAAATGTGGAAGGCTATCATGTAAAAATAATAATAGTGAAGATATGAAGGCAAGTGGCACTTGAATCTTCCATAGTATCCGATAATATTGATTTTGACAGACAACAAGAAATATTGTATAGATTATGAATTTTATTGTACAACACCCACTTGACTTTAACTCGTTAAAATAATGAATTATTTCATGCCAAATCAAGATAAAGAAAATAGAAATATTCTTAAAATTTCAGAAAATTATTACACGCATGGCAAGTAATTAGATACCCTTTTATGGCACTAAAATTAAGTATTGTCACAAAAATATTAATTGTATAGAGCTTAAAACATACCCACCTACATAGAGCGAAACATACCGTGAGAAGGGTTTCATATACTAAGGGTTAAACTCGCACCAAATGACAGAATTTCATTACCATCGTAAAACAAAAATTATATAGTCAATATTCCAGCTTTCTTGAGGAGGAAATATTCAATACATTTAGAAAACCAAGAACCCGGTAAATTATTCGTCTTTACAAATTACAAGGAGGTGGGATTCTATCCTTCAGAAAAAAATCTACTAAGGGATGGATATACTTTATACTACAAAAAAACATATTCCAAAGAAGTAGAAGATTCACACAACCATCCTTTATGAACTATCAAACACATAGAACTCCGGAAAAGAATCGTATGGTTAATGTCGTGTATTTCAGTACTTCTAAAGGAACAGCCACGCGCAGAACTCATAAGAAGGAGGACCTTACCGCATCCCAAACTCGAGTTATATATTCAGTGAACATGTAGCGTTAACTCAATAATAAAAGAAAGAATAATACCTATGGATGAAGTCTGCAACCACCACAGACCACCTTACAGTTACTGAATTCGATGATTCCAAAGGTATTTTATAGCAGAAGAGTAGAATAATTATTTACCCATTGGATTTCTTAGGTGTAACGTCGATTCTTAGCCTAGATTGGACATGAAACCTCGAACTATTAGAATTCAGATGTGAAACTCATAAATATAGTCAAGGAGCCAAGCCAAATATATTCGCAGTCGCTTTGAGTCAGAGGCTTCGTTAAAAAAAAAAAAACTTCTGTTAGTAGGGACAGTTTGACATGAATAATTAGTCTCAACACACTCTATATATTGGCTATAATTGTAACTACGAATAAATTATGCTTCCCTTTATTGTGTTATTCTAGAACAATAGGTAGAAAGACTAACACACTGTTTGCATCATTTCTTAACTAAAACAGACATTATAGAGAGGATTGAGGTTACCATTTTTTTATTGCCCAAATTATTTTTTGTCTACTACAGCCAAATTCAAGAAATTTGTAGAGCCAATGTTTCCTAACACCAAAATAGTGCATTATAAGAAAGCAGAAGACATCATTCAAGTTAGTTAGCTAAACCGCAGCTAACAAACCATACACATCAACCAAGATCTTGTACTGATAGAAAATCAAATCCAATACGTATGCACATAGGAAAAATAAGTAGTCTTTATTGACATAGAAGTAGGTTACAACAAATGACCGATTTTAAGTGACCTTCCAGCATATCCATCCAAAGCCTCATCATAGTATAAATCTTCCAAGATATTCATAAATCTGTTTCCAATTGAAAATTCCCTACATTTCTCTACCTTGGAATTATTCTTCCTGCTACTTAGGTCTCCAGAAGCTCAATTTATAGATGAAGTGTAGTTGTTTTGTAACCAATAACTTTCAAAATAGTGTATAGAAGTCACTGTTGAGATTTAAATGGACATTTAGATCCAAAAGCTTGACACATGTGAACCTTTCAGAAGAACCGGCCAAGTGAAGATTCCAAATCAATGATAATTTCACCCCACTGTGACCACCCGATCTTTGAAATGCCTAGTGCTTTGTAGAGCATTTTGCATGGGATAATTGGTATATGCAACGCACTTAAAACTTCCCTTATCTTTACAGGTATTGGTGAGCCTCATATGTTGTTAGCAATAAGTTTTCCTAAACCATGGAAACCTTTTTCTTGGATGAAAGTAATGTTTGATTTGTTTTTTTCTCTTGTATTAGAGCACAGTAGCACCAAAGCTGATAGGGAATACACCTTTGGATCAATGTACCCCTAGAGATGATATTTCAGCTTAACTAAAGTTTATTGGGAATGGTATTGGGAAACGACCTTATGAAATAATTGTAGAGAGATAAATTAGTGTCTCAGATTCAAACCCTTGGAAGCATGAGGAAAAACCTATCATTTGCAAAGTGATGATGTCGTAGCCAACAAGGAAGAAGGAACAATTATATGGCTTGAGAGTGTAGTTACCCCAAAATTCCTCCATGACTGCAAGACAGAGGATGAGCAATCGATGGTGTAGATGGAACAGGTGGCTAGCATGTCAAAGGACACCTAAGGCCTGGAATTTTTCAGAACAATGTTCTGTCTCACCATCTTGGAACTTAACCTTATAAATAACTAACTATATGTTGTGAGCGTAGACTAGTACAAAACTAAATATGTATTAAACTAGAAATATGTGTAACTTATAAAATAAATATGGGTATGTCGTTTCTCAAATCAACTTGAAATAATTACCTATACAATGTAAGGACTGAGTATATTTAAATAATAATTAACCCATAGAGCGTGAGGCCGTGGAATGATTTCATGGTGAGGTCCATGTATTTAGTATACATCACCCATAAGTTATAGTATGCACCAAATTACTGAGTTACTTAATTTTAGTCCCATGCCATATATCTGCAAATATTGCGAACTATACTAATATGAGGCAAATGGATGATAATAATGCCAAACTACATATAAGTAAAGTCTAATAATGCAATAGCTAGTAAGATTTTTTTTTTTGGGCATTAATACATAAGTGGTATTAGAAAGGTCAGCAAAGACCGAGACCTATCTAGGAAACTCAGGTAACAGCACCATATGATTAACCACAGAGAGGAAGCAAAGACAATATGAGAGAGGAACGAGTCATCTGACTGTGTGAAAACTTGTAGTTGAAGTTGTACTGGAACTCATAAAAAATCCAATCCAAGAGATGGGAAAATTAGAAAAAATCCTCACAATACTAATGTGTCATCGATGGAAATGTTTCATTGCCACGGATGAGGAAGAAAACTTGAGGAGTTGACACCAGAGATTGAGGCCGATGCTGTTGATCCAGGGTGCTTCTCGTATTGTAATATTCTACTGGCCTGCCACTGGAATATACAATTTTGCTTTATTTTTCTGTTGTATGAATAAATGTGTAAAGGAGGACAATAAAAACTTCCAAAAACAGTTGAATAAATCAATGCCACATGGAACAAGGCCAATCTAGGTTATCTCGAATAAACACCTCATGTGAAAGGGATTGAATCAATTGACCTGGTCAACCACACCAACCAATAGCGTTGTCTAGAAGAAGTGATTCTCATTGATGCAAACACAGCCTACTGAGGGAACATGAAAGAAGTCAAATCATTGAGATGGTTTGGGTTTGCAAGATTCCTCATTTTGTTAAAAGGAAGGAGGAAGACAACATGAGAGGGTTGTTGTTGATTATATTATATTTCTCCGAATATATTTATTTAGGATAGACTATCTTCTGCTGTTTTAGCAGAGAATGGTGTTGTTTAAAGATCAAGTTTCGATCAAGAATCCCACCTCTTTTCCTTGAGAGGCCTTGGAAGAGTCCTTGTTTATTCTTTCCACTATCGTGCATTTGGCCAAGCTCATCTTCCAACCACAACGCATCCTGTTGAGGTTTGGTTTTTCCTTGCAGCTCAAGAATAAGTGGAGTTCAGATCTACCTGGGCCCAGGCTAATTTTAGTGCCTCTTTTCGTGGGAAAGTCTTCTGTCCCATTGGAAAGAGTGTATTGGATTATTGGAGCATCTATCCACATCTTGGTGACTGGGCCAAACCCATCTTGAACCCTGGCAGCCGTAGCTCCATTCTCAAGATCCGTGTTATTCCGTAGGTGTTTACAAGGGCTTTTGCAGCAACTGGAGGAGAGATCTCAGTGTGGGAATCCGTCTCTTCACCGTGGTGATCCAAGATTCTCAGTATCTGAATCCATGTTATCAGATTCGATCTGATACTCCCGTATTTACTTCAGAATTTCAAGATTCCTACAAATCACAGCTTTAGATCCTCGCATCTACTCCATGTGCTTCATGTATTATTGAAAAACCCCAAGGGTATGTAAATTAGAGACTCTATAGTGTATGGATTTGTCATAGATCCGATCGTTCATGCATTGTTTCTTTCAGATATGTTGTAATCAACAATGTTTTGGCAAGATAAGAAAATAACGTTGTCAATCCTTTTGCGTTGAATATATGTGTGACCGTAGCACCTCTTTGGAGGGATTTCTTCTATTTAAGTCTTCTATTTCCCGTTATACATTGTATGGGCTCATTGTAAATCTGATTTAATGTATATGTAAATATTGAGCCTCCATATTGGCCTCCTACTTTCATTTTTACCGAACCGTCTTATTTCTCGAGCAAGATTGTTTAGTATTGCCGCTTGATCCCTTTTGGGATATTATAGTGGTATCGTAGCAATCATCTTGGCACATCCGTGCTTCTCAAAAAGCCAATATGTATTCAAAAGAATATGAGCCTCTTGATCGAAAAGAGAAGAGTAGCTAAGAAGAAGACAACAAGAAATTTTATTACAATAAAAATGATATTCTCAGCACAAGCAAGTTCCCCGAATTCCAGGAAGTGATGAAGATGGAAAGTAGTTTGCAAAAACCTTTTTGAAATCCATGCAAGACTACTGGAGATCAAAGAGATGAGAATCGATGAATCAAATAATTTCAAGAGATTTCATCTTTGAGAAAGCTCTGGCATATCTCACCATTGGAATGATCAACAAGTGAACCAACCACAATTTTCCCAACACTGTCCAGCCACCTTTTTTGATATGGGAAATGAAGGGTTACAAGAGCAAAGCATCCTTGAAGAACACCTTGAAGAAGAGGATTCTCAACCGCAGATTCAAGGATCAGCTAAGTTTTCAAGATTTTTGTCACCTCAAGGACAAAATAAGACTGGCGGGGCATTAGCAGATGGTGGATTCACTCGAATCATGATCGACATCACTCTATGGGCAAATTATTTCTACCCAATTTTTATGGAATATCCAAGTGTTCTACCAAGCATGGCAGAAAACTTGACACTACTGTTCGAACAATGTCCTAGAGATGGAAGCAATCAAGATTGCAATGGCCGCACTTTGAAGGAAGCACATGACCTGTGGTTCTTGTTTGTCTACATTGGGTCATGCCAATGTGACTTTCATTCAGAGTTAACTAGAATGGTGGTGGAGAGATTTCGAGCGAAGAGATCCAGAGGCACCTTTCATGAGCTCTTTCAAAGTTGAAGTAACTAATACAAAGTCTTATGAGTTTCCTTAATTCCTTGATATTATCTATTATGGTTTTACCTGCCCACAATGTTGCTATGTACATGTTCATAAATGGTCTAGGATGAACCTCTTTCATGGACAAAGTCTACCAAGCTCATCAACTTGCATGACGCTACCGAGAGGGATAGAGACATTCAATATTCCTCAAAAGCAAAGGAAAATTTTTAGCACAAACCCTCTTTTCTTTCTAAAGGAAAGGAAGAGAAAGCTACCCTACAAAGGAGAGCTCACAAGAAGCCTCTTGATGATGAAGTCTCGAGAGATCTAAGGAGAAAGAAGCTAGAGTCACTTGCTAAGAACCAAGGGTACTTGGTATATAGATGTGGCTGCTGGCAAAATATTACATAGATGTCTTCAAATCTTGAAGAATATGAATATGATGAACCAAGAAGAGTCACAACGTTGATAATGTTGAAGGAGATCCAACACCATCACATATGGAAATGGAGTTATTTGATCCTATTGGAGGAACTCTTGCACATTTTAGAGAGTACCTAAGTACTTAACCTTAAGAGTTCAAGGTTCAATCATGAATCAAAGGGTTTCGTATTGATTGACAAAGGCTACCCACATCACGATGCCCATCTTGTGAAAAGGGGGGCACATCAATTAACATTTTTGAGACATTCTTTGGTCCCAGGAGATAGTAATGTATGCATTATGTCCCATCACTTTCAGTCACCATGGAACACACTTTGCTGATCACTTTTGTATTATTACACTCTGGACAATTTGTATCATGATTTTGGGTGTTCAATGGTTGATTACATTAGGAAAGTCACCATTGATTGGGAGGCTTTGCAAATGGAATGGGTGGACAAGAAGAGTGGTGAAATTCAAATGAAAAGGCATACACACCTCACATAACACTTCCACATAGAAAATAAAGATGGATTTGATTAGGGAAACCTCATAGTCCAATCTATTGTGTTTATGATATTTCTATATGGGACACCCTTATCTAGGTGGCAAACCACCTGGGAGGCCACTCCATTCAGATTGTGGGGAAGACCTCACAAATTTCTGCTCCAAACTTAGATCCAGGAGGGATTGGAGAACTAGAAGACAAAGCTACGCGTTGGGAGGCTTGGGTAAGCTCAAGAAGGATGGAGATTTTCTTTCCTCATCATCATCAATTTCTCTCATTTCTTGATCTCATACTGGAGGAGTAATAATGGAAGGAATAACCTTCAGCACACAATTTACATATGAGATGTCAAGGAGAAGAGCAGCAAAATGACATATTTCTGTTGTTGCATCATCAACACTGCCATTGTTAAGCAATGTAGACTACACTAGAAATTCCAACTACACAGGATTACTCCAAAGATCTTCACACATGTATGATACTTGATGACCAGCTGCATGAAGAGGGCTACTTAGTCCAAGGAGAAGTCATCTATCACTGCGGTATGATCTTCTTAGCCCTGATCTTCTAAGCTCGAAGTAGAAGTTACTACAAGGAGCATACAAAGAGTTATGTTTCGGCCATATGTATTCCATGAGGACTACAACATCACTATGTGAGGAACTTTGATTGGGGAAGGCTTGAAAGCAATAACCATATCATAATTTTCAAGAATGCATCAACTATGTGGAGTTGGGGCAGCTTGACTTCTATGCAAGAGTTATTTTAGCCATCTCTTCCTTCTTTGGAAAGAGGAGGAAGATCCATTCACAACTCCATGTGTAGGAGGAACATTTTTGTGAAGAATTTGATCATGTAAAGCATGTATATTTTCAATGTACATATTCTTTCACCATGTTTATGCAGGCCATGAATCCAAGGAGGAGTGGTTTCAGATTGCAAATCTCATGGAAAACATTGGGCTACCAAAATTCCTGAATTTGGCCACTCCCACACAAAAAGTGACATTTTCTTTCATGATGGATGCTTTCCTAGCACCAAACATATCCCAAACTTTTCATCCATAGTGAGATAACATGGGGGAAGGAAGTAAGTGGGGGAAACCACTTACCACACCTTGATCGACAGCAAGAGATGCGCTACACTGGTACCATATATGGGACTATGACCCACCTCCTCATGCTCAAATTCTCTGCTTGTGCATATGTAGTTTTTCTTCCATACATTGATGACATACTTGTACTTTGTAGGATTTTATGGAGGGAGTGGGATGGAGGCATGTATGTACCACATGGAGGAGACCCCATGTAAAATATGACATATGTTTTAGGGAGAGTATTGGTTCAAATTCATGTTTGTTTCATTTGAGTTCTTGACTCTCATGGGATGGAATATGTACATATCATAATGACCTTGGAGGAATGATTCATGGAGGGTTGGATTGGTGAAAACTTAGCTTATGAAGAAATCTTAACTCATGATGGTGTGTCACCAATGGAGGAGGAGAAATACAATACCAATTTTATCAATTTCTTTTTTTAGGACAAGCAATATTTGGAGGGAGGACCGTAATATTCCCAATCGGCCCAAGCTAAAGGAATATAAAATTTTTCTTCATTTTTCTCGTTGCATGAATAAATGTGTAAAGGAGGACAATCAAAAATCCTAAAAGTGAATAAATCAATGCAACATGTGAACAAGGATAAATCTGGGCTATTCGAATAAACACCCTTATGTGTAAAGGAATTGAATCAATTGAATGGGTCAACCATGACCAAATCAACAAGATTGTCTAGAAGAAGTGATTTTCATTGATGCACATCGTGGCCTTAGTTGGAGGTGGCACATGTGAAAGAAGCTAAATCATTAATATGGTTTAGGGTTGTGAAATATCTCTATCTTTATAAAAGGAAGAGGATAGACAACATGAGAGGGTTTTTGTTGATTATATTATATTTCTAAATATATTGCCTGCTTATACATATATCATTCTCTTGGTTGTTTAAAAAATAGTGTTGTTTAGCACTCGGGTGTGCTCCCGATCGTAATCCCACTTTTCCTTGAGAGGCCTCAGAAGAGTCTTTTCTTGGTCCACTATCGTGCATTTGGGTCAAGCTTCATCTTCCAACTAAAATACGTATCCTCGTTGAGGGTTTGGTTTTCCTTGTAAGTTGGAGAAAGTGGAGGCTAGATCACTCGGATCTATGACATTCTAGTGCCTCTTTTCTTGCTGGGAAAGTCTTCATCCCATTGGCAAGACATGGATCATTGGAGCATCAGATACACATCTTGGCATTGAGTCAAACCCATCTTGAACCCTACAAAGATAGTCTATCTTCCAAGACCGCATTTTTGCAGTCGTTGTAAGTGATTTTGGCATAACTTTGGAGGAGATATCTCTAGTGTGGGAATCTTCCCTTCACCATGGTGACCCATGGATTTCAGATCTAATCCATGTTATATTCAGATCTTAATCTGGATACTCTGTATTTACTTCAGAATTTTTGAATATTTCTCAGATTCAGCTTTAGATCTTAGATCCACTCCATGTGCTTCATGTATTACCGAAAACCCCAAGGGGTATGTAAAGTAGAGACTCTATAGTAGGATTCTGCCATATCTGAATGTTCATGCATTATTTTTTCTAGATCTAAGTTTAATCAACATCTATTAAGATAATAAAAATAACATTAAGCCTTTTGTAGTGAATATATGTGATTGCAACACCTCTTTTTGAGGGATTTCTTCGCCCATGTTATACATTGTATGGGCCTCTATTGTATTTCTAATTTCTGATGTATATGTAAATATTGAGACTCCATATTGGCCTCCCGATTTCATTTGCATTAATCTACATTATTTCGAGCAATATTGTTTAGTATTGTTGCTTGTTCCCTTTTGGGATTTACACAAGATAGAAAAAACCAAAAGGAATCTAAATTTAACCGAGAGGATGGAAACAAGGTTGAATGCATTGATAGGGAGAATATAACCTCGAATTAGAGGTCAATAACAACGAAGAAGGATCTCAGAATTATTTTGAATGTAAAGAAACTAAAAGACAAAGTTTGAGTTAGTAGGGGTGTTTAAGAAAATTAAACCTCCTACATATGATGGGGAAGCTAAGAGGTTGCGAAGGGCATGGGATGATTAATATGAACAAATATTTCGTATCTGTACGAATATGGTGACAATCTTAAGCCTCGATTGAAAATTTATCAATTGTAGGGAAAAGACACCTTATGGTGGGAAGATGTCAAACAATTTAGAATTGATGAATAGGAGGTGACCTAGAGAGTTTCCCAAAAAAAATTAATATAAGTACTCGAACGAACATTTCTATGATGTAAAAGAAAAATAATTCCATGATTTGCAGTTTTTGCTCATCAGAACATGGATGCATTTATGTCTAATTTTAGCTCATTTTCTATGGTACATTCCTTATATTCAAGAGCAAAAAGCTACAAAAAAGGGAACGTTTATCGGCAACTTTTCAGCTTTCATGAAGGAAATATTGGACATTGATAATCCAAGAACGATGGACGAGGCGCAGATGAAAGGCCTGAATCGCTACAAGAAGATGAAGAATAGGGATACCAATAAATATTGGTCAATTAAGAAGCGGAAGAGAAATTTTCGTAATATGAAGAATGCTAAATTTTCCGGAAATAAGGGTACTATTAAAAAAATCAAATGTTCTTGTAGGAAAATTCAACATAAACTCGAGCACCAAATGAAACTAGACAAATGGAGGCATCAATCAAGCCAAACCCAAATAAGCCAGATAAGCCCCCTTATAGTGTTAAGCAGAGGAACCCCATTATTATAAAAATGACCTCACCATACTGTTGCAGAGCCATATTCTAACAACAGAAGCTTACATGGGGCCAGAAGTGGCGAGGAATATTTACTAATCAACACTGTTAGAATATTAGTTGACTTAGGCACTACCACCGATGGTGTAATTTAAGGTAAATTAGCTAACCACCCTATCTCTATTCTAATAGACCTCGTTCAAGCCTAATCTATGTTAACTCAAAATATTTGAAATGTGTCATTTACAAAGTGTTAAATTTAGAAATTTTTGGTGCAATTGGTCTCTGGGAAAAATGAAGTGGTAACTTCAAGGTAGAGAACTATCCCGTGGAGATAGAGGACAAAAGATTAAAGTAACTCTAAGCATGTTGCCTTTAGATCCTATGATGTGTTGATTGGTATGGGATTAAGTGAAAAACATTGGTCCTTATTAAATTGCAAAGAGAAGACACTATTAACTTCCTCATCGATGAAGGTGTACGAAATATATTTGGGGAATTAAAAGGGGCATAAAACGTGACCAATCACAACCAACCATCTAAGAAAATGCATACGGAAATGATAAGTCAACATTCGTGGTGCAAGTTGGTTACACCTTAATTTAAAGACAAATCACCGTTCCGGAAAAGTCTACATTTTAGGTTGTTTCCCGAATTCAAGATATTGACTTTATCGTAGAAATAATTCCTATGGAAGCCTCATTTTTGAAAAAACCTTTACCGTGTGAGTGTTCCGAAGATAGAAGAGCTCAAAATACAGCTGCAAGAATTACTTTCAAGGGATACATTCACCCAAGGAATACCAGGAGCTCCCGTGTTGTTCATGAAAAATAAAGAGATACACTTTCGGATTATGTATTAACTATAAACGGTTAAAAAAAAATAACCGTTAAAAAATACCGGCTACCAAGAATTGACGATTTCTATTTTATCAAGTGAAGGGTTCTAATATGTTCTCAAAGATATGATTTTTGGTCAGGGTACCATCAAATAAGGATAAAAGAGGAAGCCTCTTGAAACCATGTTTCGAACCATTATGGACATTATGAATATAAGGTTTCCATTTTTCCTCACACACGAGCCAACAACATTCAAGATCCCGATGAATGGTATTTTTCACCCTTATTTGGACAAGTTTGTCTTGATTTTATTGAAAAAAATTTGACATAATCAAAAAATTGGAGGAACATAAAAAGTACATCTTCAAATAATACTGTGAGATCTTTTAAGGAAAAAATCAATGGCTAAGCGTACCTCCAAGGACCAAATTCAATATCTACGACATGTTATTTCTCAAAGGGTCTTCGTTTACCCTAAGAAAATTAGAACCATTATGTAATCGTCTATTCCCAAAAATGTTACATATTATAACTTTTCATAGCTATCAGTATGGCCACCATTTTATAGAAGGTTTTTCTAAGGTCACTTACCCTATAACTTATTTACAAAGGAAGGGAAGGGTATTTAGATGGAAATCATAGTGCCAACACAACTTTGAACAACCAAAACATTGATTGAAAACAATCCATGCAGAGGCCGAAAAGTTCCGTACTTGGAAAAAGAATTTACAAGTGCTAGTATTATTCGTTATGACTACATCAAAAATATTATTGAAGGAAGTTAAGGTAATAGCTTATGAATATTGCAAGTTAAAATAATATGAGAAAATATACTCCGCTTTATGATTCAGTTGATTTTCCATGCTCTTAAATTTTGGTGGTATTATTTATTAGGGAAAATAATTTTTCTTATGACAAATCACAACAAGTAACCGCTTTTTTTAAGCAACCTAATTTAAATTTATGTCAAGTGATGCTCTTCCCAACCAATTTTGACTTTGACATCAAGCATATTAAGGGAAAGTAAAATCATATAAAGCTAATGTGTTTAGCAGAATCTGCACCATGTATATGAAGTGGCATACAAATAGAGTTGAATTTTATTTACCAAAGCAAATTAAAGACACAACGCATAAGGATCCGTAGTATAGATTATTTTGGCAGTGTAGTAAGCAAGCACAAGATGCCGGAAGACAATCTCGAATTTGTATAAATAGTAAAGATTTTTTGACTTTCAAGGGGATAATATATGTCCCTAACCAGTTTGTGAGGAAGAAGCTTTTGTTGGATTAATTTCATTGAAGCCCTTCTGCCGCCCATCCAAGATATAAAAACTATTTTCCGTAATAAACAAAATTATTTTGGTCTGGTATGAGAAGGGATATTACGTAATATCTAGCTAAAATTTTAGAATGTGAGCAAGCCAAGGAAAATAACCAACATCTGGCCAGTATTATCCACCCTTACCCAGGCCTAAATGGAAATGGGATACAATTACAATGGAATTTGCAACTAGTTTTCCAAAGTCCAAAACAAAATAATGGTTCAATCATGGTAGTGGTGGACAATTTGAGAAAATTAGTAGCTCATTTTTTTCCCCGTTAAATATACATATGAACTTCCAAATTTCAGATATATTCACTTAAGGAAATATTTTTATTACATGGTTTATTGAGAGTTATAATCTCTCGATAGGATGCACTTACATCCATATCGGAAGGCTCTTTTGATAAGTGTTGGTACCTAGGATTCAATTCAACACGGCATACCACCATCAAATATATGGGAAAACTAAAATGGTAGATCAAGTGCTTGAAGACATGCTACGTATGTATGTAATGTAACAACCAAAAAGTGGGAAGAGTACCTATTTAGTAGAATTCGCATATAATAATAACTACCATGAATCATTAAAAATGAGTCTTTTCGAGGTGTTGTATGGGAAAATATGTGAGAACCCCTACTAATTGGAGTAGTCTAGAAGGCTTTTTACAGGTTGCACCAGGTTCAATTCATCACAGCGTACCACCCACAAACAAATGGGAAAAATGAAAGGGTAAATCAAGTATTGAAGACATGCTACACATGTACATAATCCAACAACCAACCAAATGGGAAGAGTACCTCCATTTAGTGGAATTCATATATAATAATAACTACCATGAATCATTAAAAATGAGTCCTTTTGAGGTGTTCTATGGAAAATATGTAGAACCTTTACTAATTGGAGTAGTTTGGAGGACAAGTGATATTGGGACACATGATATGGTGATAGAAATGGAGCAAGAAGCAAATAAAGTGTGATGGGGGAATTTAAAAGATGCTCAAGATAGACAAAAATATTATGAAAACAAAAAGATAACCTTCATAACTAATGTGGGATGACCATATGTAGTTAAACCAAGAGAAGTACTCTAATATATTGCTACAAATTTTGAACTCATATTAGACCCTTCCATATTTTGGAAAAATAATAAAGAACCTGAGGCAGCAAATTGCTATTAGTAAACATAAGTTAAAGGTAAAATTTATTTAGAAATATTGTAATGCAGATTGACTAATTTCTAGTTAGAATGAAGATAATAAACAGAAGTCAGAAGAGCAAAGGCCTAAATCAGTACTATTAATTAAAGGAACTTGGTGTTTATGTCAGATAGAAACAGTGTTGTGAGAAGAGCTATCACCTGCTGGGGCAAAATACATGAATGCAATAGTCATTTATATTAGAATTAATGTGAGTGGCATATCTCAATATGTTTAGGAAAGATGAAAACATATTGAGGCCAACTATCAAATGTGGGGTATAATGCCTAGTCACCATGTTTGTTCATTATCTTCTTTAATTCGATTTACTACTATTTACTTGAGGTAATGAGGTTTTGTAGTTAAAGGATTATAAGAAAGCCTAATGAATTCAAAGATAATATTTAATGAAACTAGATAGGAATATATATGTTTTGTTTATTTATCAAGGATTAGTGGAGACTTAGAACTCTCAGAGAGCCTCAATGAATTTTCTAACTTCCATAAAGTTATGATCAAGTATGGTTCTTGGTTCTTCTCATTTCCTAGGGACAAATAGATCTCAGTGGGAAGAGAGGGGGTCTCCGATAATTTTTCGGAGAAAGGAAGAGAGCTTAAGGGACATACAAGGCCTAACCAATATTAGTAAGTGTATCAGTATGCTACCATGGAGTGAATTCTTGATTTGGGATGGAACTAGTGAAATACCCACTGGCGTACAGAGGTATGTAAATTCCCCTAGGTTGACCTAAGAGAGGTCGCAATGCTCCGTAGAATGACTCGACTGGTCACGCTTAGAGAATCGCTTTGGAAGTTAAGGAAGCTCGTGGGGAGATAAAAACGTGATTTCCATTGTCAGCGGAAGGGAGGAGAGTGGTCTTCATATTGAATTCCTCATTGCCTTAACTCGTATAGATATGTGTTTGAAGCTTTGATGTTTTGAAATATAAATTTTTGCAAGTGAATGTGTAATTTGAGTTATCAAAAGTATCCTAAATTTATATTTAAAAATTGTTAAACTCAATGAGGCGTAATATAAATAGAACGTATACATGAATATCCAAAATTATCTCAAGACCATGGAATGTCTGAAGATTCTGCTGGAACTCAGGTAATGAGAAGAATATGTTCACAATTTTGTACTATTGTAACTTAAGTGTGTAGACTAAGGTTGTAGGCTTAGTCATGGGAAACTAGTTGAGGACATGGTCTGCTATATAGTTTTGCAAATAAATTGGGTCGGGTTAGCTGAAGCCTCGATAGGAACACCGAAATATTGAACAATATTGTACCTAGAAAAGGAAAATAAATAAAAACCCTGTGGGCCGGAGGAATCCAAAAGGCCCTGGGTTTCCACAAGACATGAGGTTGACGAGAGAGTGTAGCCAACTAATTGTGGAAGACCGTCAAAATGTAAACATAATACTATTGTACAAATATGGATTTAAGTAATATATTCATGAATATTCAACAATAACTCATAATATTTATTTTGAAAAAAGTAAAGAGAAATAGAGTAAACATTGCATATATTATGACATTTTTTTTATCAGATAACAATTCCACCTAAATTTAACTCTAGACAAATAATGAAGAATTATTTCATACCAATCATGATGAGAGAAAAATAGAAACATTCCTGAAACATTTCAAGAAAATATTTAGCACACATGGAAAGTAAGTAGAGACCCTTTATGGAAATTTAAATTATGCACTATCACAAAAATGTTAATCGCACAGAGTGGAAAACCCCCATGAGTGCTGTGGTTTCATATACCAAAGATTTGACCCTATCATACTAAAAGGAATTGTAATACCATTGTAAATAAATAATATATAATAATTTTCCAAATTTTTTTGAGGAGGAAATATTCATTATATCCAAAAAATCGAGAACCAAGAAAATTTTTATTTTACCAAATTACAAGGAGAGGGGATTCCATCCTTCGGGATGTGTACCCCTACTCGTGTATGACTAGACTCTCTATACTAAATAAACATGTCTCAAAAGAAAGTAGGATATTCACACAAACATCCTTCAAGATGAACCATCAAATACATATAAACCCCCGGAAAAGAAGGCATTTGGTTAATGTCGTGTATTTTAGGTACTTCTATCCACATGTGTCGTAGTGCAGAACTGCTATGAAGGAGGACCTTTACCTATAACCCAACATTCCAAGTTAGATATTTAGGTGAAACATGGGAAGGATAACTTGAGAAGGTAGAGGTGAGAATAATACATGTAGATGAAGGCTTGTGCACCACCATGAGACCACCCTATAATTACTATAATAATCCGGTAATAGTTCATAGAAGAGTAGAACAATTATTTAACCGATGGAGTGAGGGTGTACCATTTACCAGAGTTAAATCGGAGATGAAACACCGAGTTATTAATCTAGGACAAGGACCCCGCAAAATATCCAAGGAACCGAGCAAGTTACACTCGTAGTCGCTTCGAGCGAGAAGGAGCTTCTCTAGAACAAAAGAAAAATAAAAAGAAGGGTAGAAATATGACCAGAATAACCGACCCAATGCACATGTGTTATAAATTAGTTTTTGAGGTGAAAAACCCTCAACATAACAACGTAGGAAAAACCCATCAATTTCAAAGAATTTCTTTTGTAGCAAAATAAAGAAGAATGAATACCATTTGGGTGAGGGGTATGAGGGTAGTTACCTCTAAATTCCCTCCAAACAACCACAATCATTAATCAAGTATGAGAATTTGTTCCTAGATAAAACAAGTGGCTAACACGTCGAATGACACCTATATTTCGAGAAGTTTTATAAATTAATGCCTCGTGGGTCACCCATAGCTTGGGACTTAACCCTATGAAGTTGAATTAACCAAGGTTGTGAGCGTAGACCAATACATAACCCTTCTAAACATGTATGCGTATGGAACATGGTGTAACTTATGAAATACATTTGGAAGGTCTAATTAAAACCACCATTGAAATACTATCACATATAATGTAAGGTAATTGATATAGTTAAGAAGTACCAACCCATAGAGCATGAGACCGCAAAAATTATTTTCAATGGGTGAGGTCCATGTATCTAGTATACATAACAACCTATAAGTTATAGTACTCACCAAATTAATTTATGAACCGTAGTCCCATGCCATTTGATTCACAATATTGATAAATTCACTAATATGAATCAGACCGATGATGTCAATTCTTTCAAACTACATACAAAGAATAAGTTCTTAATAATGTGAATAGGACAAGTAAAAGTATTGAAGTATATTTTTTTATTTTGTTTTGGGTAAATGAATGTTACATATATCATTTTCTTTCACTATCGAATTGTTAGTAGAATAACCAACAATATACATATTCCTTTATATCTAGGGAATATCCCATAAGTCTTAGAAGCATTCCTTATTCACTACTACCAAGAATACTCTCATTTTATCCTATGGATGAGAGCCTGCGGGACTTCTCTTCATTCTCTTCATGAGGGTTTTCTTTCCTCTTATTGAGAGGCACCTTCATCTGCCATTGCAAAAAGTGTAAGTATCTCTTCACTACTACTAGATGAATTTATATATCTCCCTTTATAAAATTCATATGAATATATAGAAGATAAATCTCTTTACATTTGAAAGAAAGAAATAAATTACCTTCTCGTAGCCTGCCTCTCATCCAAGTATTCTTCTTTACCCTCTAAATTGATGATCAATAGCTTACATAGTTGAAGGAACATCTCAATCTTCTCAAAGATATTCTATTTGAGATGTTTTCTTCTTCCTCTTCCTTCTTATTCCTACGTCAAACAACAACTTCTTTGGAATTTTATTCACTACTTGGAGCATGTGCTGTCCTTCAACCTTCTCTTGAGCTTCATGGCTATCTCCTCCATATACACATTGTAAATTTTCCAACATTTTTGTCCTAATTTTTCACTTTATCAACATCTGACTTTGATATCCCTTTCATGATAATCTCGGCCTTTGTATAATTTTTATGAAGAAAATCATTTAAAAATCAAAGGATTATACCCTATGCCTCTGTACTTTTTGACATGGAAATATGATAGCATAATGACACATGTTGGTAGTGTTTTTGTCACACTTCAGGTACCAAAATACACCTCTCTACAGTAAGTTGCTTCCTAAAAAGATCACGGAGAATACTATTTGTTGTTAATGGAAAGATTGAACACAAATAAAAACTCATAAGATAAGTAATCCATGTAATAACATGAACTTAAACAGAAAAATACAAGACAGAATGCTCAAATGGAGCAAACAAACAAACACAATTATGGAGAAAACTCCTTTATTGGTTGTTGGTAGTAAGAAGGACATAATGCTAACACACTTGGTAAATGTGTCTTTTAAGCTATGGAGCTCAAATAATCTCAAAAAGGGGGTCCCTTTCTTGGTTTTTGCAAGCTTCTCCTCCTCTCTCAAAAGGAATGTGACAAATCTCCAATGGTAGTTCTCTTCTTCACTAGATGTTGATGGCTAGCATGCTAGTGCCTCAATTCTCTTTCTTCAAAAATTGAAATATGGTGTTGATATGGTAGCAATTTGACCACCATAACAATGTGTCTCTTCTCTCTTTTTTCTCTTCCATGACCACTTTATACAGAATTTTTGAACTTCTTTCCTTTATTGGCCCAAGATTGATACACCAAGAGTAGGACAAGAGAGTGCCTTTTAAGGGATGCATAACTATTTAAGGTGGCTCGAATTCGGATGTCCTTGACTCACTGACAGAGAATCACCTTCACCAAGAATGTAAAGTGGTCCCGCATGGTGACTTTTCACCATCCGCAAGACTACGTGACTCATCGAAGGATAAATCATGTTGTGCACAAAACTTCTTTAATTTTGGTGTGTTGTTCCGTCAATTTCTAACTAAAAAATTAGAATTAATTTTTTTTTCCTCCATAATATATTTATGATGAAAATATTTATTATTAATATGTGCTTCAAATTTTCTAATGTTTTTTACTTGTACGATTTTCAGTGTTAATAGCTTCCCAACGATGTATGAGGTCTAGGAGGAAATATATAGCGGCAATACATTCTTTTTTTCTTTTCTATGTGACCCGTTTGGGAGAGACAGAGAGAGAGAGAGTAACTTGATGTGAGATAAGTAGGGGAACCACTTTTTGAAGTAAAAAAGTAACCATGGCGTAAGGAACTCGTAAGGGTAAAATAATAAATGTTTCTATGAGGCGAGTATGTCTCGTGCTTGTGATGATGAATAGTTAACATAATGCGATAGATATTGGTTTTGTCAAGTCACATTGTGGTAGGTGATCTGTTGTTGGTTGATTATGATAGTTGTCGATACCCTCAAGGGTGTTTTATATTTGAACAAAAGGCTAATGTGGTGCCTACATTCATTGTCTATGATAGCACTTTGATGAAGTTCTCAATATATGCATGGGTATTCAAATTTTGGGAACCTTCCTATGTATAGTAATTTAAGCATTGCCGAAAAGAGATGCTTACCGATACATGTGTCTTTGACTAATTTTGATAGAGTGAAATGGTTATGATGTATGATATCACCTCGACAGAAAACTTCGGTGACGATGTTGAATTTCGGTGGGGCCGCGGACATCAATGGGTGATGAGATTCCCATTGTTCCATCTAAGGATGCCCCTATGGTTGTAGGGACCCATCCTAGAGATACTACTTCCTTCCTAGAAATTGTTTTTTGAAGTCAACATGAAGGGGAAGCATAAACTCGGCTCCGAAACAAGTACTAATACCGAGGTCGTGAATTTGGTGAAGCAGTGGTGTAATGTGATGAGTTAGGAAAGACATGATGATGAGAAGTGGCTAAAATCGATGGTGATGGTTAACTAGCTAGAGGTCGTAGTTGTTAATGTGAGTGGTAGCAATCACAACAACTTTTGATGATGTTATCCGGGTTGGTAGGACAACCGGGGTGGGTGTATGTTTGCTATAACTAACGGATTGGGTGGTAAATAATACACAAATATGACCAATGGTGACTAGGACTTTCAGGGTATGAAACATAAAAATATGTATGGAATTATTTATCCTAAAATATTTGTACACTTTCCAAAAGAACGTGAAAGTGGTTTTTGATGTAAATCATGAAGATAGGTACCCCATTAGCATGCATGATACTACATGATGATGCAAGGAGGGTTTTTTTGTTGAGGGTGGGGGAACCATTGGTTAGTCTCGGGCAAGGGTGTGACAGTGGATGGAATGTCACTTTGATGGGCTATGTTTATGATGGTAGGCCAAATGTGAAAATGTGGTGATGCATTTTTTGTTGATCCACTGTGAAAAATGGTGGCTCGGGAATTTGGTTTTGATATGCGATGAGTAAAAAAGGATGATGTTGCTAATCAATGCATAAG
Source organism: Pinus albicaulis (assembly GCA_034641835.2). Lineage (NCBI taxonomy): Eukaryota > Viridiplantae > Streptophyta > Pinopsida > Pinales > Pinaceae > Pinus > Pinus albicaulis. Next base: position 1,321,188,612 of record CM076580.1, on the reverse strand, counting down.
AATGAGATGGTTTATGGGTCAGTGGATAGGCTACAGACTCGTAAAGTGACTTATGGTCTAATAAATTGATGGACGCCATGGGAGGTGTGGATCTACCAACTTGAAAGGGTGCTTATCATGTGAAAGGTGAGGTGATAATAAACATGGTCGGGTGAATGAAGACTATGTTTTATTATTTTGGAGAAATTATGCCAGGATATGCAAAGCTTTGAGTGAACTCTATCATGCCAAGAATAAGATGATACATGCTCTTGTACTTTTACCGCCTTGGATATATGGTGTTTGGTGTACGACAACATTCGTGGCCAATACCACAAGTAAAAGAATATTTTTCATATCAATATTTAGAATTAACATGAATTGAAACAAACAACAGAGGGCACACCTAAGATGTAGAATGGAAGGGGCGGCTCGAAAATGAATTTTTTCTCAAAATTGGAATAAGGAGGTCCATATGAAAGATGATGAAGTGTTGATCACTATGTCTCTCGCAGTTTTCTCGATTGTATACCCCAAGCTCTAGTTATGGGCTCTGAAAATGGTGGAAACGATGATAGATAGGCTAAGGTGACCCATTTTTAATTCATGTGTTTGTTGAGCTTGAGAGGTCAAAAGATCAAGATCGGAGAAAGCTGTCGTTGTGGTCACCAGAGCACCAGGGATATGCATCAAGAGTGTCGTATGAGCTAGAAATCCCCATTCTTCTTAATTTTTTCATTTTCATGTTGGATGGGTCATACAGAGCCAGGTTGCCCAACTTTTTTTATGGGGACCTCACGAGCGACTCTGGGGAGTGGTGTTGTCGCCGCGTAAATAGATAATATTTAAATGGCGACCCCACGCCAATGGTAATTTAGGTTGTGTTTCCTCCGTGCTTGTGAGACACGTACGCAGTGGGACATCACGCCCGGGGTTGTGGGCTGATGCGCGACCAATTATGGTGATCAACGTGTTTGTGGGAGAATCACAAGCGCAGAGCATGTGTGACTTTGTCTCACAAACTTGTTGTTTGCATGCTTGTTTTCATAATGCGTGTGGTCCTAAAAAATCTTGCAAGTTATGTTTTTATTTTATTTTTTTGGGATAAATAAATTTATTTTTGGTGTTTCTTGGTTGCAAGATGCTATGGATGGAAAGAGATTGGTCCAACTCGCATCGAGGTGGCCCAAAACCTCGTGTGCTTGCTAGTATTTGGTGCACCAGGGGTTGCTCAAGCCCCTGAGAACCCTATTTTGAGGTCCCATGACAAATGCCATTACTCCTGATCCATTGCCGGGATCGACAGTGAAGTGATTATGGTGGTGCACCAGCTCGCATTAGGTTGCGGCCTAAGAAAAACATATATTTCATGATCGGTTTTCGCCTCATGGGGAGGTGTTGCCTTATAAACTTCCAAATAGGGGAAGTGTAAACATTAATCACTAGCGCAGGAAGTTGGTCACCGTGGGCCCCATGCTATCTCCCAAGGGTGTGTTTCATGGCCCATGTTACAAACCTAGTAGAGCGTGTCGTTTGTCTATGATATTCTACCTAAGAAGGTACTATTCCATGTATCATGGCCACATATAGAGATCTTGCATGCAGCCTCCAAGCGAGGTACTTTTTTGATTTGGCTAGATTGGTATACCATGGCATGGTTTGTCAACTAGCCAAGGTGTATGCAAATGCACAACTTTGACTTTTGTTATGCCAACATCTTGTGATTTATAATGTATGATCAGGTCATTATGGTACAAAATTTTCTTGGCAGCAAAGTGTTGTTGGGCCTTTTGAGGGATCCTCGATTCGTAGATGGCTCTCGTCATACCCCTCATCATGGTGGGGGTGAGGTTGGCAGTACTAGGATGATATGATAGAGGAGTAGTTCGAGCTCTAACCCTCATTTGATCTTAGAGTTACCTTATGTCAGTGTGTATTTCCGGAGTGATCCGGATATGGATCTTCCTCCTAACTATGCTTGGGGATCCGTGTATGCCCTTTATGTTTTCTCGTGATTTCCGCATTATTTTCATGTATTTTATGGGCATAATATTTATGGTGACACTAATATTATTCTCGTTATCCTATAGATAAGTACAGATTTAACGAGCTAACCCCCGGTTGTCTTAGTTGGCCATGATCCACTTAAGGAGGGGTGCGCTTAGTGGTGCACTAACCTTAGTCGGGGGATAGAGATGGTAGTCCCCCTCATGTACCAGACCATCACCGGGCGCTCACAAATTGACATCAAGAACCCCACGGGGAGGGCACTAGCACCCCCGTCGCCAGCCCAGGGATGTAGTGCTAATCGCGTGTGTCGAGGCCGCCGAGGCCTGTAGTGACTATTGAGGCTTGTGTACAAGTTCTGGAGGCTTAGATGCATGACTTTGTGATTCTTGTAAAGGATAGAGAGCCTAACCCAGGGTATTCCTGTATGAGGGGATTTCCAAGGGACTCAGATAATATATGGCTAGAGACGCGATGGCCCGTGAGCGGGATCACCGCCCACCTCGCGCAAAGTGGCACTTGCCATGGGCTTTCTTCCGCTCCTATCAATGCAGATAGATGTGGCCTCACAAGATCTTCTGAGATGGGCCTGCCCTTAGATCCCCATGTATATCAGCAAGCACCCATTATGAGGATGCTTCCCTACCTTTTCAATGAGATATGTATTTTTTTTTCCGGTGGTGCTAGTGAATATTTTTAGACATCGGGACACACATATATTTTTACATATATGCTAGATGTATTTTGATGTACTTCCGATGATGTGTCTATGGCTATTTTTATATGTTTTGTATGTTTATGATGGATTTTATGTATGATGTGGATTCACTATATATGATGGTTTTCTACTCATGTTTCCGATGGTATATCCGTGATGTATTCTAGTATCGGATATGGTTAGCATGATCGTACACATGATTGTGAATTCTTGGTAAATGTATAAATTTAATGTGATCAAAATCGTGGAATAATATTTGTGCACGTGGGTACTTTGCAAAGAGGCGTGAATCCCGAACTTGAAAATCTTGGTTTAACCGTTATACCACTAAATAGGAATGAAGGAAGACTTATATGGTTGATGCCTCGTGAGGGAGGGCGCGGCTAATATTCCCATGACAACATCATATTTTGCTTGTTTTTTGGCTGGCTCATTACACACACCACAGGAGGTGGTGACCGGTTAGGAGAATATATGACCTAGGCATCTGGCAGCCTAATTTTGTGACCATCGAGAGGGCTCCATCACCGAATCCAAAATAGTAGATGGGTAGATAATTCATCCGTGACACAAGAGTGTGAGTTTCAAAGTAATCCCATGAGGATGATATCATCATATTAAAATAATGTTGTATACATATTTATTCTAGGGTACTGCGGCCTTTCTTTTTATGGGTAAATGTTTTTGAGGTAGAGCCCATTTACATGGTTATTTAGGCATTTCCCATCAAGATCTTATAAAATGTATGTTCCCTTGAGGAGAAAAATTTTTGATGATGTAAGTAACCTTCCATAATGTTTTGAATTTCAGGTCCTAAGGTTTTTTTGCAACATCATAACGTAGGACTAGTTCCCCTCGGTAAATAAGCATGGGGTGACAAGCTGTTTGAATGATGCTTTCACCTTTTTCTCAGGATTCGTTATGTTGGAGAGAATTGCGTTGGGCTTTTGTTGACAAGTTCTAGATGTACCAACCGTTTCTCTAAGGTTTGAGTATCGCTGAGAAATTTTTATGGCTAAATGCAGTGGGGATTTCACATTCAATGGGAAGCACGATCTCCACCCCGCACACTAACCGGAAGGGTGTGAATCCCGTTGAGGATTTGACTCCGTCGTCGAGCATGACCAATAAAGCTAAGAACACTATATAATGCTATTTGGTCTTGTGGTTGTTCACCATACGTTGTAACATTATTTTTAGGACTTTATTGACATCTACCCCACCATTGGACTGAGTAGTATGGTGACACAAATTCATGCATGAAACCAAGGTGTTGGGATAAGCTCCTAGAATATTTCATTTTTGAAATGTTTTCTCTATGGTTGGACACTAACAATCTGGGAACACCGAATGCGGTGTCGACATGGTTTAAGAAAACTTTGCTAGGATTGCGGGTGTTGTTGTATGTGGGCACGACTTCGCCCATTTGGTGAAATAATCGACGTTCTTACCATGATATACTTGTGGTTTCCCGATGGTGGGGTTATATATCATGAATTCAATGTCTCATTTAAAGGGGAATTCAACAATGATGAGGTAGGGGATCTAGAGGGGATCACACCTTATGAGTGTAGCATTGACATCGCTCGCATATTTTTACTACTTCATAATGCAATCATGAAATAGGTGAGCCATAAATACCGCATACATGTAGGAATTTTTGGGTGGCAACAATTCTTGATAAGTGGTCACCACAAGCCCCACTATGGTATTCATTGGTACTTTCACTTGGTCATGAGTATGATTGCCATAGATGTTTTTGATGCCTTGTTGATATAGGACATCTCAATGTGCTGTAATGTGGGGCGGATGGCGTATGCACCTTCTATCGTCATGAGTGAGCTTCGGTATAAAATTATGAGTTCATAAGAAGAGGAGGAGGATTGCCAGCACTGCGGGTCCTCCATTGTCCCGAAGAACAAGTGTTCATCATGGTAGTGTGTCATTAACTGGGATCCTTGGGTCTCGGTTGGGAGATTAGTGATGAATTTGGAAAGGATGATAGCTTTTTTTCTCTTAAGGGAATTAAATCCGTAGATCAAATTATTGGCAAGATAAATACCCATTGGGCATACTTATGAATCATCATGTAATGTTAGAAAATATCTCATAGGGTTGATATTTGTTATGATAGTGGTGGTTCAAAGGATGATGTAATGTCAAAAATTTTATAATGTGTACTAGGGTTAAGGCTATTTTCTCTCCCGGCCCATACTTCAATGTAGACCCGACTAGGTTTTTCATTCATAATAAATTATGTTCTTGTCCGCCATCTCGGACTAGCACCCCAACAATGGCTACATCAAATGCAGACAGGGTATAAGGTGTAATATTTGGTGTGGTTGGGTGGGATGATCAAAGGAGGAGAATAACATTAAAAAAGTGTCTTTAATGCTTCAAATTATTTCTCTCGGGCTTGTTCATCCCATTTTAAGGGCATGTATTGACGAAGGAGATGTGTGAAGCTCTCTGCGCGCAAGTGGCATAGTCAAAAGTGTCGTAAGAAGTTGGCCTCACTACAAGGAAAAGACCCTCGAGTAGATGTTTTGAGGAACCCCTTATAAAATAGCCTAGATACATGTTTGTAGCAATGTCTCTAGAGGAGGGGTTGGCGGGAAAGGTTTTTGTGGGATTTTTTAATCAAACAAATCAGTAACAATTGTGTAATAATTAAAATCAGTGCTGTCCTGGAGACACTCCACAGTCATTGTGACAAAAACCCACCTCCGGTGCGTCTAATTACTATAGCACACCAGTTCTCTACACATGCCTAGTGGGACTCAAGAATTCAGCGCACCACAATGACAATGTTGCTCATCGTTAACATCGCTTCGGCATCTCAAAAACCTGCACACTCTAAAATGGTTAAATAAAAAAAAATTACTTTCCAAAAAAGTGACATATTCAATTCTTCAATGCCCTGCATCTTCCTCACACCAAGGTGACCTTCGTGAGGCACCGGCCATCGATGCTCCCATTGTACGCATCGTTGTAGTCCATTTCCCCCACATAGAGGAGTTCAAATTTTCGAAAATGTTGGAAAATTTGGTTTCTCCAATTCCTCAAAGAACATTCCTCTCGACGAAAAATTTGTTGTATTTACTTTTTTTTCTCAATAAATAAACGTTTTAGAATATCATATATTTTAGAAATCTTAAAATTCTAGCCATTAAAAAAAAAAAAAAACCGCACGATGCACTCAAGCCGTTCGTCTTGCATCATTTCGTGTTACCTATTTATAGTCATCACTAACGTTGCTAATGGAAACCGGATGCTGGGTTTCAAAAATTTGAAAAATAAGCACCAGACTTTTACAAAAACTTACATGGCAAAGATGGTTGTTCAAACCGTTGAATACGTACGTTGTCGAGAGGGTGGTGCGTTGACCAAATCCATGCGCCCGGGTGGATAGTTAGGTCAACTCACCGCTCCTAACATTAGCAGCATAGTCACGAAAGTGGGGTTGTTTACAGACCACATCGTTGGACTATGTAATGTTGTTGGTGATACTAATTCAAAGATCCACCTTTGGGGTTATTTTTTATTTTGTCACACATCGTTTCACCTGCGTTGCTAACAATACCATGGTCAATGCGTCTTTACGGCACTCATGCCATAATTTACTTGATATTATAATGAATGACCCCAACTATCCGCCCCGTGGAAAATAGTTTGATCAACGCACCGCAGAAAAAGAACATTTTATGTTTTTCTTGGCGCAAAATTTCCATGTGCACCGAGAGTGGTGCACAATAAAAATGTATGCACCAAGATTTAGTGATTATTTTTGAAGAGAATAACTATTTTTTTCAAAAAAAAAAAAAAATATATATATATATATATATATATATATATATATATATTTAAATACATGTCCATTTAATAATAAAATAATTTATTTAATATGTGAACCATTCAAAGGATGTCAATGGAGAGAAAAAAGGGAACAACAAGAACATATGGAGACCAATATAATGTGATTCCACCTATTTGAGGGGAGAGGGAGAGACTTATGTACCCTCACCACATTACAACAACCACCTAACTTCTCCTGCTGAGGTAGGCCTCCCAAGTTCCCCAGTGGGGAGGCTACATCCCCGAAGGGCCATAGTGGGTTATTGGGACAACTCATCTTTAGGTGGAATGCCCACCGACAGTTTTTGGGTCGGTCCACCATCGGGTAGCATGCCCACCGAGAAGGAAACATATTTTATTACCGGCCTATAGTTGAGGGCAAAGATTTTTCCCATTTCCCGTATGTCCCCGTCATCTATGCGTAGGAGTCAATTGGCGTACTCCCAGAGATACATTAGGGATGATATAGTTTCTCCTTCAGATTTTCAAGTTATTCCATCTATTTTACATATTTTATGTCTATTGGTCAAATTACGCCTTTCTTCATTTGGCAAAGGAGGTGAGGTGTCACTCACTACTGTTGATGACCATTGAACACTATACTAGTGGACGGGAAACACATAAGTTGCCCCCTACTTATTTAATGTTGATTCTTTTATTCCGTGCACCTCGACTTGTGAGATGGTCCGGCGACTTTGGCAGCAATTTTGTACAACATTAGATAGATGTCACTTCCTCGTGAATGTGGGAGCTTGACCTTCCATTTTTATTTAGAGTTATTTTGTTTTTATTTTTTGAGAGTCTTAGAGATGAGCTCTACTTTTGTTCGGAAACCTCGTAGTCTCGATGTATGTACGGATGCGTACATGGGTCCAGATGATGCCCAAGAGTGGTCACTCCTCGACTTTCCTCCAGGATATCTCCCGATGCACCGGATTTGCGTGTCGATGATCACTCCTTTGTTCGGGGTCCATGTCCATATGCCGGTTTTGATTGCAGTATAGTAACAACATCCTCTTCACATAGGATGAGTCAGTCGGACACGAGAGGTAATATTAGTGTTTTTCTTTAAATTAATATAGTTTCATTTTATTGTCTTAATTAATTAATTAGAATTATCAAATTTATTCTAACACCTTATTTAACCCTGCTTTTATTAAATTATTTAATGAAAATTTCTAATTATTGTTGTGTACTATATACTTTGTAGATATTGGGACATGCGTTGGGGATGAGATTCCACCCTCCAAATGATCTAGGTGTAGATGTTGATGAGGAGATAGAAAGAGGTGGAGGATCGTGGTGGAGAGAGACCCGATCCCAATCGAGTGTAGATACCCATGGGGCTAAGGCGTAGGTCGGACAATTCGATTTAGATGGAGTTGGGTGACCAAATCTATAGACCGATAGTTGATGAGGAAGTCCGTCGGTTACGATCACAAAGATTCGGGCTTATCGTAGGCTCACACAGCTTTGGAGAGGCATGACCCATGATATTTTGACCCTCATGCGTCATGTCGTTGAGCTTCTAGAGCACCGACGCAAACCAGGAGGGGTAGGTGTCGTAGATATGCATGACGCAGTAGCGCTCATCTAATTATTATGATCATGAGGGTAGTGATCATCATTCTAGTACTCTAGATCCTCCTCCTTAACCTCAAAGTGGATATCATGATGAGGAGCGAGCATCCGGGCCCCGATTAGCAAGCATGACCGAGCAAATTCGCACCATCTCAACAAACACCCAGTCCTCGAGTAGGCACTTGATCCTAAGCAAAGGGTCCATCCGAGGAGGAAGGTCCATCATCACAGCGGCACCATCCACGTCTAAGTAGCCGCTCCACTACAAGTCATCAATGCGCTCCCGAGTAGACCGCACCATCAACTAACTGTGCTCTCATGAGTACTAGTATTGGTGGGTATCACTAGATATTTGACATTTATGGTAGTTATATTACAATTGTATATTTTTGACATGATATATATATATATATATATATATATATATATATATATATATATATATATATATATATATGGTCCATGTATTTTATGTTCATGTTGATGTACTTAATTTACATGTTGGTGTTCATCATGATGTGTATATTGTTAGGTCATGTAAGACATGTTTATTTAATGTGCTTGCATATATGTGTATGTGATAGCATTTATTTGACATGAGATGTATATTTGATGTTTTTGTTGTGATGATGTTATATAATGTTTGTGTTTTGTTAGATGATCATGATCACAATGTTTATATGATGTTAGCAAATCGAATGTGTATTTTAGTTTAATATGATGTTTGGCACGATGGTTATCATGATCGTGATGTTTATTTTTAATATTAAATCATGATATTTATTAAATATTATGTCTTGATTGTATTGAAATTTTACCTTTAATTGTATGTAAAATTGTAATGTAATTGTACGTAATTGTATTGTGAAATTGTAAAATTGTATTTGTAATTGTATGTATTCATGTTATGATTCAATTTTATTAAAATTGTAAAATTTTTAAATTTTTAAATTTGTAAAATTTAAAAATGTAATTGTAATTGTATGCATTGTGATTGTAATTTTAATTGTATGTAAAATTTTAAAATTGTAATTGTAATTGTTATTGTAATTGTATGTGAAATTGTAAAAATTGTAATTGTAATTGTAATTCTATAAATTCTAATTGTAATTATATGTAAAAATCTAAAATAGTAATTGTATGTAAAATCGTAAAAAAAAAAAATTGTTAATTTTGTAGGGCCTGCCTATTTTCTATTTTGTAAAAGAGCAAGTTTCTCTACAAAAAAGAGATAGTTTTGGTAGCTTCAACATGCCCGAAGGAAACTGTGTCATGGGCCACCTCAAAGAGTTATAAGACAAACCAAAATTGTATTGTTTCTTCCTTTGGTTATCAGCTAATACACCTTTACTATGTCCATATAAATTACATATAAAGCATATAGTAGATTTAATATCGAAAAACCATACAAAAAATAACTTTTAAAGAGGTTAACCATCCGATGACTCAACAGTGTGCATGGTCTTTCAGCTTGACCTCGGCATCTCACTCTTGCTGCAAATTGAGAGCGTTGCTCCATCCTTGCCATTATCACATTGGTTTGAACCTATGTCTTTGCCATTTCCTCATATCCTCGTTTAATCTAGTTGAGGCTCAAACAAAGATATGGAAGAATTTATTTGTTTTTCCCGTGTACCTCACGTTGCTTTTCCGTAACACATTTTATTTTCCAATAGGTCTTACCGCATTGTTGAAACAATGAAACTTTTCCTCTTCCGGGTGTTACTCGGGTCTGAAAGGAAATCTATTCCCCCATGCTGGCTTTGAATGTCATCCTCTTTCATGTTCACTATCCCTTCCATCCTCGAATAGTTTTCCCATCATCTCGACTCAGCCATAGCTTGCTAAACTTTCTGCTATTCATTGATTAGTTTTTCCTCCCTCTTTTTTCTTGTCTCATCAATTCGACCGGGAATGTATTTTCCTTTCCTTTCCCTTTTTAATTTTGATCTCAATACCTCAGATATTCATTTGACAAAAAAATACCGTGGTATCGAACATTAACCAACAGGTAAAGCTTAGAATCATGATGAAATTCCATATGTATAACCAAAATATTTGGGTAATGATGGCAATGGCTCGGTCCTCGCTAATGCAAGGCCAAACCATCTCAACATCATAGAGCTAAAGCATCAAGTATCGGGTAAAAAGTAGAGTTGGAATCCCATAAGGAAATTAAGATGTAACTCAAAAGATTTCGAAAACGCAGGCAGAAATTATAATGGATCCCCTCTATCATCACACATGCATCAAATAAACCTTGAAAGAAACATAAAACTATCACCGTGTTGCATGGCCTATTAAAATTTCTAAAGACATTGACGGAATACACGTAAGAAAACCTAGAAATGAAGCGATTAAATGGAACAAGAACATACTCAAATACAAAATGCTTCCCGTCTTGTTTATTCGGGCTCCTTGCGCCGAGCGAAAGTTTTCTTCTGTACCAGAAGGAATGAGCTATCGACAAAGACGGAAAAAAACATATACCCTCCCTACCTTCCGCCGTGGACTCGCCTGTCCATCCAAACACTTAATGCTATACATTGAAGGCATAATTGAAATGCATGCGATCTCGAGGCCACTATGCTTACCATTAACGAGACGCAATGGTCGCTGACACGCCACCCCCATGGCGGTGGCCACGTCGTCGTTCTCCCCACCCCAATCGAGGATCTTTCACTTCCACTTAGACCTCTCTTTTCGTAATAAGTTGAAGGGAATGTAGTTCAATATTCCGTGCTCGGTCTCTTGCCCAACATCAAAAATCCTCTCGTTATTTTTATAGCCCCAATTAGCTAAATAATCACGTCTCATTACCTTTTCTTCAAAATGTGTCTTGGGATCAAATACCGTATTTCTTTAATCAAGACAGCTTATTTCCTCGAATTAGATTCTCTCGTTCTCCAAATTTTACTTATTTTTTCCCAAGTTGAACTTTGTTGTAATTTACACAAGGTAGTTGTAACCATTGCCGAGTCACCTTCTACAATGAGTCGCTCACAGTTTTCTTGGCTACTCGCAACCCTTGTTTTACCGCCATTAATTTCTTCATTATTAGTAGCGAAGCCCAAAATCCAATGCATAAACTCGACATACTTCCCTGGAGAATTTTGAAAGATCCCTCCAACTCCCGTTTGTCCCTGTATTTACCTTGTGAATCACCATCATAATTAAGTTTAATGAAACCATCTAGAACTTCCAATTCGTTCTCTATATTTTGATTCGGAGGTTTATACTTCCAAATATTTTTATATAAAATTTTAGGTTTTAAATTTAAACTCGGCAAGCATTTGAGCTTCAATACCTTCCATCCTCGCCAATCTTCCTCCGTCCATATTTCCACTAAAATTTTTTCTTGTATATTCTCTATCAAATTTCGCCATAGTTGATTCATTGTTTGTTCTTCATCTCTCGAATATCCGATGATTCCTTTCTTTCCATATGTTCTAGAAAAGAAAACCCACCGACAATCTCCAGTTTCGTTCAACACTTCACATTTAAATCCTCCTTTTTACGCTTAATGGTTTCATTGATAGTCATTTTGTCTTTATTTGTTTGTCCGAATAGGTTTTGTAGACTTCTCCAAAGGGTCTCGATAATTGGGCAGCTATTAAGAAGATGTTCTATTGTCTCATTTGTTTTTCGACATATAACATCTTCGGGATGGTCCATACATTCCTCGCTTATGCAGCTTTTTCCCATGTCGAATTTTACGATCACTTAATAACCAAAATAAATTATTCTACTTTTGGCCAATGTTTTGAAGCCCATATTTTCTTCCATACGTATTTCATTGTTAAGATTATTTTGAGATTGAATATGATATCCTCTTTGATACGAATATCCCTTTTTTTATAACCTCGCCGTAGAATATCACTACCGCCTGTGTTATTTCCTAAATCTACCTTAGCTTGAAAGAAGGCAAGAGTTCGTGGTAACATCAAACCACGCTCGGTCTGTAGCTATTCACTGCAATGTGAGAGGGCTCTCTCCAAAGGTCAATCTCACAAAAATAATCAATAGGGCTTGAGATGACTTGAAATAAAGCTAATTTTAGGCTAGGTATAAGCAAAGGAGTTTCCGATTGTTTTTTTTGGGGGTTTTTTGTTGGATCAAAGGGAAAAGCACTAAAAAGCGGGGATTAGGCCTAGTTTTTGCAGTAGTTTTACTGGGGAAAGAAAGGAAATAGTTTTGATTCTTTAGATTGAATGAATGGATGGATCAGACCGTGAGGAGTTGAATAGGAAAGAGGGTTTCAAGATTCCTCCTCAAACCGATGAAAACATACCAACAAAACTAAAGGCAGAAAGCAAGCTACCGACCCACCTTTAACACCGATTTGTTTAATATAAGAAGAAAGAAGGAAGGAAAATGGTACACATAAACATCAATGAACTTAAAAAATACATGGAGGAAAACACCATCAAAAAATAGAGTCACAAGGATCCCAAAGAGTGCCGCAAAACCTCGGTCTATTCCTTTGCCAAAATTGCGTAGATGAAATGTACAATGAGGTGCCAAGCACCCCAAGTGTCCAAACCTAAAAATGACTAAGAAAATACATAATATAGACAAGCCTAACTCCTCCCCATGCCTCTAGGGGTCGAGCTCATCATTTTGGAGCCGTTTCAACCATATCTAAAAACTAGGAACCGAAATTAGGCAATGAAAACAACTTGCCTCTATATGGTAGGAACCGATTCATTCACTTACATTTTACCTTGGTGAATGAATCTTATAGAACAAGTAAAAATGTGCCAAAATTACATCATGGTTATGAAATTACAAAATACAGATCAAAATTTACATGAAAAAGTGAAACTGGCCAAAACTAGGCGAAATTTAGTCGCTAAGGAAAAACAGGCCAAAATTTCATGCGCCGCGCCCAAAATCTCTCTATGCGTAGCACAAGTTTGGAGCTGATTTTGGAGGCTCTTCCCGAAGTCCAAATTGAGCTCATGATACTGCTGGAAAGCCCTATCCGTCTAATTTCCAACCCAAGTAGAATTTCTATATTCGTTCCATTTTCCCTCTAAAAGTTCAATATCCCAACACTCGCTTCCTGTGTGTGCGTAAAGGCCATTTTAGGTGTTTTTGACCTTTGTGAAACCAAGAACTTGATGAAATCCTTAGAAATCAATGAGAATGCGTAAATTTTCATAAAAAATCCATAAAATGCAAATTTTTCCCCCCGAAGAGCTGCTACAATTATAAGCGCGCACGAGGTGGCACCACGCGCCTGGGCAGAAAACCCGTTTTGTGACCAAAAATTCAAATTACAATTTTCCCCCAAATTCTCAATGGCTGAAGGTCCCTCATCAAGTACCATGCTCATCCAAAGAAGCTTCGGCCAAGATTTTGCTCATCATGTCTTTTGCGACGCTTCCCCCTGCCCTCCTTAGCCTCGCTTTCGTGATCTTGATTCCTCGCTTGCAAACATGTGTACGTGCTCAATAATTGTCTACATGTCTAAGCATGTTCTTCTCCTTATTTACCTTCTCCAAATGTGCCTTCTCAAGATGAATGTTGACTCTCTCAAGCCAAGCTCTCTATCGGCCTCAATCTCCCGCTCAATAGGTGTCATCTCGATGGGCTTCTTCGGGCAGCTTGTCGGCCTCACGGGATGTTTTGCAACTCCATAATCATCCGCCGATCCTCCAAATTCTTATTCCGTTGCTCTAGATATTTAATGATCCATTGTGCTCGCAACTTTTCACCAATGTGCCGATCTCGCCGTCCCCGAATGATCTCTCTCGCTTTAAGCTTGGAGAGCTCAAATCCACATCAATCAACACAAAATAAGTATCTTGGCCTCTTGAAGGGCCCCTCCCCCGCATAGGCCTTTTCCTCCTCGTCTCCGTACCCGTACATGTGTCGATGAAAATGGCAACGAGACCCTTCCCACTCGAGTGGAGATAGTACTGCCGAGTTGCCGCAAATAATGCTCTCGTGCTCTCCTTCCGATAAGTGACAAACACCGGCACACTATCAGGCTCTATCTCGGGACCCTTAAACCGAAAAAGGTCACCCAGCTCATGAACAAGCTCCGCAGGAGGTCGAGGGTTATGAAGAAGCCGCGGGAAATGAAATCCTCCCATGCAAATGCCCCCCGCAATCCGGTTGATGTACCACAATAATTCGATGAGCGCATAATGATAGATGATATTGTACCGCTGCTCGTGGAGTCTTCTTCTGCACAAGAGTAGTCATCCTTCTATGTTTCGACACATGAAATATGGAATGTCCATCATCCTCACCTCATGAAATGCATCAATAATCTAATGTGGCATGCATAGAGGCGTGAGAACCATCCTCACACCGGGAAGTATCTCGATAATGAGTCTTCATCAATGGCGCATAGATTCTTCAGAACCGTAATGGGAATACTCGATGTGAGCCGCCTCACATAGCTAGGCATGATGTATGGCTCGTAATGCATTTCTTTTCCACCGTTTACCTTTTATTCCATTCTTCCCCCACATTCGTTATTCCCGTTGCTCGAGAAATGGTTTCGGTGTCAAGGTGAAATTACACTGAGGGTAACTCCGACCATCTCGCAAATGTAAACAAACAACTCGCTAACTCCGATGATGCTGAATCTAAGAAATCCTCTCATAATACCGATAACATGATCAAGCCTCCCGAAACATTCCATGGCAAGTGGGCAGCTCGGCACCGAGTCACGAGGGCTCTTCTCTGACATGTTTGCCTCCTTACGAGGCCTTCTCTGCATGTAGCTCAGTGGTAGAATCACCGTCTTGTTCATATGATGACTTAGTATCTCGTCATGGTGTTGCAATGTGTATGTCAAGTGTATGTTTGGTTTGTTGAAAATTATAAATTGGTGCCTTTGTTTCAATTGCCAAGAACAAAGGATCGTAGTGGGAAATATGGACAAGTGGGGAAAAGGTTTGGCCATGAAATTAAATGTAAGGACAATCATCGACCGTGTTTGGGAATTGGGATTTGGGGATTTTTTCAAATGATATGGGAGAGTGATGATGATAATTGTAGGGTTTAGAGATAGGGATAATGAGAATGAGTGATAATGGGATTATAAGGAATAGGAGAGAGTTCTATGATAATATGACAAGATGAGAAACAGTGAAAAATGGAATGGGAGTAAGCCAAAACGTAAAGCCAAGTTTTAACACCCAAATTCAAACCCCTAGGAGTATTTTTTAACCAATGATGGGGTTTATAATTTCACTCAATAAAACTCTCCAAAACAATCTTGAAACAACTCCAAACACAAGCTATTAGCAATGGCAAAGGCTCACAAACTTACTTGGAGCAAAAGAGTTTGAGTCGTTTTGAAAATTTTGGAAGAAGGATGAAATTCACTAAGTGTGCCTGCGTGCGTCGCACTCACCGTATGTGCCGCGCTCGTTGAAAGATACATGGTGATGTGCGGCTTTATGCACCGCGACTCTGTGCGCCGCACGTCTCCCGCGCGGCCGCGCCTCGTGCTTCACTCAGCCTCACCTCGAAACACAAGCTTTCGCTCCTCCACGATTTTCCCTGGGTCTTCGACAACTTCTGCGTGGAAATGACATTTGAATGAAGAAAATATCTTATAGTCATATATTTGATTTTTTTTTCAAAAAATCCCACTTTCTAGTGTTTTTCTTCGACACTTTTTCACTTTCTAACACAAACTCGTTTTTTGTTTCCAATTTCTGACTTTTTTGACTTGAATACAAAACTTTTTGTCAATTTTTTGCGGGGATGAATGGCAATTTTAATTCTGGAAAAGGTGAATTAGGCTACGTCTGAATATTTTGACAACTGAAAATTTTTGAAAATATATATGGCATTTATTACAAAATATCGAAACAGATTTTTATTCAAAGCCGTATGCTTTGAAGAAAAGTCACATCTTACATTATAACGATGAAATTTTCGAGATGAAAACTTATTTGAACCTCCCTCCGGCCCTCGGCATTATTGCACACTTTGAAATATCAAATTTTTTTTGGAAACCTCTAGACCTAATGACCGAAATGACTTTTTGCCGACTAAGAGACCAAAACAAGACCGTAATGATCTTTAAAATTGATTTTGATGAATAGACACGACTCAAAGGAAAGCATGACATGAGGGACATGAGTGATAAAACTCTCCGTCGAAGACCGATGCTCCTAATGGAATGCAACACCGAAGAACACATCTAAAATGAAATGCAACAAAAGAGATTTTTGATCTCTCGACGAGGGATGAACATATCGAATCTAACAAGTTGTATAGCGTATTTTTCTTGATTTAAGTTCTTTTGCTAAAGTTTATCCATCGTCGGTTTCCGGAGCTTACACAATGGATTTTCTCCTTCCAAATTCTCCATTGAATTTGGTTGTTGATAGTTACACTTCAATAGTTATTAATTAACCTACAATTCGTGGCATTGGTAAAAAGAAATATTTCTCTAAATCAAGTTTACTAAATTTTTTTTTATCTTTGTTACGTGAATCTTCCCAAAATGTTATTTGCCTACCTTCCTTACTCTTGAAACTATGAGATGGAATTAGATTCCTGCTATTGCCGCAAGATTCTAGACTGGAAGATCCTTTTGCACTATATCCAATTTTAATTTGATCAGAATCAATGGTGGCATACCATATTTTTTCCATATACTCTTCCTCTCCAGGACTGTCCTCCTTGTATCCATCGCCACCCCGCCTTAGCACCCATTACATTATTTGCACGAAGGGTATCTTAGTCCCAAGCCTCCTCGCATATTTGCCTACTAAGTTTTTCCCATGGGCAAAGCCCATTTCTTGTTAACCGAGCTCCTTTTCAGAAACTTCTTGAAGATATTAAATAATTGATTACAAATACTTTTAGGACAAGATTTTCCTAATTGATAGAGAGGGGAAAGTGATTGAAGCACCGATTTTAATAAAATGATTTCTTCCAGGAGAATTCAAATACACGAAAATGCCCAATTATGAATTCTTTTTATCTACTTTTATAATGATATCCTTCCGCCTTTCAATTTACCGAAATAAAAACATTTTAAAGTCATTCCCAAATACTTTATAGGAAAAAGAACCTATTTTGAATCCAAGATTTCTCAAGAAATTCTGAGTTGCGTATTGGAGTTAAAGAAATATACATTAGATTTATCAGTATTAATAAGAGCAATTCTGATGCTTCCAAGGAAGATTTCCGGATCTTTAAAATAGCCTTAGCTCTTTCATTCTGCTTCGACAAAATAATAGAATATCATCAACAAACCGTTATGTGTCAAGGAAGATCTCGTCTCATAGTTTTAAAACATTTTAGCTTCCGTTCTACAATATGAGCCTTGATTAACCCCAATCCTTCCGCCTATAACAGAATAAAAACGAGGATAAAGGATCTCTTGACGGAGGCCTCGAGTAATATTAAATGGTCGAGAGACGACATTCCATTGAGTAAAATGGAGAAATTTGGGGAAGAAATAAAATACCGAAGCCATTGTATCCATCTATCATCAAAGCCAAACGCCGTAACCGCTATCAAAATAATTCACTCATTACGATCATATGCTTTAGAAAGATATAATTTGATTATCATTACTTTCGTTTTGAGGGTCTTCAATGAGTGAATTGTTTCCCTGGTCGTCATAATTCCCATCTAAGATTTGTCTCATTTCTTTGTTAAAACTCATCGTGAGCAATCAAATTTTGAAGGAGAGGCTTAGAGCCATTACCATAATTGTTGAAAGAATATTGTAAATTACATTACGTAGAGAAATTATTCAAAACCAACAAAGGTATTTCAAACTTTCATTTTGGAATAAGAGTTAAAGGTTGAATTTAGCATAGACATTCTGATTTCTCCTTGATTCCTCTACTTCCAAAATATCTGGCCTCACACCTGTGGCTTTAAAAAATTCTACAAGAAAGCCATCAAAGCCTCAGTAGATTTATTCAGGCATATCTATGACTACTTCTTCTACTTCTTGCAACTTGATTTCAGAAAGAAAGCTTAATTTCTATTCTCTCAGGACTACCTACGGATATGAGAAGTTATTTTTATCAATTGTTAGATGTCTATTATGATTAGATTCTCATGTTAGTATATTTTTGAAATTTTCAACAACTTTTCCATTTCCTCATGTTTGCGCCTATTACTATTTTTATCTTTTGGTGAGAAAATTCTTGTTATGTCGCTTTCTTTGTATCATTGTTTTATGGAAAATTTGTATTTCTCTCACCTTCCTTTAGCCACTAGACCGTGATTTATACTTCCATAAGATCTCTTCCTATTTCCTACGTTCTTCTTGCAAACTCAGAGTGTTACCCTCCCCACCCGCAGTGCTTTTGTTTTTTCTTACATGAAGGATCATTCTTTTTTGAATATCTTACATCTTCTTTTAATCTAATTAACTGTTGAATATTTCTAAATTATTTCTATTCAACGTTTATTTCTTCATTTTAATTTATTTGTTCTTATCTAAAAAAGAGTGCATATTGTTTCTTCCTATAGCTCGATTAGAATTCACCAATTTTTAACATTTTCTAGAAATCTTGATCCCTTAGCCAAAATAATTCAAATCGAAAAGGCCAATACTTTTTGAGTTTCTTTGATATCTATATCTATTCGAACTCATTGATGATCTGATCCCAAGCATAGGTAAAATTGTTGTCTCATAATAGACATATAGACTTACCGCAGCTTCCACAAGAAAGATATCCAATCGTGATGCTACTTGATGTCGTTCTCCACATCTACTGCTCCAAGCAATTTTCCATCCACCGTTATCTACCAAACACGTATCCGTTAACAAATTTCGAAAAGCTCCATTTCTAGATCTTCTCTTATTCCTCCTTTTTTTCTATCAAGTTTAAAATCATTAAAATCTTGCCCAAGAAGCCAATATTTCTCTTGATGCATATTATTTAGCCCTTATACTTCCGAAGGAACTCTTTCTCCCGGAATTGGAGGACCATAAAAATGTACTAATACAAGAATCTTTAATTCTCGACTCAATTTGTCAAAAATTACCAAGTTAGAATTTCGTAAGACCCATCCATCCTTCTCCGCTACAATTTCGTCGGAATTCCATAAGATAAAGCTATTCCCCCCGTCGTATCTATGGAATCTATTTGCATAACTTCGTAACTAACAGTTTGAAAGATTGAATGATAATTTGGAGTTTCCCGACCAGAAACCTTTGTTTCTTGAATTAACATTACCCGGGGGTTTTTCCATTTTCAATCATTCTTTCATATCTTGTTTGCCTTTGCTATTAAGGCTCTAATATTCCAGTAGATTACTTCCATTTGGTAAATTTAGGTAGTTGTTGGAATACCGTTGTTAACAATATTATCTTACCTATATTAATCAACATTTCTCCCACTAGTTGAATTGATTCCGTAAAGTTCTTCTTCCTCGCTTTTTTATGGCTTAGGTTGTGGATTAATATTTTTCCAAGCACTCATTCCATGTCTTGAACTTTCTTGTGCGCTTTTCATATCAAAATAGTGTTCGAAGGTTTTTTATAGTTTCTTTTGATCTTCGGTGAATAAACCCGTCATCTAGATTCTCCATCCATACGTGGTTGCCGTTTCAATACTTTTCCCCGCACTTAGATCATTTTTATTTGTTCAACATCCATAAGTGTTAGCTCCAACATGCGATCGTCTTCATTCTCGACACTTTCCCCGGGCTAATTTTCACTTTGTTGACAGACTTTCTTCGAGTCCCCGTCTTCTGAGCAAGCTCTATACCTTCATCCATGATTTCCACCATCGACGGCTCACCTTCCTCCGGCAAGATTTCGTAACGGTTTATTGTTGGTTTTTGGAACCCGGAGGGTTTTGCAAAGTACCCTAATTGCACATTATTAGAAACTATGTTACTACGTTTCTTATTTGTAATCGTGATAAAACCATCATCTCTCTAGCAAATTTGTTCATTTGAAACGGCTTCGATGAAAAGGTTGTTGCTTTGGCGCATTTAAAGGGCATGATTTACATGTATGCCCATACTCACACATTCCTGATCGAAACGAGATATGTTCATAATCAAGAAGTCGAGGCCGCATTTTCCTTCATATTCGCAATTCTATCATTTCGGTGCAATGGTCAAAGATATTCATATATACACAAACATTTGAGCAAAATAAGTATAATGACCACGACAAGTAGTTTTATATCTTAACAAAATTTCCTAGATAACTTTGTTCTCTCCAAGATGTCCGTATCCTGTAAATCCATTGGAAGGCCAAATAATCGAACTCGTAATCGGTGCCGCAAGAAATTGTTCTTTGATCTGCTGTAACATTCTTCCATTTTCGCAGGAAAAGTTCGCATTAATAAAACATGGCCCTCCCTCAAAAATTTGTTTTTGTCTAAAATATTAGTAAAAATAACCGTAAAAAACTTTAGCCCCAAATTTCGCATCAATATGATTCTTGTATCGCTCATTTTATTTGCATCCATTTTAACAACTCTTTCCCTAAAGGCCAAAGACTAACAAAATTACAGATTAATGCGTGATTCTTCATGTAGCTTCTAGGTATTCATCCAATCCTAGAGGTCGGAATAACAAATCTTGGTTTCTTCATCGTCTCTTGCGATATTTCCCCTTTGCTTTTGCTTGCTAGTCTACCCCCAAAACTCGGATTTACTCTCTACGAGGAAGTTCCATTGTCGTTGTTCCTTAGATTGATCACCGGTGACATTATGGTAGGAGGGATTACCGCTTCCTCCCGAGGAGGTCGCCATCGGCTAAACTGGGCCATCGGAGACCCGAAAATTACCTTCTCATCGCTTCAAACCCTCAGTCGATTTTCAGAGCGTCTTCATTTTTAAAACCGTAAAATTGTGAATTCGTATTCATGATTCAATTTTATTAAAATTGTAAAATTTGTAAATTTGCAAATTTGTAAAATTTTAAAAATGTAATTGTAATTGTAGTATTTTGTGATTGTAATTTTAATTTTAATTGTAATTGTATGTAAAATTAAAATTGTAATTGTAATTGTAATTGTATGTGAAATTGTAAAATTCTAATTCTAATTTAACATAATTGTAATTTTAATTATAATTATATGTAAAATTGTAAAATTGTAATTGTAATTGTAATTATATGTAAAATTGTAAAATTTTAATTGTAATTATATGTAAAATATTTGTAAAAATTGTAAACTCCGTATTGTGAAATTGTAAAATTGTACTTAATTGTAATTGTATCTATTGTCATCATTCAATTTTATTAAAATTAAATTTAGGAATTTTAAAATTGTAAATTAATTGTCAATTTTGAACCAGCAATTACTACGGTAAGTAAAATACACCATAAATATTGTTAAACTACCATAATGATAAATTTGTAAATTTGTATGAATATAAATAATTGTAAAAACAACTTAGAATATTATAACTTTGTATGATAATAATTTTATAAAACAATGCAAATAAATTCATGTTTAGAATAATAATTATTTTATTATGATCTTACCACTAGTAAAAAATGATGAAATTAGTGACTAGCTTCACTAAAAATGTTAGTCACCGCAATTATTTCTATGAAATACTACTAAATTTGAGTAATTTTAAGTATCGAACTAAAAATGACTAACTTAAATGACTAATTTAGTCTAGGAATAAAATATACGACTAGATAATAAGTAATTAAATTAAAAATGATTAACTTAAATTTCAGACTAATTAGCCTAGGAATAAAACATAATACTAGATAATAAGTGACTAAACTAAAAACAACTAACTCTAATGACTAATTGTATTCTAGATTAAAATATATGACTGTATAATAAATAAACAAAAAATGACAATGATTAATGTAAATGACTATTATATTCCAAGAAGAAAAAAATATGACCAAATAACAAGTACAATGCAAGTCTATGAATTAGTCATTTGCGTTAGTAATTTTTAATTATGGACACACTATTTGTTATGGGTTTGTGGCATTGTTACATACCGTGGTTGATTATTGCACTAGATTCATCTGTAATGATTTCAGCTGGACTTGACCCAAAGTGTTGATTTACAGGTGGTAACTGATATAAATATTTAATTTAAATTGGTGTATGAGACCCCTTGTTTTGGAATAAGTGACCCACGTTTGGGCAGCAATTTGACTACTAAGTCTTCGAAGACAAACATACTTTACCCCTCCTCGATTTTAAATACATGACATTTAAAAAATGATACTGACTCTTAAACTTTTTCATTAAAACATCTCAAACTATATAATAATTTTATACTAATCCTTCTTCTCATACCATTATATTATTATATTATTGATTATTTATGTGACCGTATATAATTTATATTTTATGTTAATCCTTCTCTCATACCATTGTACCATTAATTTATTACACTATATAATAATTTATAATATATAATAGTTTCATGTCAATTTATTACACTATAGGTTAATTTATAATATATAATTAGTTTATAATATATAATTGTTTGATGCATTGGCAATGTAAAGATTTGAATATATGACATTCGCGCATTTGCACCAACTTCAGAATTTTAGTTTGGCCATACGTCAGAATATCCGATTTGGTGTGTTCGCAGTATTACTATCACAATTGTCAAATAATCAAAGCGGACAATTGTGGGAGCACCGGGTGTTTCGATCTTTAGTTGTTTGGTTGATATTTGGGAAAGCCATTGCTTTCTATTAATTGAAAATTATCAATTACTTGGTTGGAGGATTTTGTGGGTTGGAGTAGTTATTATTTAGTATGCAGAGTTTTGAATACACTCTTCCTCGAAAGGGAGGGAAATTTGTTGTTGGCTAATGTAAGCGAGTAGTTCCGATCTTGTATTCCATCCTAATTCGAAAAAGAGATTCTTAAATATTTGTTGCATCCCTTCCAAGCATGAGACGATTTATTTACCTTTAATCTCGTTTACTCGAAGGTCCTAATTCGGTTTTCCGAGAAAAATATATAGTTTTAGCCATTGAACCATTTGAACGAGAAGCTCGTTCAAGACCGATCATCAACTGTGTAATCTACACAAAGAAAAATCAAGAAGCAAGGAGATATCCTGTTTCTTATCCGGAGAAGGGAGAGCAACGTAAGCAAGAGAGCCCACAAAGAGCTGCAGATGAGAGTTGCTACATCCGGTGCTTTGAGAGCCGGTACGCCGGGTGCTTAATGTTACAGTATGTATCCGTTCAGATGTTAACTTAGTTCTTTAAGCACCGGTGCCGAAAGATCCGCTTTCGACAGGGATTGATGATTCAACTTAAAATTATGAAAGTAAATCCTATCACAGGTTCTTTAGTAGAATATCACCCATCAAGACCAAATGCGTAAATGCCTCCTTCAATAATGGATTGGAAATAATGGGTGAACAGAAAGTACGGGGTTAGTGAGATCGGCAACAGCCCGGCATGCTGCAGGGGCGGTGCCGACGGCGTTGTGGTTTTCATATGGGGTTACCTCCGTCGGCTACCAGTATGTACTACTCAACTGACGACCAGAGAAGGATTTTGTGTGTAATTTTCTTCGATCTCGATAGGTTGTATAAAGAGTGATGAATTTTATATGAAGAATCAATCGAATTAAAGGGAAGATTATCTACCTTTCCCCGCCCGAATGTGCATCATATGACAGGGATCACTTTCCACAACCATTAGATGTGCACTGCTCGCACTCATTTGTTTTTATTCCTTAAAAGACCCGCCGCGCATCACAACTAACGGTCATACTCTCATTAAGCAACAACAAATGCATGCTTTTGGTGGTCATGATTACCGGGAGCTCGGCAGCGGGAAACTACTCTAATCGATGTACACTTGAAGTTTATTGCGTCACTTGCCCTTGGGATGGTCACAAAAATGGTGGTTCGTCTCCCACAAAACGAAAACGTCCCCTCAAAACATCAAAATTTCCCCGACCTACCCTACCCTACCGTAACGTGGGAAATGCAGTGCTGAAAAGCTACTTACGTCGTGCAAATATTTTGAACAAAGAGGAATACTAGACTCGCAGAGTGTTGTGATACGACAGTGTAAGGTTTAGTGTTTCTCTATGGCTCACAAAGTTTGAAGGTTTATCTCGATGGTTTAAGCCTCCGAACGAACGTAGCGAGACTATAAAATTGAAGAAATGGCTGTGTCTTCTCTTCATCTTCGACATTTTCAAAGTGAAATCGTGTTCCTCTCATATCTTCGTTTGATATGTAACATCGAATCCTTCAACGACAGCACATCTGGGATCGACCAAGAATTTTTACATAAAATTCTTCCCCATTCTGCTCTGTAAGATCTTTCGGCTTCGAGGAGGCCTTACGTTCCGTCCAAAGACGCGATGGATCACACAGACTCGAGCATTCCGTGGAATGCTATCATAAATCTTATTTCCGCCATCCGGATCTTTGTTTTCGTCAATCTTTGCTGCATGAGGGGATTGTGGTTCACTATGTGTTTCCATACAAGCACCTTCGTGCGTGGATTCGTCCCATGCTTCAGTCGAAGAGGGGTTTGTATATCTTATCTCGAACCGCCCTACTTTATTTAAAGGTTGATTAATGGAGGATGTCCATTGGGGAGGATTTCTTGTGTAGTTGAATGCATTTGCGTATTTTTTTTATGTTTTGGTTTTCTTATTATGTCATATGCAAAGATAATTATATTATGCATCATTCGGATTCAAATGAAATGAAATGGGTTTAAGAAACGTTCCGTCTCGTTTCGAGAAATGGGTTTCTTCTCCTCGCATCGTTTGCGTGGTAGCCATGACAATAGAACGTTCGTAAAGTCGAATTTAACCCTTATTTTCATCTTCTCGAATTTGTATCTATACAAATTTGTTCCTATATCTAATCTTTGTGCTCCTAGTGTGTCTACACACCTTTTTCGAGGATAATCCATCGATATTTCCTCGCGTTGCAGTTTATTTTCAAGTACCTTTGTACAATTTTGTTGGTGAATGACGATTTTTTTCCTTTTTCTTCATGGGGTTTCTAGTCTTGTATCTTAATACCGTTAAAAACCGATACTAACAGAGGTATACTCTCCCCCAATGTAGAAATCATGGAGGCTATGAAAATATTGGTCAATTATGTAAAAAGTACTTTGTGTTGTCCTCAAGAAGAGTCAACTTCCGATGGGGAACCGCATTACAAATGGATACCTTGAGACTCGGTCATTTTCTTTGCCACCGAGCACTTTTGTGCTCCGGCGACATGGTCCCTTCGCGCGCAGGCCTTTGTACATGTTTATATTACGAGCTTTCGCTATTGGCCAGTAGGTGCTTGTTTGAAGAATGCTACACCTATTATTGATCTATGGTTGGATTA
The DNA here is from genome assembly GCA_034641835.2 of Pinus albicaulis. Lineage (NCBI taxonomy): Eukaryota > Viridiplantae > Streptophyta > Pinopsida > Pinales > Pinaceae > Pinus > Pinus albicaulis. Next base: position 1,321,163,193 of record CM076580.1, on the reverse strand, counting down.
TTTATGTGCCCTTGGAATATTGGTGCGTAAGGAAAATAATGCATTCTCTCGAAGAGGATCATTATTTGAGGCAAGAGAATAAGATGCTCAATATAGGATCAACCATTGTTTCCACTTTCAGGAGCTTGTTTAATTATTTTATCCTAAAGTATAACCCCACTTTCCATGACAAAAAATTGAGGTACCATCTAGTTTCTCCTCAAATCTCAGGTAAACTAAGCCCATCTCTAAGATATAATGCACAAACTTCCAAAGAAGAAAATTATTTAAGAAATATTGTTGAAACCTCTAATTGATGGTATCCTTCTTTTTTGCATTTGAATTACTGTTGTAAACTTTATAGTATCACTATGAGAGATAGCTTTGGTACCATGTAAGATTTTCAAGCCTAAGTGATTGTTGTCCTCATGTTAAATAACCCAAACAAAATTTCATTAACAAGCAGAAAAATAAATTTCATAACATTGCACCGATCACACAAATAGTTGAAAAATGAACAATGGAAAAATAAAATACGTACACATGGATTTCTCCTTCAAATCAATTTTTCAATCTTTTCGATCAAACTTACAAGGCACTCTAACTCCGTTTTAAAAAAGTAGTTGTATGCCAAATAATAAAATCACCCCAAACAACAGTTTATTCTCGTGAAAATAAGCTACGCTTATAACAATACAACTTGATCTATTTATGCCTTTCCCCGCAATCACTACGACAACTACAATAGTACAACCTCGATCTATTTATTCCTTTCTTGGGCAGAAAATCACTCTTCTACCTCTCAATAACTCAAGCACACTCCATAAATACACTCTATGTTAAGACCGAAGGTGTATGTCTAGATTTGATGTATGGCATGTGCATGAAGAAAAAACAAGGGTCCTATTGTATGGTTTGTTGTACTTGTCGGACTTTTTAACATATTTGATTTTATTTTCTTCTCCGGGATGCACTCTTCTTCTCCAACTCTCTCGTTTTCTTCTCTTGTGCATGAGATCTCTCTTATATGATCTTATTTATGTTTTTAGAGAGGATAACTAATATTCCCAATTCTAGGATTACATTGACTTAAAAAAAAAATATTTCCATTTTTATTTTATATGTAAATATTACAAAATAGAATTAGTCATCACCTTTCCAAGGTGGTCATTAAAGAAAATCAAACATTCACATTGAAACCTAAAACATGTGCAAGAAGTTTATGCTTGAACTACATTTCTCAACATTTTGTAGCAAAGATCGATCTTCCTATTATGTTCTATGAAAATATGAGGAGGATATTTTCCGAAAAGAATAATTGATCTCCTTTTCCTCAGTTCGATGACATCCTTAATAAGTATATTTATGTTCTTCCGAGCGTAGAAAACCCCTTCCCTACCAACCACGCATAGAAGCTGGTCCTGCAAGATTAAACCAGCATATATTCATCTTAGTGTTAATCTCTGTTCACCTTGGAGCTTTTGATCTAAGGGTGGGATGGATCCATGCCAAAAGGTAAAATAAAACCGAGGTGGGCTTAAAAGGAACACAAGATTGAGTTAGAGACTTTGATTTTAAAATCAAGTTGTAATTGATAACTGTTTCAGCTCTTTTTCGAAGGTGGAATCTGGTTACATTTATCTAATGTTCACTGGTATTTTTTCCAACAATTCATGTAAAAGCAGGTGATTCCTTTTAAACAAACATTGTCATAACATTTGTTCGATGAAGAGTTGGATTTTTGAAAACCTCACTTTCTACTTGACCCGTAGTGAATATAATATAATATAAATGATGCATCATAATGACTAAAAAGCTCTAAACGCTCAAATATTTACATTATTATATTATGGTTTAAATAAATCTAAATTGACATACTCGGTGGAACAAGCCGACATACTCGTAGTGGAACGAGTCGCCTATATTTTGTGGCATTTTTGGGAAATTAAGATAATTCAAAAAATAGTGTTTTACAACATGCATTCCCATGTTCTTTGTTCTTTAGATATTCTCTTATTTCTTTTCCTTTATCTATAATTTGTTCGTAAACCATGATTACTCGAAGTTGGATACAATTGAGGAAAAATATACTGCAGAGATAATGGTACAGAGAGTACTTATGTACAAAAAAACTCATGGCCGAACTATACATTCCATTGACAAAGAACTGCTACTATACCATATTCTTTACTTCATAGTACAATATCCATGTTTTCTTAGACCTTTGTTTTATCCACTTTGTGTTCATTTCCATAGGAACCGTGATGCTGCCGATCGGTTGCAAGCTCATGTAAGAAAAAGAGTGAATTTCATAATCACATTCTACCTTGAGAATCAGCTTCTATATCTTGATGACTTTCATATAATCTAAGACCCTGTAGAGATGGTTTTTTTTTTCACACCATTGATAGAACCTATATTTAATTTATAAGTTTGTGTTTTAAACTTCATGCATCCCGGGTATTACTAGCTGTGGGCTCCATCTATTTCTTCTTTTTTTCTTTTCAAAGCTTTGATTCTAGGAAATCTATCTAGCACTTGCTAAAAGAGAAAAATGATCTTGAACCAGATTCTCTCTTAAACAAGAGAATGATACAAGTGCATTATGCTTATAAAATTTTCTTTGATTCTAGTTTAACAGATTATCATTAAGGTTGTCAATCCCGTATCCCAAGAGTGTTTCGTGTCGTGCTTTTGTGAGATTTCTAGATCAGGTGCAACAAATGTTTTCTAGGAAATGGTGCATCAAGGACCATGGTTATTTATTTCTTCACCGTGCTGGTAAAGACAACAAGAATGATTCATCATTAAATGTTAGGTAAAGGTAATGAGGAAGTGATCACCATAATGTTCTTTTCTATTATGGTTTTTTTACTTCATTTATTGTATTTTTTTTTATAGGGTTTAGAATTGTTAGTGAATGGATGACTGTCAAGGCACTCTTTGTCATGGTCATAGGATCAAAATCCGTAAGTATCTTACTTACCTAAATTTATAAGTATAGGTCGTTGTTCTCGGAGCCTTCAAAAGATCTTCTCTGCTAAAGTATAACCCTACTTTCCATGCCAAAAAATTTGAGGCATCATCTAGTTTGTCCTCAAATATGAGGAAAACTAAGCCCATCTCTAAGATCTAATGCACAAACTTCCAAATAAGAAAATTATTTAAGAAAGATTGTTGAAACCTCTGAATTGTCAGTCTCTTGTTTTTCGCATTTGAATCATCGTTGTAAATCATTTATAGTATCACCATGAGATCGCTTGGTACCATGTAAGTTTTCAAGCCTAAGTGATTGTTGTCATTGTGTTAAATAACTCAAACAAAATTTAATTAACAACAGAAAAATAAATTTTTACAATATCCTACCAATCACACAAATAGTTGAAAAATGTGGAAAATAAAATACATCCCCATGGATTTCTCCTCCAAATCAAATTTTCAATCTTTGACCAAAAGCTGCTACAGAGTTTTCTACAACTTGCTTTGAACAAGTAGTTTTATTACCAATAAAATCACCTCAAACAATAGTTTATGCCCCGTGAAATTTAAGCTACGATTACACAATACAAATTTCGATCTATTTCTTCCTTTCCCCGAATGCCTAATTGCTACGTACAACTACGTAGTACAAGCTGATCTATTTCTTCTCCTTTCTTGGGCCGAAAATCACCGTTTCCCTCTCAATAACCGAAGCACACTCCAGAAATACATCTATGTTATACCGAAGGTGTATGTCCATATCTAATGTATGGCTTGTGTATGAAGAAAAGACAACATTGTACTCTAGCTTGTATGGCTTGTTGTGGCGTCGGTCTCTAACATATTTGCTTTTATTTTCTTTCTGATGGCTCTTCCTTCTCCTCCTCCAACCTCTTCTTTGTTCTCATGTGCATGGATCTCTTTTATATTTTCTTATATGAAATCCCCGTAAGTATCTTATCGAAATGGAAAAAATACCGTACCGGCATCATGGGATCATTAGTAAAAGAAGCATGGAAGATAGTTGTTATGGATATAATGATCAGTGGGAAAACTATCTTCTTGCTAATTCTATCCTTTTTACAGCTCTCTTGTTGTTCACTTTCTTGTATTTTTCCACAATTTTGTGCACATCGATACTAAGCAAGTAGCTTCTTCAGACACTCCACAAGGTGCATTTCTCTTTCCTTCATTCTATTATGTCTTATTGATAGTATCAAGTAATAAGAATAAAAATTTACTCTTTTCAAGCAGATCCCATGGTTGTTTAAAGCAAGATCCCATGGTGGATTAAAGGGACTTATTTTAAGGTAGGATCTACAATTAGGATTATTACACCTAAATTTTTGTATCTCAAAATTAGGACACTAAAATTTACTTTGTGGAACTGGTGGAAAATCAATTAATTGGAACTTCCTCTCGCATGGAAATAATGACATTGCAGGGAATATGTAGATTGCTACCTTTTAAATATTGAATGTTTGCGTACGTTGCTATATAAACAAAAAATCAACATTAACAACAAATGATCCATTCCCTCGATAGATTAAGTTATGAACAACCTTCATGCACAAAATGTAGGTCTGAACTTGATATAATTGTTTATTAGGTTAACTATCCTTCTATTTTTCACTCAAATGCTTTGTATGTGAAAAGTACCTCAAGTTATTGAAACTTAATATGGTTGTTAATTCAACAAGCAAAGCATTGTTTTTTATTTAAATTAGAGACATTTAGATTAGTGTCTATGTTTTGATCTCAAATGCTTTGTCTTAAAAATACTTTCCAACTTATCATTTTATGTCGACAAATTCATCGTAGTTTAAATAGTTGTAGACAAGATTTCCAATCAAATAGCTAAGCACACCATCTATTTATAGTCTTTTGTGGAGGGTCATTTCCATAAATGATTGTTGTTAGTGAGACTAATGTCTTGCTCGAGAGACAATGGGTAAATTCAGCCTGAAGTCATCGTACTTAAGTTACTTCTATTTGATAATTCAACGGTAAATTTATATGCTTCCCCGTTTTGACGACTTCGCAAATAAGGATTGAGTTTTTCATTTTACATCAGATAGGTACTTTGCTAACTTTGTATAAGTGGCAAGAGATGTTGCTGAATGGATATGGAAAAACTTGTGATCCCAACCCAAACCTATTTTCAAGAAAAAAAATTTGGTATATTCTTATACACTCAAGGGTTCCGACACAAATTGGGACAAACATCATGGAAAATTGGAACAAGGATATAGTTAGTTTAATATTTTTCACATGTTTGCTGTCTTTATATTATGAAAAATCGTAATGCTTTTCTTACCAAAAGAATTCCTAAACTTGTGTAGTAAGTCTATTGCCTTCAATGAAAATTGAAGACCTAATTTTCTCAATCTATTCCCTATAACTCAGATAATGTTGATATGCCAATAGTAGGACTGCAATCCATTCTCAAGTTACATAAGAAGTGAGTGCAACTTAGTGTTACTTAGGTGGATCATGGTTGGGTAGCAGTGGTCTTGCATGAAACCTTGTATTTCCTGCTAAGTTTCGATGAATTTTTCGCTTTCTTATTGAAAATGTTCCCGGATTTCAATATTTCTCACCGTTTTAGCTTGATCTTCTTAATAGGTTCACTTTGATAATGGTAATATTTTGGTGGTTATTATTTTGAATTTGTTTCTTTTATCCAGATAGAAAAAAATACTTGAAATCCAATTTACATTTGTGCATTTTCATTGTATATTCATGGTCACCTTAATTTTCAATAGGTTTTTGTATTTGGATTAGATTGATCTCAGCTTTATACCGGTCTTCATAGAACCTCGTATAATTTTGTTTGTTAAATGTATTTTCTTCCGACAAGTATATCAAACGAGATTCAAAAGGGTGGACTATGATTATTCATAGTTGAATTTCCATTCGTATTTCATTGTATCATTCTAACCAAGATAAGCATGAAATGCATATTTTTTCTAACGCGTCCTTGTGTTATTACCTCTATTATTTGCTTTTCCAGAAAACAAGTTTTATAATTTGTTAAAGTCTTTTGTATTCTAATATAATGTTATGTTTTCATTTGTAGGTATTAAGTGTTTTCATATCTTCAAAATAGATATTGTGTCTTATTCGGCCACGTATTTGACATACAATGAAGTGAAGCTCAGAAGTGTACCATGTCGTTTTGACAAATTGCATAAGGTTGTGCTTGCCATTCCAGAGCAACTACAAGTCTTCCCTCTATGAGCTATATAGTGTTATGATGTAGGGTACCATTATTCAATGCACCATTTTTTAACAAGGTTTTGTTTGGAAAAAATGTCTCATTATATTAAGAGGTTTCTTTTGTGACAACTACAGGACTGGGAGGATTTATCATATTTTGAGAAAGGCAAACTGAACTTTACTCACTCTCCTTCGCAAAAGAAACACAAATGTTGCATCTTTCAGAAGACCAAGGATAGTGGAGGCCATCAAATTTCTAAAGGTGAGTTTTGTGAATGGTTTTTCTCCGTTTTGCAAGACTCATTTGGTCAAGGGTAGGTTTATAATTTATTTCTCATTCATACATAAAATTTGGAACTTTACAAAGATAACTCCTTATAAACATTAATTCAACACAATTATTATTTATGCAATTATAAGGAGAGGCAACTACATTAGTAAATGTTTATATTATTTTTTTCCTAGGGAAATATGTTCCGTTAACTTGCCCACATATTAAATGTTCCAAGTGAAGAAGCTGGTACCTTGTCGAGTATGATGGAATCTCCATTTCTTCCTCCTTCTTGTATCTTTCGTATGAGGAATGGAATTGACTTCAGGTTGAAATACCAGCTTTGCAATCGGACATAACTACTTGGGAATAGATCTTGTAACCTCCTGGGTATTATGCCTTCCGTAGGAAGCGTTGGGAAAACCGAGCTATACTATTGTGCTAATCGCTTATTACATATGTACAAACATGAAATCTGTATTTATTGGGATTTTATATAACTAAAATGGAAAATGAATTATATAAAGTCTTCCATATAAAGAGCTAGAATGACTTTAAATGTTAGGTAGTTGGACACTATTTTATTCAAGAGCAGTAGCTTACAAGTTGAGCATATTATTCCTCAATATTTCGAATGATACTGCAAAGCTCATCTTCAGGTATAATTGAAGTTTGATTAAACTTGGGATTTTAACTTATTTTATAAAATTTGAATTTCCGCTAAAATTAGTTGGATAAGAACATAGTTTTAAAAACTGATTTCTAATTAATGTTAGCTGGATAATAACATAGTTCTGATTTAATTTTTCCAGCTTGGAAAATAATTGAGTTTCTGAACTTTATAGATGATATTTTTTTGGGAGGGAGATGGGAAGGTAATTTAAAGGCCTTTTTATTAACGAGATGATGATTACCTATGATTCAACTCTATATACCGTTTGCCACTAGGGAAACTAGGCCATTTGCAATACAAAGAGGTCTCCACGGCCCGAAAAATATACATTTTCCAAAAATATACCGAGTTCTAAAAATACTACAGTGCCTTGGCTTAACAACCACAAAATCTAACAACATATAATCCTACTATAATTGTAAAGATAGAAAACATAAATTTTCATGAAGAGACTAGGAGGTGGAAACTTTCACATCTATGGGTGCTCGATCACCTCGGACCGTTTGGATGAGTTGGGCCTTTGCCATCCAAGTAAGACCGTTTTGATCCCTGCCAAATTATTTCCTATAACTTTGTTCATCATCATCAAAATTTTTGTATTCGTTGTCATTTTTGTCAAGGAGCACCTCTTCCCAAAGAATCGTCTAGTTGTAATGCTCATCCAGGTGTGGCATGATCCACATTGCATCGCCGCAGACCTTGCAAGTCCGGCGAATGGGACTGGTACAACTACTCTTGATAGATGGGCTTTCAACAACGAGGCTACGATACCACTCAAATTTCCATTGCCAATTTCCCACCCTCAAATGCGTTACCAGACAAGGTCAAGTCACATGGAAATTGATGAGCTTTGGTTTTATGTGGATGCCCTCGGTGGCCTTTCCGTTGCACCCAATCCACCTCGATATAAGTGCCCCGACCAACCGAGGGAGTAAGGACTTGGATGAGGAAAAAATAGACCCGAGAAGGAGTTGATCCCAAGAGGAGGGTAGCCCAAGATGGCTTGTCCCTCAAACCACACCTCGACAAAGCTCGCACCACCATAAAACAAAACCAGCGTAAAACCCATAAAGTAGCAAGAAATGAAAGAGGATGCCCTAGATTCAAGATAATCGTATAGAAATTTCCATTTTGAATAACAATTGCCATCATGAAACAAATGTTCTTTGCAAATCTTCCCAAATCTGAACTCGAGGCCTTGCAAGGATCGCTTCTCACATGGGAGTATTTTGCCGAGAGAGTAAAAGCATCATCTCGAGATAATGAAGGACTTCCAAGTTCCAACTGTACATGTTCTCAAGAAGTGGTGTAGGCACATCTACCTTGCCCACTACCTGCGCACAGAGGCCCATCCAAGCCCTACTATGTGTTCCTCCCTCATCACCCTATTTGGGGTTAGATGACGTTAATTTGATGTAAAGCATCAAAGAGGAAACCTCGACTTCAATGACTAGTTAAATGTATTCGTTTACAAATTAGACAAGGTTAGTGAAGTTTGTATGGAAATTTCATATTGTTTTTTCCTTTTGCTATCTTTATCCTTTCTTTGTTTTTTCTCTTTTTTCAGCCTTTTATTTTTTATTTTTTTAACCTGCAGGAGAAATTGTATGTTTGCAAACAAGGCTTTTAGAAAACATCTTTGTCCATATGACGGGTTATAATTTCCATAAATATACAAAATGGTGATACAACCTTTAGGCATCCATATTTTATTGATTATCTTTCTTATTTTTTCCTCCCTCGATACTTCTAATTGATTTATTCCACTGTGTTTCCATCAATAGTGTCATTAGATTTTTGCATAGGCCCTTGCTAAAAATATATTCCATTCTATTTCTTGTCCTCATGCTTATTTAATAAAATCCTATTTCCAATGGAGTAGATGCTACTTGTTTTCATTTTTATCACTCCAAAGGATGTTTCTAATGATTCTTTCTAGATATTCTATAATTGCAGTAGGGACTAATAGAATGTTAAGCTGATAGAGGGATATCCGGTAGGACCGTGACAAATATCCCTCGAGTCTTGTACTTCGCCTTATGTTTCAAAATTTTATCATATAATAATAGTGTCCTAGCCTCTTGCCTTATGTTTCGAACTTAACAAATAAATAGACAACAATGGGATTGCTAACTTTGCCGTTGTTGATACTAAGAGGGATGTAAAGGTTTCCCCGTCTAGTGTTTTTAAGAAAACCATATCTCTTGTCTTCATGTCTATTTAAGAAAAATCACCTGTTTCCTGTGGGAGTAGATGCCACTTATTTTCATTTTTATCTCTCCAAAGGATGTTTCTAATGATGCTTTCTAGCTATTGTATAATTGTAGTGGGGCTATTACAATGTTGCTTTGATAGAGGGATATATATGATAGGATTGGTAGAATGTCTCATCCTCCAACTAAAATTGGGTTGTGATATGAATCATAAAATGTCTTTGAGATTTTGAGATGTTTCTAACTGATATTCTTCTTGATACACAAGACACTGAGCTAATTTATCCACCTGCCCCAAAGGAAAAATTCAAACTTTTTATGTTGTTGGGCTCCGTCTTCACAGTCCGTAGACTTTTTAGGAAAAGGACAGGGAACTTCCAACCCGTAAATGGTGGTTAGTTACAGACAATAATTATCACACATAATATACATGCATGATGAGAAGGAATTGATTTTACAACATGATATTTAATTGTTTCTAGAATTATTTTGTGATGCTTCTTTGAAGGCATACAATTCTGTGGCTTAAATTCTGAGTGGCCATCCTCTTTTAGGTGTAAGCAGAATGGTGGTCCATGACGGGAGTTTACCGCATGAGTATGGCATCAACTTACAACTTAAGAATGAGGCCAGTGTTGCATCGGTAAGTTGAGTTGTGAATGCATATTTTTGTTTCTAGATTGGAGTGAATGCTATGGTTTTAAAGCTTGACAATGCTGATTTTGACGATTGAGAGAATGCTAGACATATTCAAGATGATGGATCAGCTTAAAAGATAAGACATGGCCGAAAAAAATTGTAGGTGCTTGCTATAACTCATGACATTGTTGACCATCTTGTCTTATAGCGTACAAGAACAAATGTGGTCTTCTTTGTCAAGTTTGCTAGGTCATGGCAGGGAAATAACTTAGATCTTCAAAATTACAAAATTCTGGTTTCGACATTAACATTTTGATGTTAACAGCATTTTCATATGAATATTTTTTAGAGTAAAATGGGAATCGTTGCATAAACTTTATTTTCTCTCGGGCTATTGGTGTGTTCTCTATATGGATTACTTCATAGAGTGTATTTGTATATCAATTTATTGAAGGTGTTTGTATGACATCTTTTAAAGTTGTTAGAAGGTAGTTTTGGACCAACTTTAAAACAGCCTTGTAGCAGCAATTGAAAGTTTTTTTTAAAAAACCTTTAAATACCCCTCTCTAGCACATTGAAAACCTTTGATGATGGATTTAGAGCAGTTTCTGAATATTTAGTTTCGATAGTTATTTGAAGCATTTGAAGAGCTAGAGCAATCTCCCTCGAGCGACTATTGAAGAATCTTCGATACCATCATTACTATGCCATTATTCCTCGGGACAATTATATTAGTGTTCCTTTATGTTAGTGTAACTTTATTTTAAATTTTAACCTCCTATTACATTCTTTGAAAGATATATAGGAATCCAAAATTTCCATATATTTCACTTAATTATTGTTTTTCCCACTCTTGGCTGCTTACTTTGAACCTCTCGTTGCAAATGCTAGTTACATAGTCATTACAAGGAAGACCTACCTAGTTACACTCTTCAACATTATAACTATATATAATTTTGATGTTTCTAGGTTGGAGAGATTGTACTATTTTCATTGGAGGATGTTACTATTGATGTGCGCACGAGGCTCTCGAGTTACCTGCAGGATTCTCGCAAAATTGGTTGTTGAAGGGATATTCTTATTCAAGATATAACAAGTGAAATCAAGGATGGAGGTACATAGCCATGAAGCTTATTAGAAACGAGGGGATTTTGAGGTATTTCTCAAGAAGAAAATTTCAAGGTAGTCTCGCTCACAATTTTAATGCCCGATCAATTTTAGGTTTATTTCAGGATCTCTCATGTTGACTATGAATGGTTGGTTAGTTTTTAGCTCGTGCTCACATTTGTTGGTTCCCCGAAGCTTGAGCACTTTATAACAAAAATAGGCAAAGTCAAACAACACAAATGGTCCATTAGCCTTTTTCATTTGCTAATATTATAATGAAGTTTTATTAGAGGTACCGTTTGTTTGTTTATTTTGGTTAGAAAAGGGTTTTCTCTTGGTTTTATGTGATTTTCAATTTATCGTATGTAGCATGTTGAGAAATGGGAAAGAATAACGGACATTTATTTTGCAGAAATTGATGTTGAAGGAAAATTGTTTTGACATTGTTGATAAATATGTATAGGTTGCATGTAAACTATTTATAGTCTAATTTATGTTATATTCTAGTGTTCATTTTTCTTTCATTTTTACAAGGTATTGTATTTTCTTTTGTTTTCAAAAAATGAAACAACATTGATGGTAAGAAGTATGAATTGAAAAAGAGAAGAGCAATAACATTGGAGCGACAAATGAAAAGAGAGAGGAGAACCTGTTTGGTGATACCCTTCGAACCAATATTCATAAGACACACATATAAAGACCGATGATCAAGTCTTCATGTGAGTTTAGTGAATTCACCGTAATTCCTTGACAACACAATGATAATGTTTTAAAGTGATGAAACATCATTTCATGTGTAAATTGTGGAACTAACCAATATAAAGTTGGAAACTCATATTGTAATATTTTAATATTTTACAGGTCATTACAATTTATGTGGTTGAAATTATTATTTATAGTTGCACTTGATGTTGCTTAGTATCAGAATAAAATATGTGACTTTGTGTTTTCATATTAGATGAACATGCACATTGTATGACATTTTTTAAATCATACAAATTAATTTATGTTAATTAATAATGAACACAAATAAAATGAATATATGACTAAATTAATCATTTAGAATGATTATTAATGAAATGAATATAAACTACTAAATTAGTTGTTTATATAATGAATATATGGCTGCTGCAAAATGTGATAAATTTGTGACTACAAATGATGACCACTTGCATATATACGACTATTAGTAGCTAATTTACAAGATCTTATAACACGACTAAAATTTAGTCACATTTCTTCTATTATTAATTGGTTTCAAACAATGACTAAAATTTGCATATATGACTATTAGTAGCTAATTTACAAGATCTTATAACACGACCAATATGTTGGTCATAGTTCTTTGGTCATTAATTGGTTTTTGGGTGATCACATAGTAATATATTTTGTTGTATATTTGGTCATTAATTGTGACATTTAATGACCAAATCAAAGACCAAATCAATGACTAAATGAATGACTAAATCAATGACCAAATGAATGACTAAATGAATGACTAAATCAGTGACAAAATGAAAGACCAAATGAATGACTAAATTAGTGATCAAATCAATGAATGACTAAATCAATGACCAAATATACAACTAGATAACAAAAATTGAGATAACCAATTAATGACTAAGCTAAAAACGACCAAAAGTCGGGTCGCGTTATAAGATACTTTAAATTAGCTACTATTGGTCACCGACCGAAAATAGTTATGTGCAAATTTTAGTCATTTTTTAGTAACAAATTAGCCATTTTGTACTAGTGTACATACCAAAATAACAAGCAGACAATTTTGAAGATATCATTCACACACATTTAAAGTAATCAAGTAGTTGTATTATTTTAGGAATTGACATTGTTAAAAAAATAAAAATAAAAACTTTATACATTACGCCATTGTTTTCGAGATCAACATAATTGAAAATTATCAAGTGAAATGATTTTAACATTAACACAATGCAAACCAATTAATTCAAAATACATATTATAATGTTTCGAAAAAAAGAGTCTTAGTTGTAAGGTAATTATGTCCTCTTCTCTATAGAAAAAACCATCTTAAAAAGTATAAATGATGAAATAACACATGTACCATATCACTCTCGGTTCTCTTGATCACCTTCATTATCTTCCTGCTCGCTTGGCATGATAACACTATTGTACTCAAAAATATGTTTTGATCTAGGGTCATGTCTCAATACGAACCACTAATCACTATCCAACACACCCGTGTAAAAAAACACCTGGTTGTAGTGTTTGGGGAAAACATAGGGCTCCTTAGCTTCATCTCACATATTTCTAGAGTTGATACATATCAGTCTACTATCGCATTCTTCCTTTACATTATTCTGATCAAAGGTGTCCCACCAATTGCACCTAAAAATAATACATTGGAAAGAAGAGAAATCCACTTCAATGATCTCTTCTATCTTTCCGACATAACCTAACGTCCCTCGTATTAGGTTTTGATCACGGTGGCTAGCTCGAATAGATTGATCAAACTCGACTTCCACTCCACAGTCTTGTGTCATGTGTCCATCATCGACATTTTTTTGCGAAAATGGTGTCCATATGCCCACATATATGAGAGCAAAGTGACCTATAAAAAAATTTAAAATTCATAGTTTCATGTGTCTTATAATAACCCAACTATTAAAATATGAAATATAGATGTAATTACATTTAAAAGGTGTATTATTAAGTTTAAAATGTACGTAAATATATTATTACCGACTGGGTGCACCCAGTCCCTACATTTAATGCATCCTCTTCAGCATGTGGGTAACAACTAGTTGCATGGTATTTCTCTCTGACTTGGTCAACAACCCAACTATTAGGGCATATTTTTGGCATATTTTCTTTTAAATGATCGGGATAAGGCACACTTCTACCATTCAACCATCTGAATACTTTCCTATCACTATCCCATTTCATCCTCTTTTTTTCGTATAATGCGAACCACAGTTGTGTCACTTCAAAATTGTAAAGAACGAATTTATTGACTGCTTCAATTTATGCATTCGTTGATGAAATAAAACCAACATATAGTATATATGATATCAAAATATACATTATATCGAAGTTCAGCATGAGCATTTACTTTGTGTAAATTTGAAAACTATGAGCTGCTTACTCTTTATCAAGCGCATTTTTCCATTCGTTTGGAGCAGCTCCCCTTCTCTTTTTTCTTCATCCCTTTCATCATCCCAAATCACTGCACCTGGTCTATTGTTGATCTGCTTAATGTACTCACTGGCATAATATAAAGACTCATACGATATGTACCCCTCTTCCATAGATCTCTCGGGTTTTTCCCTTTGTCGAACAAAACCTTTCAATTTCTTCATGTACGTCTCTAAGAAGAACATCCAACAACAAGAAACCACCCCAACTAATTCAACCTCATCTACTAGGTGGATTAGAATATGAACCTACAATTCCATGAAACTCTTCAGCGGTTCCTTCTCAAACATACAAAAAATCTCAGCTATCTCTTGACGCCACCGTGGAATGCTATCCACATGAATCTCCTTTGACGTGATCCAACATACAAATGCAGATAATTTAGATATGGCACATCCTAGGTCTTGGGGGAATTCATTTTCACACACCCATGCACAAAAAAAGGATAATGACACTACAAATTTATAAAAACATGAAATAATATACAAAATTATTTATGTTTTATGATCCCTGCATAGGATAAAATTTATTAATATAACAAATAATAAAATCATGCTTTTGACATTATACATACTCTTAGAAGATTCAAATGGTCATGCGATTTCAACCTTGAAAAATAGTCATCCATGGTGAAGCAACACTGTAGTGAAGAGCCATATGAAGATGGCACCCTCACACCCATTATAACTTCCTTTCCCAAAGAAAGATAATCTTTTTTAAAAATCCATGGTACATCACCTTCTTTAAAATACCAGTTAGAGGAACCAACGCCTGCCTTCGATCTTGTAATTTCTAATCGTCTTGGCCAACGTTTCTTTTTATTTTTTGAAGTAATAAGATCTTTCCTAACAGCCAATGTGTCACTTTGTTTTGATGCTACATGTGCCTCCATAAATAAGATGAAACATTTTTAAATAAATGCATGGGATCTAATAAGTGGGTAATCTTAAGATGCTCCAAATGTGGGAGGTTATAAAATATAGATTTCCTTTTCATCCCAATGGAAAATTTCTCAACATAGGTGTCGAATAATTCTAGATCATCGAACATAGGCTCCCCATTTGAATTGAAAATTTCTATGAACTCCTTCTCCTTCACTCTCTCATGTGCTCTAAGCCATTCAGATGGTATCGTTATTAGAGGCCTTTGGGTTCTATCTTGTTTACCATAGAAAGTGGATCCTGCTCTTTTATAAGGGTGCTCTTATGGGAGGAATACCCTGGAGCATTCATACACTAGCTTTTGTAGGTCGTTGGACCATCTAGATTTCAGAGAAGGTCCACAACATTTAGATCCAAAATACCCTTTTGTTACATGACCTGCCAAATTATTATATACAATATATATGCATGGCATGCTAAAGAATACCATGAATATCAGAACAATTACAACAAATTAAATAACTAATATGTGAAATAATATTGTTACGTATATAAACGTATCAATAAACATGTAATTTACGAGATCAAACTCCTAAGACTAGATAATCATGTGTCATGTAAGCACATATTCTATACAATGTAAAATTTCTCTCTACTGCGATGGGTCTTGATACATCGTATACATTTATCCCATACCATAATTCCTTCAATTCATCTACCAATGGTTGTAAATAGACATCCATATTCTTCACTTGTCTTCTACCAGGGACTATGAGAGCCAACATAAGATTTTTATTTGTCACGGACAACCATGGGCGGATATTGTTATTTATTACTACGACAAGAAAAATAGAATAGTTGGTGTTTTGGAGGGAATATGGGTTGACTCCATCCATGGCTATGATGAGTCATAGACTTCGTACTTCATCCTTGAATTTTTCAGGCCATGTATCCTCTATATGCTTCAAGTCTATTCAATCTATTAGGATTCACGTAACTCCCAACTCACTTCTATGTGAGGCATGCCATCCCTGCAGCATAGCTAATTCTTTACAATGAAAGAGCCTTTGAATCCTTGGGATTATAGGCATGTGCTTCAATATATTAAAAGGAGGGCCATGTGATTTACCCTTATTTTTTTATTTATCATACCTGCCATGCCCACATTTTGGACATATCTCTTTGTCTGCATATTCTCCTCTATTTATAATACAATCATTTGGACATGCATGATATGATATGTACTCAACACCCAACATTTTCAAAAATTTATTTTCCTCTTTGTAGCTACCGAGTAAGACTGTAATATTCCTAAATTAGCATGCATCTAATTGAAATATTAAATTTTGATTTTTTCTTAGATAGAGGAATAAGATGGGTAGAGAGGCCCATAAATTCTTTAGTAGGCATAAAATCCCTCTTAATGAGAAAAGGGATCATATTCATAGCTGGATAAAGCACCTTCATGTGTGAACAAAGGCTAATGCATGTGGGCAAGGTCAAGTTTGACCAAGTCAACAAAGATAGTATGGAGGGAGTGGATCATTAATAGAGATAACCGAGTGGGAATATGGATCAGTTTAGATATTTAGAATAAATCCACCTTCAGTGTGGAAGGAGAAATTTCATGGAGATTAAGTCAAGGTTGACCAAATCAAACAACATTTTTATGGAGGAGTGGCATTGATGATGGGACATCGCAGTTTTGGAGGGAGATTAACTGCATGATGATGGAAACCCTAATGAGTGGGACCCAAGGTGAGAAGGCTCACATTTTTTATAAGGAAGAGGATGGAAACCATATGGGGTTAGATTATGATTATGATTTTGATATGTCCGTTTAGACTTTTTCTCTCTTCAGCTGTTTAGCTAAGATTGTTGGTGTTGTTTGGCACAGGGTGTTCTCGGTCGGGAATCCCACCTCTTCCCATTGAGTAGATCTTGGGAGAGTACTGATCTATCATTCCACATATCCAACATTCTGGCCAAGCTTCAGTCTTCAGCTACAGTGCAGTTTCTACAGAATATTGTGTTGTGTTTCAGGGTGTTGGAGTGGAGGGTTGAGAAACCCACTTTCTGAGCTATTTTTTCATAAGAGGAAGGATTTCTTCTCTTAGGAGATCATCAAGGAGGGATTCTGAGCACATTTCAGATATTTGGCACTAGGCCAACCTATTTCCATCATTTACATCATAGTTTCAATCTGGAATTGTGTTATTTTTTAGGGCAGCTTTAGGGGAGGATCTATTGGCTCTTTTAGAGTGTTTTCCTGTGGTTGAAGGGTGCATCCTTTCATTGGAGGAGACCTTTGATGAGATCTACATCAGATCTATAATATTTCAGCTTTCTATTTCATGAGCTTTAGTTTGCAGTGACTCTTTAGTCCTAGGGCTATAGATCACCATTTGTATTTTGGTTGTATTTCTGGAAACCCTTCCCGGGTTATCTTGGATTTGTGTAAAGGAGACTAGATCTCAATTTTCTAGCACTCTTTTATAATATATCATTAGATCCATTTGTCTCTTTATTTATATGGTATAAACCCTCAGTAAAATGCACTGTCACTTGCTGCAGTATTTATGTGTTGTAGTAGTCTTAGGGTTGCAGTGTTTTTGGGCCATTATGGGCATGGGAGGCTTGTTTAACTCATATATCATGATTTGTTTCTGATTTCCTTTTGTATTTGGTTACCGTAATGTATAAAAAAATGGATCCATGGGCTGTTATTAACTATTATAGCATAAATTTCTGAAAAGTGTGTTTTTAGTGCCTATATTGTTGATTTCCCCATTTGGGAATATTACAGTGGTATCAGAGCATAATCTTGGCTCAGCCTATGGATCTCAACCATTATGCTATCAGGAGAATAAGAAGAAGGAGAAACAGATCAGAATGATGGAAGGAATGAGTTTTATCTCTTGTCTTTTCAGATCTAAGAGGGACCTCACCAAGGAGGTCAAGTAAAGAAAAGTGGAGAAGAGAAATGAAACCACAACATGGTTTCAAGATGAGGAAGGTCCATGTACTTCCTATCATAAAAAAGAAGAACTGGTATTGCATAGAGATCCAAAGAAACATGCTATGCCATTTTATTTTGAAGGAGAACACAAGAGGCATGGAGATAGAGGAAACTTAGATCATGAGATTCTAAGTGAGTATATTGCAGAATATAAATCTCAACCTAGAGCTTCCAAGGAAAATCTAACTCTCCCACAATTCATTCAGCTCAAAGAAGAAAGGAGACCTTATAGCAATAGAAGAAAAGAGGAAAATATATTTCTATTGTCTACCTTTGATGGGTCATCCACATGCACAGAAAGGGTTTGGGGAATGAGGTTGGATACATTTTTCCTGCTACACCCCAGAGTAGAGAAAGAAGCTGTTGAGATTGCAGTGCTGCACCTTGAGGGTGAAGAAAAAATTTGGTGATTCAGCCATTTGAGTCATGCAAAAGTGACTGCATATGCATATTTTACTCAAATGTTGTTCAAGAAGTTTGACAAGAAGAAATCAGTGGAGAAGGATCCTTCACCACCACTTATTGCAAGAGCACTTGCATCAAGAGAAAGAACCCTTTCATCTATGCAATATGGTATTGATCTCTTGACATTTAGATTCCCATGCACTATTCTAGAGATGCATGAGAAGGAGGAGACTTGTACTATTGTTGATGTAGCCATGGAAGAGTACCCGTCATCATCATTATTTGGGGAATCCATTACACTAGAAGGAGGAACCCTTGTAGAAATACAAGATGTTCCCAAGTTTTACCAAGATATGCACATGTTTCCATTTTATGTTACTTCAGCACATCATATGGAGGATTGTGGGAATATACTATTGCATGACCTAGGGTCAAAGTACATTGCTGATTTGGAGCAGCAGACTATCACTGCGTTGAGCAGCGTTGATTTTTTCAAGGAGAAGATATATAGTCATCCTAGTGTATCATTGTTGAGCTGCACAAAACTCTTGGGGTTGGAGTGTAGATTCTTGGAGGATGGGATGTGTATTGTCTTGAAAAATGCAATACAGAACTATTTGTCTAGCACCAAGTGTTGGAGTCCTGTGCTTTGTTAGATTGGTGAGAAAAAATGCACAAGGTAACATCAGACTAGTCTTTGGAGTCCTAGGACCTAGCCTTCCTGGACTTAGAGAGGGCTCTCTCTATTTTTTGCAAAGGATGTGAACTTGTTTGCTTTTAGGGTATGATTTTAGCCTAGTTGTTAAGTTTAGGGTTTGTTTGTTTGTTTTGGTTGGGTAGATGATTAAGTAGAATATATGGAGTGAGGAAATATTCAAATCATTGGGATATGGAGTCAATAAAAAATCATGGAAAGTTTAATAATGAATCAGGGTGCATCACAGGGAAAATCTAGCATGGTCAAATGGATTTTCAGGGTTTGTGTGAGATGAAATGAACATCAAGTTTGTGAACAAAGTAGGGGAAAGGGAAATTAATAATCCTTTGTCAAATAATTTAACAAGAAGGGACTTCAACACTATTTTAGCATAAAGAAGTAATCAATAGATAGGGCACACCAATAAATCTTTGATTAAACTCAAGAAAATAAGCATCTAAGATAAACAATCCAATGAAATATAGAAGGTGAGAAACTTATTTAACTTCCAGTGATTTCACCTTCAAGGTTAGAAAAAATTTAAGATAAACATATAACTTTAATCAAAGAAGAGGGAAATCCTAAAAATCATTGATAATATCCACAAAGATCTCCAAAACAACCATTCAAGCATGGACAAAGGGTATGATCGAAACATAGCCTCTTTGGAAAAACCTAATTAGTGGTACTTTAAAGAAACATCTCAAGAACAATGTTTTCGTGACATCAAACAAGCAGGGCTAACCATAAAACATCTTTGATACCTACTGTATTGAACCATTCATGAGATAAAAAAATCTTGGGTGGGTCTAGAGAGCAGCTAAGAATTCTCTAAATTGACCTAGTAGAGGAAAACATAGAGGCAGTGAAGAACAAACAGAGCTAAGGTGCCTTTGAAAAACATTTCTTAGTCTAAAACCTCTATCCTAATGCAATATATAAGGATGGAACAACATGATACATAAGAAAACATGAACTGAATAGAAGCACATCACCATTAACCAAGCTTAGGGATCTTGCAGGCAAGCCTTCTCCATCATCAATCAAAACAAGTCAATCACAAACTCCACAACACCAATTTCTTCTTCAATCTCCAAAAAACCATATATTTCTCTCAAGAGTCATCAAATGTCAACCTTTTACAATGAGGCCCTCATGCTCTATTTATCTAGAAAATGAGGGAAAAAACCCTATTTAGGGTTTGAAAATGTCAAAAACACCCATAAATGACATTTATGTCTAAGAGACCATGCAAGGCCCAAGACACAAAATATCTCATGAAATAAATGCAAAAATAACTCTTAGCACATAATTTTGGGGTGATTTTCCCCAAAAAAACACTAAAATATCATTTTTCCATAATAAGTGTGTTTTGTTGAATTTTTGGCCAAAAACGCACAGTGAGGCATGAATGCGTAGCGCCGGCACGGAGAAACTAGGTCCACTTGCAGCCTTGTTTTGATGACCTTCGCGATGTCAGAATTGGCTCTGTGATGGCCCGTTGGAAATCCTGATGAGTAAAATTTCTAAAAATTCCCTTGGTTTTCTTATTGGGCTCCATTTACCTATCCAAAAAGTAAATATCCCAAAACTTCTCTAGGCGCAGCCCTAGGCCTGAAAATGAGGCAGAAAGGTGAAAAATGAGGTGTTTTTTGGCCTTTTGAGGGACAAAAAATGCTCCAAATGCTCTAAAACTTGGTGACCATTTTTTACTTGAGCTAAGGATTCCAAAAATGAAAATATTTCCTCCTAAGGATGTCTGAGATGAAAGTGTAGCGTCAAGGGTGTTGTGCTTAGAGGCCTCAAAATTTGCAAAAAACCAAAATTTGTCAAAATTATCCCAAATTTGGTGGATGTCTTCCTTATGGGGTTTGAGAGGCTTGTATAGAAGCTTTAGCCAAGATCCCAAGGTTTTCTTTATTTTTTTCCTCTTTGAGTGCTTGTATTTTGGCATGGGCCTTTTTGAGTGTAGCCCTTGCAACTTGGTTTCTTCGGGCATAATGCTTGGTCATCTTCCTTTGGAGATCAAGATCTTTATTGGCTTTCTTCAATTTGGCCTCCAAGTGTATGTTTTCTCTTTCTAGCCAAGGCTCCCGATCATATTCTAAATCCATTGCAAGTAGCTCATCTAGAGGAAGCTGCTCTACCAAGGCTGATTATCGCTCTCTTTGTCTTACGAAGGCCTTCTTCAAACCCATGGTTCTTGGTCTCCTCCTAGACTGCCCTTCTTCATATTCAATTTCCTCATAGGTGACCATGAATTCCTCTAGCTTTACCTGTGCCCTTTGAGATTATTTCCTAGCCCTTATTACTCTAACCTCATAAATTGAATTTTGTGCTCCTAGCTGCCTGTTCTCCTTCTCAAGGGCATCATTCACACTCTTGGTCCTATTTAGATTTGCTTGAAGGTCTTCAATTAGGGAATTTTTGTTCTGGATGAGCGAGTTTGAGATCCTTGCTTCATTTTCCTCGTCATTGTCAATCTGAATGATTTCAAACTCTCTCTCAACCTCATGCTGGTTTTCTTCTTCTTCCTTTACCTTTTCTTTGCCTTTATCTAGTGTCTTAGTGGATGAGGAAGGCATGGCCCCTTGCCTTTTTGAGGCAGAAAACACATTCCTTTCCCCTCTTTGGTATAACAATGAAAAAGGCTCAACTATGCTCATTTTGGTGTTTTCATCATGGCTGTCATCATTGGTTTCCATGTCTTCCTCTTCATCACCTGGATTGTTGCTTACCTCATTCCCTTCAACCTCAGCTTCACTTTTAGCCTCTTCACTTATTTTTGCACTTTCATTTTGTTCCTCATTGTAGCTTCTTGCCTCATCATTTCTATGATCTTCATTTTGACTATCATCCTCTTCATTTTCTTCACTGTTTTCATGACTATCATGATTTTTGTCATGACTCTCATGATAGTATTCTTCCTCAGTGATGTTTAATTCATTGGTTTCCATGTTTTCTTCAGCCTCTTCATTGTCTTCATTGTTATCAACTTCATTTTGGCTGCTCACATCATTTTTTCCCTCATCTCTGCCATGACTATGAGCCTTACTGTTTTAACTGTCATTAGGGCTCTTAGTCTCACTATTTTCCTTAGGATCATCCTCTGTTTCTTTGTCACATGCCTCATCTTCATTATTATCCACCTCCATGTCTTCTGCCTCATTGCTGACCTCTTCTTCATCACTGCTTAATTCATTTCCACTGTCATCTTCTTCATTTCATTCATTGTTATCATCTCCCTTATCATCATTTGTCTCTTCCATGCTAACATCACTATCCCCTACTTCTTAATTTTCTTCCTCTTTACTGTCCTCTTCTTCATTAATGCTTAATTAATCTTTGCCCTCTCCTTCACTAGTATTTGATTTCTCATCATGATCACTTTATTCTTTGGATGATGCATTAGGAGAAGGTGAGGAAGGGATGTTTTCTTGAGGATAGGATACAGGTGTAGATGATGAGGCATGGTCAGTAGGAGATGATGGAGGAGTGGAGGGAGGAGGATGAGATGATGAGGGTAAATTTGGCTGATGATGGGGCTGTAGGTTTGTGAAGACCTCATGAGTAATAAACACCTCCCATGGTATGCCCTTTTTCTCCAACTGATGTAGCACCACCATCTTGATCAAGTGGTGGAACAAACTATGAATTTTCTGGGACTAATTCCTCCTTCGGACAACAGAAGACATCTTTTCGGTACTCCTATACACGTAGTAGGGAAAATTAAGAATTTTAACCCTAGTAAAATGCATGAGTAATCTGATATGGTAGGAGTAGATCCTAGAGTATCTCCCCTCACAGGTAAAATATTTCATGATAACCCTCATTAAGGGTGCATACCTCTCCAATAGATGTGAAAAAGGGAAAATAGGTTTGCAGCCTTCTTTGTACCTAGGTTTAAGAAATTTCTCATAGCAGCTCATGTCCAACTTTTCTCTTTTGAACCATTTTTCACCAACATTAGGTAGGTCGGTAGCATTAGCAATGGTATCTGATCATAGCTCAAAGTCTACTCATGCAAGATTTACTTGTTTATTGTATAGGTTGAGGAAAAACAACCTAGTGAGTTCGAGGTGACTTTGCACTTGTTGGAGCTTTTCACAAAACTGAAAGCACCCTACATTCTAAAAGCATGTGAGAATCATGGGAGAGATAGTAAGCTCCATAGTGTTATGGGTTTCAAACATATTAACCTTCCCACCTTTTTTCTGTTGCATCATAGGCACTTGGCCTCCTTCAATGCTCACACTCCCTTCTCCTCCTGACATGGTGATTAGTGTTGTCTGTAAACAACCCTAGGCCTACTTGTGAAACTTCATAGGGTGAGTGAAATGAAATGATGGTGAAAGGAAATTCTTGTAAGTGAGTGAGATGGAGGTGTGGGTTTATGATTGATTCCCCTTTGAACTTTGATGAAGAGTTAACTTGAATTCACTATAATTACCCTAATTGACACTTTTCTTGACTGATAATTTTTTGCTTGGAGGTCAAAAGAGAGTGTTTGTCATGAGGACTTAGGGATTCTAGCCACTAGGGTTTATTCAATTCCCTTAAGCATAAAATCATGAATTTAACTGGAGGAGAAGGAAAAACATGCACCTACCAAACTTTAACTTCTTTGCAGGTCCTTGGATGCAGCTTGGAGGTTCTCCCTTGTGGTTTTTTGGAAATTTTGCATGTGGAAGAGGGGTTTTGGCCTAGGCACAGTGCATGAACATGTTTTCTGGTCCTTTATTCCCTAAGCATAGTGCCTACATTCACTTTTGGGTGTCATGCCTCTTGGGCGCAATGTGTGCATGCCTGCAGGCCTACCGGGCTTCATAAGCGCAGCGCCAGGCACATTCTGGGCCTATCGGGCTATTTCTGGGCGAACGGGTGGCACCCACCTGAACGTGTAGCACGTTCACCCAAATGCATAGTGCAGTTTATTTTTACACAGAGAAACCTCCCGAACGCGTAGCGTCGGGTAACCTTACCCAGATTTTCAATAAAACTCAGAAATTCTCTTTGAAGGATTTTTACTCCTTTGCATATGCCTAATGAGCTGAATGATAAAAAAAATGACTCTTTATAGTCTTATGAAAATAAATTTATCCCTTGTAAACACACTTTCTAATGTTTTCAGTTCCTTGTTCACTTTTACTGATTTTTCATTTTGAGTTTTTTCAGTAGGTGGCTTAAAAAACATTCAAGTAATATTTTTCCTTTCTAACCATTTTTCTTTGTTTCTCTTCAGGTTGCTGACATGGTGAAATTTGACCTCCTTTGACCTATTGGTGCCTTTATCACTCTATTTTGTAGATGTATTTTTTGTGTAATATTCCTAATTAGCAGCAGCTAATTGGAAATATTAATTTTGACTAATTTTTCCTTTATAAAGTTAAAATATAAATAAAGTGGGTGAAAAGGAGAATATGACCCACTTAGGATAAAATGCACTCCCTAAAGTCACTAAGGAGATATAACGTTGTAATAAAGGGGGCCCAATTGAGCACGCAACAAAGCGATATTACCGTGGTATCGTGGGTGGAGACGGCCTTAGGTTTTGAGAGTAGAAAATGCTATATAAAGAAGATAGCCTCATCATTTTGCATTATTGGAGTTTATGCATTTGAAGTTGGTCATTGCGACTTTGAGCACGCTGGCTATTTAGCCTATCTGTAGCGCTATTTAGCGCATTAAGTGTCTCCATTCGGAGATCTCGCCCTCAGCCCTGGGGGACTTCGATTTCCTGCTCAGGTGAGGTAGTCCCATCAGTGTCGTTGTAGGAGGATCGATTTGCAACATTCATGGAGGAGCAACGTGTTTATTGACTGCGCGACATCTGTGGAGAAGCAGCGCATTTATTGATTATGCAGTCCTGAGTGGGAGGACGTATTCTGTATTGGGAAAAGATCAAGTTGGTATTCTTGGAGGATCTTGGTCTATTAGGGATTTCTGGGTAAGCAGGTGATCATATTATCAAGGATCCCAGGAAATGGCTGTGTGATCGTTTGGAGGAAAGCACAGATCCACAAGGATATATTTCCAGACAGCTACACGGCCTTTTTCAGCAGCTGGAACGTAGATCTGAAACACATCCATCCCATGCAACGCAGATCTGAAACACATCCATCCCATGCAATGCAGATCTGAAACACAACAGCGTTCCGAGAATATTTCTTAACTTGCCTTGTGCAAGTTTAGGTGTTATAGCTTTGATCACCTATTGTACTCCCCTATATTTATCAGTAGAATAAAATGGCTTAGCGTTCTCCTGGTATTTCTTGAGTATCTGTGCATGCTATTGTATGTTTGCATTACTATTATTTCTTCCTTCTGCATTTCGATTTCTGTACCACTTGTTGTGTTTTCCCCACACTCTTGGATAGAGTCTGGAAAGGGCCAGATAGCCTCCATATATGATCCTCTTTTTAGAGGTAAAATATCTGGTAAATTCCCTCCCAGTCCATCTCTGTTTAGATTTTGTTGTGTTTTAGACGTATCCCTGAAAAGGGATATTACAGTGGAATCAGAGCATAGATCTAGCTCAACCTGTGGAGCTAGTTGTCTATGTCATCGGAAGAAAAACCCTAAAACTACCACAGAGGTAAGAAATACAGAAATATTGAGCGTAGGTTGGAGAACACCTATAGAGAGGGAGACTGTGTTCGAGTGGTGGACGCAGAACAGGAGGAGCCTGAGCTAGGAGCAGAGTAGGGAGAGCCGATGGTGGAGGATAGCGACACAAATAAGTTTGGGGAAGCATTCCTTAGATCAGTGCAGGAACTGGCGAGGCAGATATAGGTGATGGGTCAGAGATTCATGGCTGTGGAGGCTAGATAGTGTGAAACCCCAAGGGGTTTCCAGGTTGGTGAGGGGTCGGGCACATCCCACCATTTTCAGGAGCAAGTTACCGCTCCGCACCAGGCATCACATGCCCCCACTCGTGCTACCATGCCCACTTTTATGAGTGCAGATACTATGGCACGAGCACATGAGGAACTAGAGTCTGACCGCATAGGTGATTATTTTGCTGAGTACCAGGCAGCTGGGCAGGAGTTCAAGCATGCCATTTTATCCAAAGACTTTGTTCAGCTCAAGCGGGACACTAGATCCTGCGACCATCACAGAGGGCACCGACATTATCTTGATGGAGACACCCAGTGTACAGCAAGCCGATTCCATTTTCCTACGTTTTATGGTTCATCAAACAGTTCGGAAAATTCTTCAGGTGGTAGTAGCTTTCTTGGCTCATCCTGTGAGTCTAAGCCCAAGAAGATCAGAACATTGAAAAAGATGAGTTTATTCTCATCTATTTTCATATCTAGAGGGGACATCTCCAAGGAGGTCAAGAAGACTGAAGAAAAAGAAGAGGAAGTACCATGCACTTCCTATTCTCATCAAGAAGAAGGCATTGAACATGGAGGATACTTGGATCATCAGATCCTCAGTGATTACCTTGTTGAGTATAGATCTCAACCTAGAGCGTTCAAGTAGACTCTAGATTTTCCTCATTTCATCCAGCTAAAGGAAGAGAAGAGACCATGTAGCAGAAAGGAAATCAAAGGCAATAGATTTATGTTGTCTACCTTTGATGGGTCATCTAATGCAAGAACTTGGGTGAGAAATTTGGAGGCATTTTTCCTACGACATTCTGTAGCAGGGAAAGAAGTTGTTGAAATCTCAGCGCTGCACTTGGAGGGTGAAGCCTATGATTGGTGGTGCAACCACTTGAGCCATGCAAGGGTGAATAATTTTGCAGAGTTCACTCAAAGGTTGATCCAAACCTTTGATGGAGAAAGAGAAAAGAAAGAAAGGATCACATCACCTCTTGAGGAGGCTTGTGATAACGCTGTCACACTCATGGAGGAGCAGCCACATGCATCAACAGTTGGGGCAACCAAGAATTTTGAGGAAGGGACTCTTATAGCCCTGCAAGAAGTTCCAAATGCACATCAAGGTATGAAAATATTTCCACATTCCATTGTTGCAGCAAATTCTTTTGATCAATGTGGAGATTTAATTTTGCATTACCAAGGGTCAAATTCCATTTCTACTATAGAGCAACTTGGTTGCACTGTGCTGTGCAACATGAGAAATTTCAAGGGGGAAACAAACCATCATCTTCATGAGCCTTTTTTGGATTGCATATCACATTGGAGGTTGGCGTTTGAAGCCTTGAAGAATGATGGTAGACATCTTGCAGTGAGAAAATTTTTCTCCCTTCAAGATGACACTTTCTCAATGAGCTCCTCTCAGCTCAAAGAGGAACTTCTACTTTCAGAACCAAGACCTCAAGGGTTCTTGAAGACTATGGATGAGAGGGAGGTATTAAGGAGAGATCTCATTAGAAGTGCACTTCAACACACCATGGAGTGCAATGATTTTCTTCCTTTCTCACAAGATCAGATAGAAGATGGAGGAAATCTTAGGATGGATAACATCTCTCATGCTTTTGTTGGACATTCCTTGAACCATACACATCATGATAGGAGGTTTTTTCCTACCACCTATTTGAGTCTTGATAGGGTCTCATTGATCCTTGAGGAGGTTGCATTTCAAAATCCCATGAAGTGCAAAGACAGGAATTTGATTTGGGAGGATGGTAGCCCTCATGGGAGGAGTACCAAGATGAGGAGAAGGAGGCATACACAAGCGATTGAGTGGATGTGGTTGATGAGCAAGGAGTTGGGAGGCTACTTGCAAATTTATGATACCGGGCAGCAGGAGGCTTGGTTGCGCTGGTTGCTCTTGAAAGAGTTTGGCCATCAATTGGAAAACACTCTTCTTAAGAGTAGGAGGATGGATACTTGCATCATTGAGTAGCATAGAGTATGGATGCATGGTGTTGATGTGACACTCATATAATTCATTGTGTCTTCATCACATGAGTTGTATGATGGAAGTATGGGGAAGCAACAAAAATTTTGGTTGCTTTGCTTGTTCTTGGGAGAGCAAGAGCAGCTTTGCTCTCACACTTTGTATGATGTTTCAGGAGGAGGAGATGGCATTATCTCCTTGATCTTTGATGATGGCTTGGAAGCACTTCCAACTTGGGAGGTATTCCACATTTGTTGAAACATTATGAGAGGATTCTTTGACAAGGAACATGTCAAAGAACAGAGCTTTGTATTGACAGGAGCTTATTTGCATGAGCTCACAGCGCTGTCACTTTGGAGTAGAGACTTATGGATTAAATGTGCCCAGTGGAAGTATGGAGGATCCATAACCCACAGGTCCCAGGATCATTTCATATTTGTTGCACTTGATGAACAAAGAGGTGGTAATGATGTAGAGACATCTATCACTATGGCATATTCTTCTTGACTTGGGTTTCCAAGCATGAGGAGGATTATCTTCTTGCAGCACATGGTTCATTCTTCTTCATAGCATGCCAAAACACTGTGCAGGACTCATTTATGGACCCATGTACCATCTTACTTCCAGCATATGGTGAGGAGTTTGTTTATACATTCATTTATTTGCACACTCTTACCAATATTATGCAGTGCATTGCTTCACAAGAGGGAAAGCTTGTCACATTGCTCCATGAGTTATATTGGGCCAATCTACATGATGGAGGCAACCATATCTTTTGTGGCCTTGGGAAATTTTTTTATCATCACATGTATGTTCATCTTGTGCACTCTAACATGTGTCATTTGAATACATGCACGATTAACCATGTAAGAAGAAACATTTTTCCATGTACTTTTATCAAGCAGCAACTTGTAAAACTACGATGTACTTGTTTGAGAAGCTGTTGGTACCTTCTAGCATCACTTGAAACCTTCAACATTTTCTTCATATCATTGCTGATCATGACTTCATATGTTGATATAGATCATATTTGTCAAGGGACAATGATTATGAGAGTGACACGTGAGATGGATGTGTCCTTGGGTGGGGAGAATTCCCACATTTTTTGCACTACATGTTCTAATGGGGGCATGGGAGGAGATATAGCCACCACAGCCACATGTTTGTTTCCTTTTGAGGTGGGCCATGATATTGGTATTCATCCAATGTATAGCCATGGGCAAGTGCTTGATCATGTATTGTTGTTACATTCAGCCATTTACTATCTTTTAGTAGATGTGATGAATCTTGTACATTGCTTGTCAGGTAATTTTCTGAAGTTGTAGTGGGTGAAACTACGCTGCATCCTATTGAGATATTGTTTGTATCATGCACTATCATGTATAAATTGCAGTAAACTTCTCATTGGGACACTTTATGACGATATTTTCCTATTCATCATGGATGGATTGTTTTGGGCCAGCACGTTCTTCATTGTTGGAGGAGAATTCTTTGGAGGATTTCTCTTCACCTTGCCATTTGAGGGCAATACTTTTGCAGCCCAGGATCAGCACATACTCTACACTTATCATAACTAGAGAGGAGGATAGCTTGAGGTAGGCTACAATTCTTTCCATGCTCATATTTTTAGCCCACCTTCATTTCCAGAGCTTGAGGTGGAAGAAGATTTTCAGGAGTTGCCTTGTTGGGTGGTTGCTCATTTTTTTTGGATGATTTCTTGGGGATGGAGGATCCACATGAGGGAGATGTTCCTCAATATATTTCAGACTCCATGCCTTGAGTGGAGGCTTTCCAGTTCTATCCTTGCAATTTCTTGAGGACAAGCAACATTTGGGAGCGGAGGACTGTAATATTCCCAATTAGTAGTAGCTAATTGGAAATATTAATTTTGACTAATTTTTCCTTTATAAAGTTAAAATATAAATAAAGTGGGTGAAAAGGAGAATATGACCCACATAGGATAAAAAACACTCCCTAAAGTCACTAAGGAGATATAACGTTGTAATCAAGGGGGCCCAATTGAGCACGCAGCAAAGGGATATTACCGTGGTATCATGGGTGGAGGCAGCCTCAAGTTTTGAGAGTGGCCAATGCTATATAAAGAAAATAGACTCATCATTTTGCATTATTGGAGTTTATGCATTTGAAGCTAGTCATTGTGACTTTGAGAACAATGGCTATTTAGCCTATCTGCAACGATGTTTAGCGCATTGAGTGTCTCCATTCGGAGATCTCGCCCTCAGCCCTGGGGGAATTTGAGTGCCTACTCAAGTGAGGTAGTCCCATCAGTTTCATTGTAGGAGGATCGATTTGCAACATTCGTGGAGGAGTAGTGTGTCTATTGACTGCGCGGCATCTATGGAGGAGCAGCCCTTTTATTGACTGCGCAGTCCTGAGTGGGAGGATGCAGTCTGTATTGGGGAAAGCTCCGGTTGGTATTATTGGAGGATCTTGGTCTATTGGGGATTTCTGGGTAGGCGGGTGATCATATTATCAAGGATCCCAGGCAGTGGTTGCGTGATCATTGGGAGGAAAGCACAGATCCACAAGGAGATATTTCCATACAGTTACACGACCATTTTCAGTAGCTGGAATGCAAATCTGAAACACAGCCATCCCATGCAACGTAGATCTGAAACACAACCATCCCATGCAACACAAATCTGAAACACAGTAGTGTTCCAAGAATATTTCTTAACTTTCCTTGTGCAAGTTTAGGTGTTATTTCTTTGATCACCTATTGTACTCCCCTATATTTATCAGTATAATAAAATGGCTTAGAATTCTCCTGGTATTTCTTGAGTATCTGTGCATGCTATTGTATGTTTTCATTACTGTTATTTCTTCCTTCTGCATTTCGATTTCTGTACCACTTGTTGTGTTTCCCCCACACTCTTGGATAGAGTCTGGAAAGGGCCAGATAGCCTCCAGATCTCATCCTCTTTTCAGAGGTGAAATATCTAGTAAATGCCCTCCCAGTCCATATATGGTTAGAGTTTTTTGTGTTTTATAGGTATCCCTGAAAAGGGATATTACAGTTTGAGTCACATGTTTTACTGTGTTTTGACCGTGCTCATATCTTCCAATCATTTTCACAACTTTAGGTACTTGCATGGTGGTAGCATCCTTGAAACTTCTTTGTTTTACCTTGAAGATCAGATTTCCATTTTCTTGAGGGGTCACTGAGAAACTTGTTTTCATCATTCTTATTGATCTCTAGGCATTATAAATCTATTTTTGACAAGCACCGCAGCTTTCAAAATCATGTATGCTATCTCATTTTGGCCACTTCTAATTTTCAGGTGCTGTGACATGCTGATTTTAGCCCTTTTTGATGTTCTTCATTTTTTGAAATATTTATTCATATAGTAGCAACCTCATGATCAACTTGGTTTTCTATCCTGGGGCTTAACCCTATGTTTT
This sequence comes from Pinus albicaulis, assembly GCA_034641835.2. Lineage (NCBI taxonomy): Eukaryota > Viridiplantae > Streptophyta > Pinopsida > Pinales > Pinaceae > Pinus > Pinus albicaulis. Next base: position 1,321,131,709 of record CM076580.1, on the reverse strand, counting down.
TACTCCTTTGATCATTGAGTGCAAAAGACTGAAAATGAAAATGAAGGCTTGACCTTCCTTATACTGATACTCTTTACATTTTCTCCCTTTGAGGTAGTGAGACACTTTACCTCGGAAAAAATTGTAAGTCACCTACCACAATCTCTTCAAATCTCCTTCTGTTGTCATGATGGAGGCTCAAAAACTTCATTTTACCTTCTTTTGACCATCTTCAGTTTAACTCGTGTGACCATATTTGTCATGAAAAACTACTTGGAATGATTTTGGAATCTTTGCAGACAGTGAAACCCCCAGAAAACCTTTGATGTTGTTTATGGAATCCAAACTTTCCATTTTACCCTCTTTGATAATCTTACCAAAATCCTAGGTTTCTGGGTTGTTTGAGAAGAATCATTAGTGTTTTCTTCTAATTTCTCTATAGCCCTTTCAAGTTCATTCATTTATTTCTAGTTCACCTCACCTTTTCCCCCTTTTTTTATCGATGATTTCTAAAAATCTTCAATCCATGCTTGGTTGTGTTGGTGTGCCTCCATGTGATTTTCTGCATTGGCTCTTTGTTTGGCATACTGCTGGCCCAATCAATCTTAAGAACCCTGATTTCTCCTTTGACATAAAACTATTCTTCCTCCATTTTCTTGTGTATATATTTAATGAGGAGTGGGCCTCTTACCTTACCAATTTTGCTACTGATAGTCACCTTGACACTCCTGTAGAAATGTCAAAAATGACCAGTTGTCCTTTGTAGAACTTGAACTTGATAAGGAGGTCTTCCTTGGAGACTTTTCTGATCTATCCTGGACAGACATGTGCTTACTTTCTTTCAAATTTGATTCAGCTTTTAGCACATTAAAAACAGTGATTTGGAATACCAAAGCTAACCCTACAACTTATGAAACCCTAATGACCTGGTGGAAAACTCCTTTGACTTGTTATTTGACTGAAAGCTTGACTTGGGGTCTTCAAGTATGAAAAACAAAGTTTTTTTAAAATTGATGTATTGAAGATCCAAAATCCAATGTACTTGATTTACCTAAAGAGCCTACAAATATAGTTTTGAGACCATCAATGCTTGAGGCACCTACTAGATATGAGAAGGAGTAGGTTGTTTGGAAACCTTAGATTGAAAGTGGAGGGTATAGGCAAAGACAAAATAGAGTGCTGAGGTTATGGGTGGAAAATAGGACAAATATGAGTGTCATGAGCCCATGAGGGGTCTTCTAGGAGTGGTAGGCTAACCAGGGAATGGCAGAGTATTAAAATAGTGAAAATTTCATTTTAAGGATAATGAAAGAAAAGAGATTTCTAAAACTCACAATATTCATGAATCTTTTTTTTTAGAGATCTAGGAAAAGTTCATTGGTAGTGTCTGCAAGGCAGCAATAATTATTGATGACTAACACGAGCATGATCTTAAGACAGCAGATGCACGACCATGGAGATCAAAAGCACTGTCATTGAGTAGTAGTGATGAGTTGGGGGCCCAACCATTATTGGATCATTCCATGACCTTTCTACATGTATAGCAGAGGATAGGCATATGGTTGATGAGAAGCATCCTATTTCCCATTATTATGATGGATATTTCTTGGTGAGCACTTCATTTCCCAATGAGAATATTTTGCCTTCAGTATATTTTGATCCTTATGGGGTAAAATTGGTCATTGAGGAGTGGTCTTCATTTGGATATCTCCATGAGATTGCATTTCAACATCCCATGAAATGAAAAGACAAAAATATGATTTGGGAGGAGGGTATTCTCCATTGGAGGGATGCCACTTTTGGACATGATGATAAATACTCACCATTGGTCGGATGGGTGATGTTGATGAGAAAGAGGTTGGGAAGCCACTTGTAGATTTATGACACCGGGAAGCAGGAGACAAGACTGCGTTGGTTACTCTTGAAAGAGTTTGGTCATCATATGACACATTCTATTTCAAAGGGTAGGTTGGTGATCACGGTTATGCGAGGGAATGCAACGAGAATAAACATGTAACTGTAAATATAGAGATGCGACGAAATAACACTTCATTTCATTAATATCAAAGAACTAAAATTTGCTTATAGACAAAATGGAAATAAAACTAGCTAGGGCGCTGGTAGCTATCTCTGAGGAGAGATGTGGCGGCTACAGGCCTCTGAACTGAGTTACAATGAGGCTCGAGGGCCTATTTATTATTGAGAAACAATGGAGAACCATAAACATCCAAAAACCTAACCCTAGGAGATGAAGTGCCAAAACTATGGGCCCCGTTTGGGTAAATTGGTGTTTCAACTTCCCAGGGACGTAACTTTGGCATACTATCTCCGTTTGACGCACATGAAACATCATTAGAAATCTCTATCCAAGGACTACAAATTTCACCATGAATATAATTTTGGAACGGAGTGATATTTGCTGGAGGTGCGATGCCCAAAAAATGTCGTTTAGGGCCTCAAAACGGCTCTGGAGGTTCAGGACCCAAAAAACTGCTAAAAATAGTAAGTTATGCCGAAACTAAAAAAAATGAAAGAGATAATGGTGGGGGCCCAAGTTGGAATATGCGAGTGGCCACCAATATCCACCTAGATCAGTTGGTGGATGGAACTTGGCATGGAACTTACATCATATGGCAGACAAGGAGTTTGGATGTATTGGGGTGATGTGATATCTTTCATGTCAACCATCATATTGTTGCCCCATAGTTTAAATGGTGATGATGTGGGGAGGCAACAAGATTTTTTGTTGCTTTGGTTGTTCTTGGGGGGGGATATGGACTGATTTCCTTCCATACTTTGCATAATGTTGTAGGAGTGGGTGATGGCACTACCATAGTGCAAAGGGGCTACTCCTTAGCCCTGGAGGATTCTGAGGTACTTCTACTTGGGAAGGAATCTCCCATATATAGCAGCATTATGAATGATGGCTTTTACATGTGGTATTTCAAAGAATGGAGCTATGAGATGACATGAGCCTTATTACAAAGGCCAATAGCACTGTCACTTGGGAGCTTGGGTTTGTTGATGGAGTGTCCCCACGATCACTTCACATATGATGCATTTGATGGGAAAGAAGGAGATGAGAGTGATGGAGTAGTGGATGGAGACATCTATTACCATGATATGATCTTCTTAACTTGGATTTTCAAGCATAAGAAGAAAGTTCTACATGCAGCACATAGTTCATTCCTCTTCATGGGACTATGTCACACCACTATGGAGGGCTCATTCATGGATATTATTATCGAGACTACTCTCAGTACATAGTAAGAATTGTGTTTTTTGCACTTATTGATTATCTAACACAATATCCTCATTCTCTTGCCATCTCTATATAGTGCATTGATCCACAAGAGGGAAAGCCTCTATTTGGGCTTCATGGTCATTGTTGGTCGACTTAATTTTTTGGATTAAACCTCTCAATATTAATTATCAATCCAGAGTCATAAACGCGAGTTTTACTACATATTGGCTCAGCTTAATGGTCGGAGTATAAATATATTCCTTTTGTAATGATGAACTAGGTACTTGAATGAAACACACCTTTGCTGGAAAATAAACAATATTGAAAATGGAACCTACTTAACTAATTTTATCAAGCAAAATCCATACTAAAATTAAACCGTAAGACTATACAAAGAAATTCTAAATCATTCTCGCACTTGAATTCTACTTTTTAAATCTCCTATGATATATTGAAAACCCTGATCTATTTTTTCCTCTCATTAGCTTGAAACTAACACTTAAAACTAATCTTAAGATAAGCAAAAATGACACACATTATAAATTCACACCTTAAACTAACTAGAAATATTCCTGAAAACAAACTCAATATTCAAATTGACAAAAAACAGTTCTAACTATTGCTAGAAGAAAACCATTTTACTTCATGTAAAATAACACTTAAAAATCCTATTAAAAATCACATTATAAATAATCTGTGATAAACCTTCTATTTAAATATTTTAATCTAAATGAAAATAAACTATTAAAAAGCAAGCCTAATTCAAAATTGAATCATGTAACTCAATAACTAAAACTAAATCACACTACATTTAAACTTGGTATCTCTACCTAATCAAATATGCACTCAAACTTGCTCTTATAAGGAAATGATTACACTATGAAAACAAGAATCATTCTAACTAAAACTAAATCTATCAAATCTGCACTCAAACTTGCTCTTATAAGGAAATTATTACACTACAAAAACAGTAACGAAACTAATTAAAAAGAGATATAAAACAATACAAATTCTAATTAAAAGAGATCTAATTATTGAGTGAATTCATGCGTAAACAAATCAAATGTGCATTTAAATCCTGCAAATATTCAAAGAAATTATGTAATGCAAACCAAACTCCAACTCAAAGAATTAAATTCTGTTCTAATTATGATCCAACTAAAAAAAATTCATTATATTCCTTTATCTTAGATTCTCCAATTTTAAATATAAATAAATGCAATCTAAATCGATAAGAGAGCATGGCTCTATGTTAAAATGTGAACCGGGTTATAAAACGAATAAGATATCTTGAACATAGGAGAGAAATCCTTAAATTATATAATATAGATACCTCATTGTTTGATGAATATTATCTCCAGAGGTGGTGGGCCCTCCCACACTTGGAGTAAGCCTACTTACCACAATTTAAAAATAAAAAAAAAGATTCAAAACATCAAAGACAAAATTCGAAATAGATCACGGCGAGAATGCTGCTGCTTACAGCTTGTATATTTAAAACAACATCTAGAAATTGATTTCTACAAATTACAGGCTAAAAAATAATTCCACTTCATTACACAGCAGTCCCTATCTCTATTACATTTCTCCTACAAACTCGATGCCCATTCTACACCTAAGAAATTAGACTTTACATCTGAGAAAGTCGACTTTTACATATGAGAAATTCCCTCCATCTATTGACCGACTAAATTCATCTACGCCCTCTCTAATTGATGGACAAACCCCTCTAATTACATCTGAGAAATTAAATTGATTAATTAGTGCGCAACCCCCTGCTTTATAGTAGCATAGATGCTCTAATTAAAAATTGATTGTTATAGATAATACAAATTTAGGAGATTTGTTTGATAAAAATTAAACAAAATCAAAACAATGAGACATGACTCCCAATTTCGGTTTGAGCTAGTGTGATCTAGCTTCTCATGACCTCACGCACTGCTGGTAGAGGCATCACACAGCTGGATGGGGCATCGCATAGTTGGAAAGCTCCAATTCGTCATCATCATCCTTTCCTTGATCTCAACATCTCAGTCGTGTGTTGGCAAAAAGAAATTGAAAATTTGACTTAGTGGATACCCTTTTGCGGTCTCATAGGGAATAATACGCAAGAGCTTCTTTTGGAATAGAAGAGACGAGAATGGAATGCCATTGTCCCCTGGAATTCTCCCAACACCCCTCAGTGCTGAATCTACTAACAAATACTTGCTTCTTTAACAAACCAGCTACATCATTCGAATCCAACAATTCATCTTAAGACAAAGCCAGAAGAGAATCTTCACACACCTTATCATTGTCAAGTTTGGTTTGTATTTGTTTCTTCACTTTTACCTTACCTCTGATTTTCTTGAATGTTTTCTTGTACAAACCTGCGGCAACTTCAAAATGTCCAAAATGACCAAATCGACCAAAGCACATGGACAACAAATAACGGCAGTGCATACAGCGGTACTATCACCGGCTACCTCACCACAACCATGACACTGATGTGCCTTTGTAAGAAAAGGTTGCTTACGACCGCTCCTAGATTTCTGACTTAATTCCTTCTTAGAAATATTCCAACAATTCATCTTGAGACAAAGCCAGAGAATAATCTTCACACACCTTATCATTGTCAAGTTTGGTCTGTATTTGTTTCTTCGCTTTTACCTTACCTCTGATTTTATTGAGTGTTTTCTTGCACAAACTTGCGGCAACTTCACAAAGGAAAAAATTACCAAATGGACCAAAGCACATGGACAACAAATAATGGCAATGCATACGGCGTTACTATCACCGGCTACCTCACCACAACCATGACACTGATGTTCCTTCGTAAGAAAAGGCTTCTTACGACCGCTCCTAGCTTTCCGACTTAATTCCTTCTTAGAAATATTGTCAAAATGTTCATAAGAGGCTAATGTCCTTACAGATTTGCACTAAATAATTCTGAAACCCCTTAATTGAAATACGGCACGCTGATATCAATCATTAAATTAAGGAATATACAACTTCTGTTTGGGGTTTTGCGAATCTCAAACCACTCAATTGAAAGACTGCATGAACACTAATTATTGCACTTGGAAAATATTTTTCAACTTCATGCATTGTGGAACGCATCATCTTAGACATATATGCATGCTCAGGATCTCCTACATTTTTCAGCATACACCATTTTACATTCCTCGGGTGCTTCTATTAGTTTTCCTGCATGGAGGAGGGATGGTGTTACTATATCAATTGCTTCCTTGGAAATTCGAACAAATCTGTTCATATCATGAAAGCATAAAACTGGTAACTCTTTTACTTATTTTTGTCTGGCGGATGAATACATTTCTCCACAATTGTTGATGTGTGCAATGGCGAAGGCTCATTCTATAGGTAGGGGCCATAGTTGGTGGCAACAAGATGAATTTTAATGTCATCGAGTGTCTGGCACTGGCATAAATTATTGTAATCCTTCACTGTCACAGACCCAATCGGTACCCTCATCCAATTGCTTCTAGGTATCCACCATGGATATTGAATATGAGGGCCTCGAACCTGTACATGATTGTGCTTTGGATTAAAAAAACCCACTTACTGAAGCAACAAAAACATCAATAGATCCACTGTTCGAACACCTTGAACGTGTGACCATGAAAATGTGTAGAGAATTGAAGTATAAAAACTGATAACAACAATGAAGTGGATGGTCACATGAGAGGGGCTTTTGCGTGGTTCTTTCACCCCGAACATGAGCCCATAATTTCTAGGAATGTAAAGAAAACCATCACCGCCTACTCCTTGTAATAAGATGTCCTCTATGATTAGAGGTTTTTCCCATCCAATTGACATCAACTTTATTGAAGCTTTACTTGGGATTACTTTGTTAATCAAGAACTCTGTTGCATGAAGCGCAGTAGACGAGGATAGAAAGGGAGGTGTTCCAATAATGAACAAAGACAAAAGCAAACAAAATGTTGCAGTAGCTCTTGGTAGGTGAAATAGAAATCTTTTCATCTATTCTATGAGTCTACTAATTCGGTTGTTAACCTTTCTTGTAATACACCTGTAATCATGAAAACCTATTATTAATGATATTATTATACACAACACTTCTTCAATTTTATTAGTAATAAAATTTATAAATTAAGTATTAATGTCTCTAAATGCCGCTAATCAACAACATAATGGATAAATAATTATTAAAACTCTAAGTACAAACATGTATTTATTTGATAAAAACATGGAAAAAAATGCAGCTCAACATCACCCCACGCTAAACTTCTTGCACATCCTCATGCAAGCCAAAATTATAAAATAAGGTAGGGAAAATGTCAGCAAAGAGTTTAACAAGTAAGGATGAAGATGCTTGATATTTTAATGCATTCATTAGCCTACAACATAACTATTACAATGCCAGCCAAAATCACATTACAGTTCTAATGAAAGTATCAATTGTAGGAATGTAACAGGATCAGGTACAATCAAGTAGACATTATTGAAAAAGAATATGGCACATGCCTATTACCTTGTCCCAAGGAATTCCCTGTTTTGTTTCTTCCCAAAGCCTTATGATGAAAATCAAATTTTGTTGAAAAAGTGCAGTTCCAAAAATACTAACACAATTTTCGTGCACCTACGATAACAATCTTGTACCTAGGTTATGTAGCACATATTTAGAGGAAATTGCAATCAATATGCATTGTTGGCAACCAACACCTTGTGAGTAGTCATCATTGAGCATTTCATCACTTCAAATACCACAGAAATTAAAGTGTGTTATGATACCAATCAGCAACCTCTTTATTGAACACTCTAAATTTCATTTTTATTCGGATTCAAAACTGAATTTCCTCTTAATCTAGTACAAAGAATTACCTCCACTAAGGGTACCACATCATTAAATATTCTTCAATTTTTGAAAGATAGAACTCAAGGCATCATGTTCAAATTGTCTTAAAACCATCGTTCAAGAAAAAGGATGAGTTTTAGGGAAAGAGAAGGATAACTAAGCAAATCGTAGTGTGCAATTAACCTTAATACCACAGACATGGCTCTCTTGTCCACAGGTGTTCATAACCTCGGTAGGGATGTCTTTTGACCCATCGAAATGTCTGTGTCCCACTTAATAGATATAGATTCAGGGTTATCTTATTTGAATTTTTAGATGAAGGCCACTATCCTGGCTTGGTAACAAGCTGGTGGCAGTGCCAGTCACAAGAAGTAATATGTATGAACAGGCCGGCTCATGATGAGACCTCCTGTCTTACAGCTTTTTGGCTGAAAGCCATCACTCTGACTTGATGACCAATAGTAGTAATGTCATTCATGTTAGGTCTCATGATCATGGTAGGTCAGATCATCACGAGACCTCCTATCCTTCCATAAATATTTGTAAGCTCTAATTATGATTAACCTTAAAGGTTACTTAATAAGTGGGGAGACATATCTACTCCTTAAGAGTACAGGATGGCATGAAATTTTTTTAATGACTAATCATTTCTGACTAATTCCTCTACCCTAAATACTTGTTAAATATATCCCAGATAATGATTAAAATATTCTTTCAGTTAAGAATGCTAGTGTTCTCCTGAATAACTCATTATGATCTTTGCAAGAGTGTTCCACCATAGGGGTTTTCCAATAGTACCTTCTAAGGGAAACTGAAAATATATATCCGAGACAACAACTTATTAGAGTGATTAATCATGGTTAATTTTGCAAAATCATGAGGTATTAGAGTGAATTGTACTCAACAAGATTTGTCACAGATGTGTGTGTTAACAACTAATGTGGATCAAAAGTATTTTTAACAGGCATGATTTAAAACTCAAATCCCTAATAGCATTATAACAACTTTATTTATTTATTACCCTACCCTACTTTACCCTAAGAGGAAAAGGACTCTCGTTTAAGTATAGGATTACTTCCAATGAAGCCATGTGCGTAACAAAATGTTGATTATACTCACACTTAGTTTTAAAGAATGGACTTCAGGACATACAAAAGAATGAGAAACCAGTTGCTTCAATTGATATGGCACCAAGAGTTTCTAAATGCTGAGAAAATAAGATGTGTTGATGACTGCTCGAAACCAGGATTCAATGGAATCCACATATTTATGATTCTCCAACAGATGAAAATCTTCCACAGTTTGATAGTCATTGTCTTGGAGACATAAAGGATTAGGTGAAAGAAAAAAGATAAATCCCTCAAGTTTAGGCTCAAATATTTTCTTTTCAAATTGACAAGAACGGTTGAGATAGATTCTATGGTTTTGAGTTTCAAAAACATTTTCAGAACATGTTCTGATGAAAGGTTACTCCTCTGGTGTTCTTTGAATTACACCTTCCTGGGGTGAATGTTCTGTGGTAATGGGGGAAGTTTCTAGATTCATTCCCTTTCCCAACATGGAAGATGTAGCATTATGTTCAATAGGGGAATCAACTGAAGGAATAGGTGGTTTGAACTGTTGTGAAACCTAATGGTTTAGATTAGGGTTTAGGATGTGGTTTGGGCTATGGTTTTGGTTAATGCTTCGACCAAGGTTTGGGTTTGGATTGGGATTAGGCTTTGGACTAGGGCTAGGTCTAGGTTGTAAGTTAAGGTTTGGGTTTGAATGAGGGCTAGGTTTAGGGTTAGGTCTAGGGTATGGATTAGGGTGTGAACTAGGGTTAGGGTATGGAATAGGGTTTGGATTAGGACTAGGATATGTATTAGGTTTAGGGTATGTATGAGGGTTAGGGTAAGGCTATACATGCGGCTAGGACCATGGAGGGGGATAACTTAATGGTGCATTGGAAAGAAATTGTGGTTGTTGTTGGTGCTCATATGATCGAATTTTCATGGGATATTTCCCTAGAGAGAAGGATCCAAACCATTCTTAAGGCCATGGAGATATCTGGCTCGAGGATGACAGCCAAGGAGAGGGCCACTGTGGCCATGAAGTAGGGTATTCAATTGGAGGAGGTTTAAAATTTTTCCATGGAACTGTAGGATTATAAACATGTTGAGGATCCTGCTCAGGAAAATAAGAATTATTCCAAGTATCAAATGGTGTTGGGTTTTGAGTTATACCCGCGGTTGATTTTATTCCTTACTTGATTCCCTGAGTTCCTTCGTAATCGTGGCAATGATGGGCGGTGTTCGGTTGCATGACCATCCTTGCAAATTTTGCAAACTTTTAGACTGTTAAGTGGACACTTTCCAAGGAAGTGATTCTTTTGAAAATTGGCGCAAAGGATAAGCAATGGTTCTTCATCCTTCTCTTGCTCCTAAAAATCATCCAATTTTGAAATCAAAGATTTAATAATATTAAATTTATGTTCAAGAAAGGTGTTAAATTCTGCACTTGTGAATTCTTCATCAGATGAGTTGTTCATCTCTGTAGCAGCATAAAAAATCCTCATTGAATGATTCCTCAAAATACCATCCTCTTTTTCTCAACAAGTCAGCTAGCACATTCTGTCATCACATGGATTAATACAAAAGGGTTCTTATAGTACCCCAAAAATGATATATCGTTGAAGACTGTCTTATGAAGATAAATGAATTTTAAAAGATTTTGACTGAGATAAAGCTCACCATGCTTGCATGAAAGGAAAATGTTGAATCAAAGTACTATTTAATCTATTAAAAACAAGGAAATTTGGAAATTCAGTTTCTAAAGCCTACTTCTACAGGAAAGGAAACAAAAGTTCAAGAGATAAGCAAGATGGACAGACTTTCGAGAAACCCCACAATAGTGGATGCGTGGCTCTTCACTCATGTCTTACCATACTCTCTTCGCCCTCTGACTTCCCTACAACATCCTTGAAACTCTGTGAGAAAATTTTATGTGAGCCAAAATACAACTCCCCGGCAACGACGCCAAAATGTTGGTCGGCTTAATTGTCGAATTAAACCTCTCAATATTAATTATCAATCCAAAAGTCATAAATGCGAGACACACATTTTCTCTCAGATAAACAATCTTGAAAAGGAAACCTACTGAACTCATTGTTATCAAGAAAAATCCATACATCAATTAAACTGTAATGAAATACAAAGAAATTCTAAATCATATGACATTCTCGCAATCTAATTCTACTTTTTAAATATCCTATGATAGCTTGAAAACCTTAACTTATTTGCTCATTTCACTAACTTGAAACTAAACTTGAGATAAGCAAAAGACACACACATTATTCTAGTGATAACTCACACCTAAAACTAAGTATCTAAACTAATCTTGATAACAAATTCAAGATCCAAATTAACAAAGGATAGTCCTAAAAGTTACTAGAAGAAAACTACTTTTCTTCATATAAAATAACACTTAAAATATCCTATTAAAAATTGCATTACAGATAATCTATGATAAACCTTCTATTTAAATACGTGACACAAATTAAAGAAAGTCACTCTTCGAAAGCATGCAACTCATAATGAAAACTAAATCAAAATCATGTCACTCAATCATGAAAACTAAATCACTACTACCTGCACAATTAAATCCACACTCAAACGTGTGCTTATAAAGAAATGATTACACTAGGAAAACAAGAATGATTCTAATTAAAAATAAATTTAATTATTAAGCTAAGGGATGCATAAACAAATCAAATGCGTATTAAATCCTACAAACATTCAAAGAGATTATATAATGAAAACCAAAATCAACTCAAATCATTAAATTATGTTGTCATTCCATATTCGAATTCGAACTATTAAAATATGTTCTAATTCCATATTCAACTTCGAAGTATTAAAATATATTCTCATTACATAGTCAAATTCAAAGCACTAAAATATGTTCTAGTTTTTATCAATGAGAAATCATTGTATTCATATGCTCCCATTAGATTCTATTTAAGAGGAATAGAGGATAACATTATAGTACAGTTCTCAAACATCAGTTATGTAATGACTAATAATTCTTTAGTCCATTAATTTGTGCAATACAAAGATGACTTAAATGCTTTGTGATTGAACCACAAATTCACATAGAAACATGAAATATTAAAATTGCATGAATCTAATTAGCCTACGTTATTGATTAAGCTTAGCTCCATAGGTGGTGGGCCCTCCCATGCCTGGAGTAAGCTGGCTTACTACAACTGAGGAAGGATTTAAGACATCAAATACTGAATTCAAAATGGATCATGGCGATAACGCTAATTCTTATGGATTGAGGGTGATTTATACAAGTATTTAAAACATCCTTTGGAAATCAATTTATAAAATTCACTGGCCAAACAATTCTGGCTTTTTACACAACAGACCCTATCCCCATTACACTCTACAAGTTAGTTGCTAGTTCTAAATCTAAAAAAATTTGCTTTACATCTGAGAAATTCCACGCTTTTGATTGACAGACTATCTCCTAATTATATCTTTGTGCCATGTCTACATTTGAGAAAATCTTATTTTACATATGAGAAATTCACTCTTGACTAAGTGACGGACTCACCTCCCTCCCTGTTGTTTCTCCCGAAAACACACACACACACACACACACACACACACACAGAATATAGGAGGGGCTTTTAACGTCTAATCAGAATATAGGAGGGGATATTAACAATTTTCCGGAAATGAGATTAGTTTTGAAACAGAATATTGAATTAGGGAAGTCGCTCCTTTTTTCCTGGGATTTTTTTGTTGCTCGAAGGTGAAATCTTGGCTTCTGGAGGAAATTTTATCTTCATTACTTTTCTAAGAGACTCCTGTAACTTCTCCGGTGTACGAGATAATGAAATGAAGCCACATTGGTTTCCTTGATAGTTATCAAGATGAATATTAATAGATCCTAAGCACAACTTCTGAATTCAAACATTAGCTCGAAATGATGAAAGTTGAAATTTCTAATTGCTCAAAACAATAGCCTTTCCAAGTACAGTGATAGAGATTCAATAATCCTTTTTATAAGTTTCTTTCGATGAATCCGGTATTTGATTTCGCTTTTACAAACTTTGCTACTACCATTTTAGTCAGCTTCCACAGCCAAATTATTGAGATCCTGATCAATAGTGGTAGGAAGCGTTCTAAATTTTTCCCAGCATTCCTTGTGAAGCTCTTCAAAAACCTTCCTTTCCATACTTGGAAGGAAAGGCAAATCCCCTTTCGACTAGCTTGGTAAGGTTCTTGCTGCTACTAATATGGCACCATCAACAAATGTATCTTTTATATCGGATAATGAATCATTATGATAAAATTCATCTGCCAACCCTGAAATATTGAAAGCTGAAAGGAAAGAAGCCAAATGTATTTTTTCTTCCCTTGAAAATTCTATCACATCCCACAGATTCACGAGAGAAGGAAATTCATATCTTGCATGCATACATCATTTCGTATTTTCTCCATATATTAGCTAAATGTCATCTCATCTCCTACATTTATGGATTGTCCAACATTGATGATCACTTCTAGCATTTGATCTTTCTTGTGCCATTGATATGAACAATTTGGGTTAAATGAATGATTCATCATGTCAACATATGGAATTAGCATATTGGCCTCTTGGACTTCGGCCCCAATTTTCATAGTCATTGTAATGCAACGTGATTGTGCAATACTTACTGCCCAAAGAAAACGTTCAGGGTCAGGAGCAGGGTGCTTTAGTTTAAATGGAACATCTACACACCAGTGTTCTCTCCAAAAGTTCCTTGTATGTTGTTGTTGCAGTCTAATCATGTTAGCCAAATTTTCATCTTGTATTTCAAGAAGTTCCTCCTCCGTAGCAAGAAGTAAATTTGTGCTTTCCTCAACACTAGGTAAAAAGTCCCCATAAAGCTGCCAGAAAAAGGAGACAAGCCAACCTCAATTCCAAGTCAATATTAGGATCTGTGGAGTTAATAACGTCAAATATAGGATGCCCTAATGGGAAAATTTCTGGGAAGAACACCCAAGGAAGGTTCTTGCTAACTGTAGGCATCAATTCCATGGGAACCTCCATAATCACCCTAGGTTTGCAGAGATTTGGCACGTCTGTTGTAGAATAAACTCCGATGTCATTAGGTTCCTCCTCCATAAGCATGAAAATATTTACTATAGCCAATCGTATAAAAATCAGGATCCACTGGGTCCAATTGATTCTCAGAAGGTGCTAGAGATTGATTAGAGAAGATATTTCTGAACTTTGTTTATTACGATTGTCCTATGCATACTTCGTGGGCACAACTTCAAAGATCCAATGCTCTAATTTGCATGACCTACTTCCTCCAATATGAGAAAGACCATCCTATACTCAAATACACTTCAAGGAGCCTTCTAGCTGGTGCTAGAAATCTTATCAAACATTCTTAAAACTGAAGGATGATCCACCTTCCATAAACTGTAAGTTCAGTTTTTCCAAGGATAGAGAATAGGCCAGCATTATTTGTATCAAAAACATTTCATGAATTTATTCTGAAACTATAATTTGTAGACTTACTGCAGATTTTGTGCTCATGATGTTGATAATTCATCGATGGCTAAGATTTCAAAAGCATAGATCTTTATGATGACATTTTTTTCATAGCCCATGAGTGCATTATCTGGCCAATTGAAGGTTTTGACAAGCTTTGCGGTTTGCAGTGTTCCGGAATTCGTATTAAAATATGGCATTGCTTCTGTGCATGAACCCGTACTCAAATGTATTTCAAGAGGCATTCCAGTATTGTTGGTGCTCAACTGATTCTCCTACCACCATGCAAACATATTATTAATGATATTATTATATAAAACACTTATTAAATCTAATTAATAACAAAAATTTATAATTTAATTCTAAAATCCTCTAATCATCGACTTAATAATATAAAATGGATCAAAATACTAGGTACAATCAAAAAATTATCTGATAAAAAACCATAAAAATTTGGACAAAGATGCAGCGCAACACTACCTATCCCTCCCACCTTCTTTGTCTCTATCTCTTTCATTCTCTCTCTCTTTACCCTCTAATCCTCTCTCCTTTTCTGTCTCCCACCTCCACCTTTATGTCCCCCTCTCCCTCTCTTACCCTTCTCTACCTTTCTCACTCCTCTCCTCTCTCTCTTTCATTTAGTGAAAAAAATAAAATAGGATTAGAATTTATCTACATTAAAATCAATGCATCCAGTCCAAGTAATCAAATGTCATTAGAAATCAAAATCTACACTAAAATCAATGCAGCTAGTGCAAGAAATCAAATAAGATTAGAAATCACCATTTACACTTAAATCAATGCATCTAGTGCAACAAATATTCTTCCCTTCCTCCCCCCTCCATCTATATCTATATCTACCTACATCTCTCCCTATTTTTCCCTTTATCTCACCCCACCAAACACACACTCTCTCACTCTATATATATCAATCTGTTTGTCCCTCCCTCCTTCTCTCCATCTATCTCTTATTTATCTTCACCTTCCATCTATATCTCTATCTCCTTCTATCTGTCTATATCAACCCCAAAACATATACTATATTTCTCAAATTTATCTATCTATCACTACCTCCTCCTCTCCCTCTCTCTATCTCTCTTTTCCATTCAATCCTTTCTCTCTGCCCTCCAGTCCTCTCTCTTTCCCCTTCACTCTATCTCTCTCTCCAACTACGTTACTATATCCATCCCCTTTTCCTTCTCTCCCCTCTTGCCTCCATCGCTCCTTCTATGTCTCTTTATCTCACCCCTAAATATACACACTCTCTCCAGCTTTCCCTTATTACTCCCTCTCTCTCTACTTCTCACTCTCTATCTATTTCTTCTGTCCTCCCTCTCCCCCCCTCCAATTCGATCTCTATATTTGTCCCTCTCTCCTCCTCCTCTCCTCCTTCCTCTCTCTCCCTTCCTCTCATACCTCCCTACCCTTCCCCCTTATCTCTCTCCCACCTCGCTTCTCTCTCTCCTACCTCCATATTTTTGTCTCCCTCTCCCTCTCTTACCCTTCTTCAACTTTCTCACTCCTCTCCTTCTCTCTCTATCTCTTCATTCCTCCTCTCCCCTATCCTTTAGTTTATCTCCTTCTTTCCCTTGTCATTCCCCCTATTTCTCCAACTTTATTCCCTCCCATATATATCTAGACTTAATATATATATCATGATATATTAGTATACATTATAGTATAAAAAATTTAATATTGTATTAATCCAAAGTTATAATAATGATAATAATATTAATATTTTAATATTAATGTTAGGGTTAATAAATAAAATTTCATGGTATTAATAATTGTTTGTTCAATGGTATTTGGCTCATAGGATTCATATATAATTAGATGTTCATATCTAATCCCATTAGATATATTTTTACTAGATATATTTGTACTTATTTACCTTAACTCTTTATACCTATTTTATATTTATTTATTTACCATACCTCTTTTATAGATATGGTATTTTGCCTATGGTATTTGGCTCATGGTATTAATAATAATTTGTCCTATGTTATTTGGCCCATAGGATTCACCCAAATAAAACCTCTTTTTTGAGTTTTTGTAAATATAAAAATGTTTATGGAGTAAATATAAAAAAAATTATTTATTTATTTACCATACCTCTAGTTTATTTATTTTTTTATTTATTTACCATACTTGGTGAGTAAGAAAAAAAACATGTTTTATTTATTTAACATGCCTCTTTTTTATTTATATTTTTATTGATAAACGATATCTCATTTTTTAATGTCCTTAAATTTCATATTTTAAATTTATATCATTAAATTTATATCTAATCAATTTTTTATTTTTTATTTATTTGGTTATGTAAGTCATTGCTTAAGCCGACATTATTTATATTTATTTTTTTTATTTTCTTTAGTTTTTTATTTTGGCTTCGGACATACTTAAACATCGGGGTCAAATTGTCTCGGCACACAAATGCAATTTTGAATGCATAAATGGATTCAACACTTAGAAAAACAAATGAAGCACTCAAACTCTAGAAATTAAAAACCTTAAACTTATGATTCTTAAAAATCTCTACCCATTTTTGATTAAAATTGACTAGAAAATAAAGTCTAAAGAAATGCAATTTTGTCTATATTAGTTAAATTAAGTGTATGTTTTTTGTGTTTTAGTATTTTAGGCCATTTCAAATGTGGTATACCTTGAATGTTTTCATTGTGTCTTTATGACAAGTGAGCCCCATGTTAATGTGATTGTTATGGACATTGTTTAATTATTATATTCTTGGATTTTTTGGATAAAGTTCCTCTAAATAATCTAAATTGTTGAATAATGATTTTTTGTTATTTAAATGTGTTTTTTATTATATATATAGATTTAGCATTTAAAAAAAAAAGGAAAATATTTAGATTGTGGAGATTTGCATATTATTATATTGGAAATAAGAAAAAGAAGACTAGATTATGATTATGATCACTTAATGTACCATGCAAAAACATGAAATAACTAATAAACTCTTCTATATAAATATATATATTTTATTTTAAAAATATCTTAATATTTTATAGTTTTACTTGAAAAATAATTTTGTATTTTATATGAGAAATATAAGAAATAAACATGTTTTTATGCATGAGGACTATTTATTTTTAATAACGAAGCTCAAACTCGCTATTGATAAAATTGAATTTAGCTGGGAACATCCCATTCATTCCTTCCAACAATCTTGAATAAACCCAATTGATAACAATGTACAATAAATAATAAACCTAATTGATAACTATATGTACAGTAAATTGTGTTAAATTTTCGAGATTTTTCAAACCAAATTTTAGGGGTTATGTCTAAATTATGCGTGCAGCTAAGTACACAGGAAATTGTGGTGATGAAACCAAATTAGAGCTCACAACACAGGAAAACAAAGTCGACATGAGAAATATGTATACGATGTTAAATGCACATATGTAATATAACATGAAGTTTCATGCACCATGTAATATAACCATGGGAATCGTGCGTGACAAGTGCTAAAATCCTTCAAACCTCATTTGATTAAACAAATATCATAAGAGAATCGATAGTTCTAATGGTAGATTACTAATTTCTTCAGCAGATGATCACATCTACTTGTCCGAATAACCTCTTGCATACTGCGATTTCTTGTTTAGCCGAATATTTAACTCAACTGATTATGATATATCCCTTATAATGTTGCACGGATTTTGTGGAATTGAGATATTAATCTATATACATATATGTATATGAGTTGACGAGGAAATAGGTGTCGATGGACATTAGATTCAGTGGTAAGGTAGGGGAAAGACTCAATAGCTTGAGCACTGTTAAGAAAAAAACGAAGTATATGGGTATAATTATTAGCAAGGGAAGTTGCGAACTACTAAGTCCTCATTATTTTGGTTATTTATACTTTTGTCTATACCATATAAAATCTACAATATTTTGTCTATAACCTAATTATGGCATGCATTGAAAATCGAGCACAACCACATATGTCGTAAGAATTAAAGCAACAACAAATATTGGGGTGTACCAAAAGTTGCTGCTTTTAATAGGGCCAAGATGGGTTTTAGCAATTATTTTACTTAATACCAAATAGTTAGGGGCTAAGGCTTGTAACATAAAATGACATCAACTAAGTGTCAAATTCAACATTTTTATGGAAAAATAAGAATTTTGTAGGAAAATAAAAAAAATGATCCTAACCAATGAATTGATAAGGCTAATTCAAAAAAGTAACGTTCTCTCTTCCAAGATCATAAAATAAATTTTATCACACAACTAAGGCGGTTAGAAAAGAGATATTAGTTATCAAACGTAAATTGTATACAATCAAAATTTGTATAGTAAATACTTGACCAAACTAAAAAAACTAAGAATGTAGCAAAGGAGATTGAGAAAAACTAATCTAGTAGTACAATTGCATATTATAGTTTTACCTACTTTTTAATTGCAACACCCTCCTCCGACATTTACCCAAGTAAACTAGTATGCTGGAGTAAACATGTGACGAGAGACTACTATGATGTGATTCGAATCTCCATGTACAGTTAAGGAAGTGGAACCAACATAATTAAACCAAAATTAATTCCACACATGCTACAGAACCTTCAGGAGAAAACCAACCCTTCCACCTCACCAACCCCTGTGGTAAATTTTCATTTTTTTGGTCTGGAACCTCACCCACTCCAATGACAAGCCATGCATGTGACTAAGGCCTTCTAGTCACTTCCACAACAAGGCATGCCAGTGACTATAGAATTTTCCAGGTAGTTTTGTGCCTCCAATCCTAGATTCTAAGCCACTTTTTCATGGCTAGGTCTCTGGTTGCACATAACTTCATGAAACTTTGAGAAATGAACAATAACATTGAAACAAGGCTACTAATGCAAATATTGTTACATGTACTTTATCATAACCATACTATCAATGACATCAATTTCATCAAACATGTCACAATAATGTAATCTACATGTCATAACAATAGATCTGAGCATAGGGGTATCATACTTATCTAAGAATCATAAAAAAAATTTGTTACCATCATAATAACTGAATTATCATATATTACATCATAGATACATTATAAATTCATTGACTAATCGAAACATGATGAGAGCCATACATCAAGTATGTCATAAAACATGCTTATAACTAGCATATAACCAACAAAAATAACAAGGATATAACAACCATAAAATCCACACATAAACCAATACATTTACAAATGAAATAACAAGGAGAAAAATCTCTTATTAATCATTGAAAAATATAACTAGGTGTGGGGTTTCCATAAACCACCCTACCATAGATTGTCTGAACCAAATATTTCTTTCAGCAAATCATCCCCGTGCCATATTCCAAGCATGAATGTGGGACTCACAACAAAACAATCGAGGGTTTCCTGAGGCCAAACCACCTCAACCCTCATTAATATAGCTAGGATTTACCAGTATCCCGACTGGATCATTAGGCCCAAAATAAGCATGGATTCTTCCAGATCTCTCTACCTAAATGGTGAGGAATTTTTTCATCTCAACCTCTAGGATTGACCGTGTATATCACCATTACCGATCAAGGGAGTCCTATGCCTATGAGGTATCAACCCTCTGGAATTTACCATCTATCCCTCCATTACTGGTGAAGGGATTCTTAGGTCCAATAAAGGGTACTCACCACTTATCTTTATTGTGTATCCCACCATTCACCAGTTGAGGATTCCTATGCTCAATAGAGGTGTTCACATCAAGGATTTACAGTGTATCCCATCCTAGGATTCCCATGAATTATGAATAATCCTAAGACCACCCCACTTATTTTTGAGTCCATACGGAAATACAACTCAACCAAATACAAGAGAAGCCACCACACCATGGCTATCTAGAAATTGAAAGGAAAGGCTAAAAAACATTGTCACACTTAGAAAAACCCATACCAATGACAACAAGAGAACCAAATACACACATCAATGTACCATGCATGCCAAATATAGAAAGAAAGTCACACATGAAAATCGATACCTCCAGTTAATCCCATTGTAGTTGCTTGATCTTGCTCTTCCTTGGTTGATCTTTCCTTCCCTTTGCCTTATTTTTCCTTCCTTTTTGTGTCTTGATCCAATGCTAAAGTGCTCCAAGAAAACTCCAAGTGTCTAAGAGTGAGAGAGAGAGCTCTAAAACTCAACTAAAAAAAGGTACCAACTGATCCTCAAAAGCTTATTTTATCAATAAGGCCTCTATTTTCTTCAATTTTCCAATATTTCCTTCATTTTACTCCTCACATCCAACCTGTGATGTTTCACCTTCATTTTGAAATAATTTCCATTATTTTCATAAATAAGTTTCCAATTAATGCAAATTTTCCTTTCCAAAGCCTTTTCCATTTCCTTTTCCATACTAAACCAAATGAACACCCACACTAGGATGTTTTTCACAACATTCATCTTCGAATACACGTCCCATGACCTTGGTTATTATTTTTTCTTTATTAACTTTATTTACATGGAATTTTTATGAGGGTTTTTACTAAGCCCTCCCCCTTAGGGAAACATCGTCCTTAGTATTCAACGACACCAACAACCCACATGACTACTACTAAAAGAAAAACATACTTCCCATGGAGCTTTATAACTTAGCTCGTTGTAGTATTTACAATCATCAACCTGTTGGGAAGAAAACCAACATAAAAACATAACAACATGACAACCATAATGACATGACACCCATATTTTTTTTTGGATATTTATAATACAACTCAGGGTGGTATTTACATCCATATACATATGTACTTATACAAAAATATCACACCAAATCATATACCAAAAAAATCCACTCAACTAGTGAATAAATAAGATACATAGTCCACATATGATCCACCATCTCTCATGTAGCTTCGTCGGGCAAAAAGTGCTTCCAATGCACTTTAACCTGCTTGATTGCTCGGTTACAGAGCATGAGTATCTTTCTCTACAAAATAAACTGAGTTTCATGATGGAAATATCCTTCTAGATCCACCTCGAATACAGGCCAGTCAATCACATGATAAAATTATTTAGCATACTTCTTAAGCAATGTCACATGGAAAACATCATGTATTTTCATTGTTGGAGGTAGTGCAAGTCGATAGGCTATTGGTCCAATCCTTTCAAGAATCTTGAAAGGTCCAAGAAATCGAGGTGCCATTTTTGCACATGATCCAAGCCTCAAGGATTTTTTCTTAAGAATGATACGCAAGTACACCTCTTCCCCAACTTGAAACTCCTTATAAATATATTTCAATATTCATAGATTTTATACATTTCATATGATTCCTTTAGATTATTTTCTATTAACTATATTTCCTATTCCATTTCTTCCAACATATTTCATACTATCAACACCCTATTCACCAAACCACTCTAGCTGATGGGATTTTTACAAATTTGGCCATATAGTGCCTCGAATAGACTCATCCTGAGTGACTGCTGGTAACTATTATTACAAGAAATATCAACAAACGCAATGTAATCCTACCATATCCTCTACGGATGCATGAAATACATCGTCAACATGTTCTCCAATACCCATTTGACCCTCTCTGTGTTTCCATCTATCTGTGGATGATAACCTATGATGACTACCAACTATGTCCCTAAACCTGCAAACATCTCCTTCAAAAACATGGAAGTTAGTTTAGCATTCCTCTCTCACAGTCTTCCACAAAACACCATGTAATTTTACCACATCTCTCATGAATACTTGTGCCACATTACTATCTAAGTATGTAGACCTCACTAGAATGAAGTGTGATACCTTTTTCAACCGGTCTACCACAACCATGATGGAATCATGTTGTCTAGATGTCTTCGAAAAACCTGTAATGAAGTCCATGTAAAATATCTTCCACTTCCACTAAGGAACCAAAATCAATTGTAGTATTCCACCTAGATGGTTACACTTTTCTTTTACATGTTGAAAATCCAAGCACCTACCCACAAACTCTTCGACTTATTTCTTCAGATTCAACCAATGATAAAAATTCTTCACTTTTGTGAATGTCTTCTAATATCTCGAGTGACTTCAATACAATTTTTCATGGAACTCTTGCATGATAGTCTTCTTGAGATCATTGTTATCAGACAATATATCTAGTCTCTAAATCAGATCAAATAATCTGTTGTAAGGTG
This sequence comes from Pinus albicaulis, assembly GCA_034641835.2. Classification (NCBI taxonomy): domain Eukaryota; kingdom Viridiplantae; phylum Streptophyta; class Pinopsida; order Pinales; family Pinaceae; genus Pinus; species Pinus albicaulis. The sequence goes on along the minus strand of CM076580.1, from coordinate 1,321,108,993 downwards.
ATAGTCCAGATCATGATCACATGTACCCTATTGTAACATGTGCATAAGCTCCATGTACCTACCATCCCGTTCTCATTCCTGTAAGATCTGATCCTGTAAGTATGTCTCGTAAGAACTCATTTTTTCTAGGATTCACCTATATCCTCTTGCTAAGAGAATATGCAACCTTGTCCTCTTTACCCTTGACATATCTCATCTCAATGTCAACCTCACTAAGTATGACCAACCATCTAGCTTCCTAGGAATTCAAATTTGGTTGGTCAAAAAAGTATCTTAGTCAACTAGGATCAGTTATCAATACAAATCTATATCCATGAATATAGTTCCTCCACATCTTCAGTGCATGAATTATCACTACCAAATCAATATCACGTGTTGGATAATTTTTCTCATGCTCATTCAATTTTTGTGACTCATAGCATACTAGTTGTCCCTCATGTGTAAAGACTTCACGAAGTCCTCTCTTGTAATAATATGTACATAAAAAAAAACTCTTTTTTCCGTATCTGTGATATTTAACATTGAAGCATTTATCAATTGCTTCATCTATTCAAAACTCAGTACACATTCATGTGTCCATTCAAATTTCTTACCTTGCCTCTGCAATGACATAATAGGATATGAAATAAAAGAGAATTTATTGATGAACCTCCTGTAGTAACCTTATAACCCCATGAATGATATTACCTAATCCACATTTCTATGAGCTTCCCCTTCCATGATAGCCATTATATTTTCTGGATCCACTTCTATGCCTTCATTGGAAACAACATGTCCCATGTAATGTACCTCTCTCTAAAAGAAATTGTATTTATTGAGATTAGCATACAACTTGTGCTCTCTCAGCAACCTCAATACTGCTGCTAAGTGTTCAACCTGTTCTTCTACAATCTTATAATATATCACGATGTGATCAATGAATACAATAAAAAAATTTACCGATAAGGACGCAACACACTTTTCATCAAGCACATAAAGGTAGTTATATCATTAGTCAAACCAAATGGAACTACAACAAATTCATCATTCCCATAACTGGAACAAAAAAATTTCTTGTGAATTTTCTCTTCTTTGATGTATGCGTACTCATATCCTAATCTAAGATCAATCTTCGAGAATACTACTTCTCCCTTCAAATGATCCAACAAGTCATTAATCCTCGACAAAATATGCTTGTTCTTGATTGTTACCTTGTTCAACTTCTTCTAATCAATGCATAACCTGAGAGTACCATCCTTCTTCTTCACAAACAATATCTCTACACTCCATGATGATAAACTTGTCCTAATGTATCCATTTTCAATCATTTCCCTCATCTGAAACTTCCTCTCTACTAACTATGGAGTGCTCATCCCTTATGGTGTCTTTGATGCTAGTGTTGCCCCTAGTACCAACTCAATACAAAATTCTACTTCCCCGTGAGGTAGAAACTCTGAAATATCTGCCGGAAACACATCCTAAAACTGTCGTAATATTGGGTATCTTCTTATTATCTCTACACCCTCATCATCCTTACCTTTATCGCTAGAAATATGCAGTGCAAATAACACTCACCCTTTTCTGTGACTGCGCTTTTCTTGCATAGTTGTCACCATTCTAACTGATGTTCCTTTCTTCCTACCCTACAAGGTCCTTGGTTCTCCATTTTAATCCAAGCACTAAATTTCTTTTTCATAAAAATCCACCTTAGTCCTGTGAAGATATAGCTAGTCGATACCCAAAATCATATTATACTATCCCAACGACAATACATTATAATGTGTTCATGTAGGCATACCATTCAATTCAAACTCACAAGATTTTACCCAATGATGAGCTCACTTCTTTGTACCTGTACCCAACTTCACTAACCAAGGCTCTGCATGCACTTATTTATTCAAATCACACTTCTCCACTAAGTCAGGGTTAACATAACTATAATTAGATCGAGGGTCAATGAAAATAAAAACAACTTGATTACAAATCTTACCTCCCATCTCGATAATATATTCCTCGTGATCTAACTACCTGTTATCCAATGTTTCATAGATATGAGGAATGCACTGCCCAACATCCCCAACATTTTTCTCTTCATGTGCACCATATATCTAATGCCTACCAACCTGATATTGTGGAAAATGTTTCTTGAGATGCTCCTTACCACATATAAACACTCCAATGGGAATGTACCATCACCTTTATTCCATTTTTATGACCCATGTCCCTATCTATCTATGTTGAACTTCTTGTAACATGAAACATTTTCTTTCTCCCCTGCATTATGAGTCCTTTTTCTTTTCAACTGCCATTTATCTTTATCTTTATCTTTCCGTTTCTAACATTGTTGAGACTATGTCTTATGCTTTGACTACTCATAACAATGTTTCAATTTCCCAATGACTTCCTCAAGTGATCGAGGCTCACCATACTCAATCTGATCTATAAATTCTAATGGTAATCCACTAACAAGTCCCAAAACTCTAGCCTTCATGTCATCATTAAGATACACTACATACTGATAAATAATTCCAGAAACTTGCTCATATACTCCTCATATGTCCTCGATCCCATCTTTAACTCATAAAATTTGTTATCTTTGTTATTATAGTACATCTATGACAAGTATTTCTTTCTGAAAAGTATATTGAATTGATGCCAACTAAAATCTTCTATCCTGATATCTCTAACCCACTTCACATCTTCCCACCAGATGTATGTTTTCCATTTGTGGTTAAAGATAGAAATTTCTACCTTCATATACTTTGTGTACTCATGCAACTCAAATAACTTCTTCATTCCAAGAAACCATACATATGCATTCTTTGGCTTCTCCAATTCTCCATCAAATGTAGGTGGATTTTCTTTCTTGAAGTCATATGGAAAATATCCCATGTCAATCCTCCTATAAGGATGATAATGATGATGATCATAGTGTCTGTCAAAACTAGAACTAGAATAGAACCAACGTCCATCACATATCCTATCCGGAGTATCCAAGAGTCTACCATCTCTGATCATGTTATCCTTATGTGACCTATGCCCACTATGAGATGTACTGCCATATGCCCTATTAGTCCTATCCTCCTACCCATGGCTGATCTGAAGTGGTCAGTATCTCTACAATTATGAAAAACTTTGAAGGATTACTATATTGACTTGTGCTTATTTCTCATGTGCTTGAATGATCCTGACATTGTATGCCTTGTTACTTATTATTTCTTCCTTCAAAATTTTCAATCTTTTTGCTAAATCAGAACACTTCCTAACACCATGTTTCTCATCTAATCCATAGGGAGAGTCTCGTGAACTATATTTTTCCCTCTTGCTAGTAATTTTTGATCTATTTCATGCAAGTATACCATGTCATATAAAACAAAAACATAACATAATCAACATACCTCAGTGTGTTTTAGGAGAGGATATCTCATTTTCAAGATCAACCATATTAGCACATTACATATATAATCATAATCATACCAGTATATATACATAATCTCGACCATTATGCTCTTATCAATGCATCACCATACCGACCCCATACCTTGAACTCATGCATGACATCTATCACCATGTAAATTTATGCATAAAAACATGTAAACACTTACATGCATTACATATGCATAATCAACATACACTCATGACAAACACATCCAACAACAACACCATCAAATTTCACAACACAACTGCTACCATGACCACCACCATTCATGCACAACAAGCACATAGACCACAAGTGAAAGGAACACAGATGAAACCGACCTGTATGCATGACCAAAGCACTACCTAGCCAGTCCAAGGGGTGAACCATGCTATGATACCACTCCGTAACACTCTCCTCCCACATTTGTTTCCGGGGAAATCACCCTAGAGGTTTGTTGGGTCTAAACCTCCACAGAGCAGGGCATGATATTCAGAAGGACTCACACACAACCATACTTGAATGCAAAAAACTAGTTAACAATGATAGTAGAACTCACCCGTAGTCCTACGTTCGATGTAGATCCCGCGGGGTCCAAACCCCCAGCAACCCTTCTTCCTCCTTCAACCTAGAAAACAAGAAAGAACGTGCACGAAAACCTAGTTGTACAACATATAATTCTCCTAAACGTTAGTGAAATCTATGTGAAACATTATATAAACCATAATAAATGCTTAAATGATAATATTTTCACATACATAAATAAACACTAACACATGAGTTCAGGAACAAGATGGTTCTTCATTATCACAAACAGCATGTACAGTAGTAAGAGTGGAGAGATCACCTGAATCCTTCCACGATCTTCGAGCAGACCGTCGTCCAGATTCGTCTTGCCCTTGCCTCGCTAAGATTCTTCCAAGACTTGTGTGCTCGAGATGGCATATAAATGGATGAACATCTCCAGGAAACAAGGGTTTCCTGATATAAATCTGGGAAAGTGCAGGAGGCACGGGGATTCAGACTTGAACTGGGATTCCAACAGAGTATAATGTCTATAAAATTTCTCCCTCTCTTAGGCCATGCACATGAGGGGCTTTTATACTCCCTCAAAGTAGTTTCAATCAGTTGGAAACAGTTGGCCGCGTGTTGGGGTGGTTGAACTACTAGAGTAACCATCAACCCAGCCCGAAAATAGGGATTTTTTATATATTTTTTAATGATTTTAATGGAATCCGTGGAAAATTACATGTGGACTCGCGTATACACGCGGAAAAGTCTGGGAATATCCGCGTATGGGGATTTTAACACTGTTTTTTAGTGAATTTTGTTCAAGTCTGTAGGAATGGGTGCCCAAAGCCATAAAAGCAATCATGAATCATATGAAGGTGAAAAATGATGCTATAACAGATGCCCCCTAATATATGAGGTCAGAAGGGGTACATGATGGCCGAAATGTATTATGCACATAGAAAGAACTTCCCAAGGACAAGAGAGGACTTCACCAGATTTCAGCCTGCCAAAAACCAATGAAAGAAAACAGAGAGTCAACTCATGCTGAGGCGGGCATACCCATGCTCAGTCAAAAATACATCATATGAAAAGTACTGAATAGATCCAACATGTATACAAGTATAGCTGAACTGAAAGTACATAGTGAATCATCTGAGCATGGCCCGGAAATATAAGTCTGAATCAATGTCCAAGTATCACATATAGAAAGCTGATCAAAGATGGTGCAACTGGATGTCTGATCATATAAGTAACTGAATCTCCAAGTACCGAATCATAAGAGGTGGAATAACCGGTACAATCACGCAACTCGGGAGCCAACATATAGGATGCTGCTGTACTGAACTGCAACATATAAGGGTGGACGGCATCACTGGCAGAAACTGAATGGACTGTCAAAAGTGAACCAAGAAATGTTGATGCAACCCGAGGTCTTCACCGATCACTATGGCACAATTCTACACAATGGGAATAAATGAGCTGAAGTCGACCATGTGAGAAATCGTTGGATTACCGGTCAATGATGTATACCGTTAACCAATGCGAGACAACCCACCAATAATGAAAATGAGTGTCAAGGTGCCCCAGTACAATCTAACAAGTGCGAATGAATGAGTTGAAGTCGAACACTTGAAATAATCTACCAATCAGGAGGCAATGATTAATCCCCACTGTCGATAGCGAAGAGTCTGCCACTGATGACTGCAAACCCTAAGGTACTGAAAAAAAGACTCTAGACCTTATTCCCAGAGCAATGAGTCGGAGTCGATGGGAAAATATCTGCTAGAAGGAAGGCATTAAGGCATCCTACATCAGTCCAGCACGAGTGTAACCCGCAGGCCAAGATTTGGAAGGAATCGGACGAAGTAGAGTGATGGAACCAAAACTGAAGTACGTTTCCAACATGCACAAGATGAAGCTAGCACACGGAAGAAACCCTCTGAACCAACCAATAATGAAAGCTGACACAGAGGCGAGAAATCCACCGATAGGGTCAAATGGAAATCAAGGTACTGCACGAATCCCAAGTGTGATAATGCATGCTGACGTCGAACACAGGGGAAACCACTCAGTCAAAGACCCATAATGATGATCAAATGCTGAGCACAAGGTCACCTATCAATGATGGAAATAGGGCTAGGGTGCAGCTCTAGGTTTGCTCTCAGAGCAATGTGTCATAGTCGATAAGAGACAAACCCGCCAGCAAGAAGTCAATGGAGACCTTCTCAAACCAGCACGAGCAGAGGACCAAAACATCTGATGTGATAGAACAAGATACTGACAAGACCGGGAAGGCCGACTGAATAATGAGTCAAGAGACACCACAGAATGGCCGACTCTGGTTAGACTTCCCTTGAACAAAAGCATGACTCATGATGACCATGGCAGTAAAAAGTGACACTGTATAAGTCTGTTATGCAGGAGGCAGAACAAACTCTCCATATGATTGGAAGAGATAACCAACCGGGGGAGGACTGACAATTGAAACATGGTAAAGGATGAACCTAGGTCAAAAACTAAAACCATCCCAAATGTAGGAAATATATATAAGTATATGTGCTTTGTTCAAGGGCGACAAACTGACTCTGTACTGCCATCAAAACAACGAAGATACATCCCGTTCCCGCTCTTTTTGTTATATTTGATTTTTTTGTCTTTTTCATATAATAAGCATGAAAAAGAATAAAAGAATGCTATGGTACAATGGATAGAACGAGTATCAAGAAAGCAGATGCACTAGTTCCTGGGATTGGAACAATCCTATGCTCAATGCAAGGTGGCGAAACCTGGTCAGTGATACTCAGAGGAACGTTCCATCCATGGGTACAAAGGTGTCAAGTCGTGATAGCTAAGTGCATGCAATGGTTAACTTGTACAGAAAGTCAAGGTCAAAAGCTGGCTTAAACATCGAGTCCAAATGAAGCCGGCTAAAGTCCAGGATAAACAAGTAGCCAATATGCAATGCAGTAATACAACTTAACGACACCAGGGAGCCTCTAGGGTATAAGCCAGAAAAATGATAAGTGATGAAGGAGAAGAATGAAGCTTCAACACAAAAGACATGGCGAGACTAAAGAGGACTCCCGAGCCTACATAAAAAGCAGCATGGGCAACAAGTGATAGCGAGGAACTAACTAGGAAGCCCATGTAAAGGAAGGCTCTACCATCAAGTCATGATTAAATAATCGGCGAGTGAAATGGGTGTAATACTCATGACCTGATGGGATCGACCCTATGGCAAGTGATCAGAATGGAGGCTAGTATGCAAAATGCAACGGAAAGTGGATTCCCTAACCTATATGCTAGTGAAGATCATATACCTGCCATGACGGGTCAGCAGTCATGGATCAAAATCTGGAAAAATCTCAAAAATCATCAAAATGTACCTGAAAACATACCAAACTGGGCACTTCCAAGCATCCGGGTTATGCAGCTTAAGATAGATTGAAAAAATAAGCATAACAAATTTTTGCGAAAATTTTCAACTTTTTGGGCATAAATAGACAAATTACCTCATATTTGGTTCATTATTACATTGCTGATTTGGAAAAAAGTGCTCTGGAGCAAAAAAAATCTTTCGTCAAAATAGGAGCAACCGACCGTCGAATTCCACCGAATTTCTCAGGTTAGCTCTTAATTCATCCTGCTATTCATTTTGTTCGTTCATAAATTAAAATTTAGGAATTTTTCACCATAGAATCTCTTGCCAAAAATCACGGTTTTGCGCATACGCGAGTTGGTAATGACGAAGTCGCGTATACACGCGACTGTGCACAAATAAAGTCGCGTATGCGCAGGCCCAAATGAAAAAAGCGTAGCTAATGAAGGAATTATTGAAACTTTGCAGGATGACCATATCATGGAGAGAGCGTGAACACAATGCAATTGATCAAGAAGTCATGCAGGACCAAGCATCACTAAATATTCTTCGGAATTGCGGATTGCTCAAGTTTTTTAAAATGCCAAATATGAAGAGCAATGTCCGGTTGCTCAAAATGCTTGTGAACTATTGGGAACCGGAAGAGGATTGCTTTATGATAGATCAGATGCCTGTACGCATTGAAGAGGAAGACATATATTTTATCACTGGACTCTCCCGGAGGGGGGAGCCAGTAGACTTGCATGGTAAGCCTTTGGGAGGGCTCACCGTGGAAGATTACGTCCACGTGTACTGCGTACAGGGTTCCAAGAAAGTTGGAACTCAAATTGCAATCAAAGATTTAAGGGATTTGCACATGAAAATCCTCCTTTTCACCATTGGCAGGGTGGCAGGATCTGCCTCCCTACACCAGGCATCCAGGATGCAAATGAGCATAGCAGTGGAATGCTTAACTCATGTATATGATTGGTGCACAGCCCTACTGATGAACATGAAGCAACAATTGACCTCTATCCGCCAAGTAAAGACAAAACATTTTGGATATGGTACAATTTTGATGACATTCTTCTTTGAGAAGATTCCAGTACTAAGACCCAGAGTGATCTCTACCATCAGCAGCCCGAGAGACCCAAGAATTGCCCGCTGGGCAGACATGATGAAGAGATTGGGGGGAAGTGAAGTTCCCCGGACCACCTGGGATGATGAGTTCTTCCTTTGGTGGGGAGAAAAAATCATCGCTGTGGATGACTATCCCTATGCCAGGATGGAATTTCGTGGCGATCCAGATCTTGTCCTGCCACCCGGCGCAGCATGGGGTATAGTCGGTAAGTTTACAATTTTTGACTTATATAATTTTTTTTGGATTTTTTTTTCAATATGTATGAAAAAATGTGAAAAACAAACATGTTTTTGATTGGATTCAAATGACTTACAAAAATGATCATGAAACAGATATTGGACCAGTTTGACCTGAGGGATACCCACGACATAAGCGTTGCAGAGGTGAAGCGGATACAGTAGATCCAGACAGAACCCTCCAGGATGTACAGAGGAACTTGGAGGGGTTAACCCGCCAAGTACCTATGGCTGCAGTGTAAGATCTACCTGAAGCCATCCAGAGGCAGGTGGTAGGAGTACCCCGCAACTGGGTACGGTTATTCCGCCGAGTTGCCACCGCGATTGTGTTCTATAAGAACACAACTTCTAGGCAGGGACCTCAGTAGTAAATAGATATGATGTATCAGATGACTGTATATTTTTTGAGACTGAACATGATCGGGCATAAGCCCAAGTTTTTGTATGACTTATGGATCCAAATTTTTGTATAGTTTTGAACACTCTGATGATATATATACAACGATATTTGATGTGATGTGACAAATGTATCAAAATGTATGATGTTTTTGATTAAGTTTTATTGTATGGAATGATTAATGTGCCAATCAATTGCTTGATTAGCTAATGAGTCTGCCAACCAATTGTCAGCTCGAGGAATATGAATGAAAGTTAAAAATTGAAATGATCTTTGTAACAAACGTACCCTCAAGAAAAATCGGAGTAAAAATGGATCTCGAACCCGATAAGTATTGTTCAACTGCGACACCACCAGCTGAGAGTCCAAGAAAACTACCAACGAATCAACACCCAAAGATATTGCCTCTGAGAGTAGATAAACAACTGCAGTGTATTCTGCTATATTATTGGAAGCAGGACCAATGCAGACCCCTCTTGATACTAACAGCTGACCGGAAGGATAATGAAGCACCCAAGCCGCGGAAGCTAAGTTCCGGGTGTGTCTACTAGCACCATCGGCGAAACCAAAATGACTCATGATATCCGACACAACCTGCCAAAGCAGATAAAAAACATCACCAACTCATCAAAGATCGAAAATCAACCAGATATGTACAAAGCAAAAACTACTATATACAAAAGCAACATGCCAGGCCGAAGCCTAGGCATAATACTTCTTCAAATAGAGCCCATTTCTGGGCTCCGACAACTCGTTCCCTTCAAAATCAACCAAGGTATATGCTCCTTTTTTAAGGAATTTTTTAACGATGAAGGGGCCATACCACATAGACTTAAACTTTCCTGCCCCCAGGGCATCTTTTTCTTGGGCATAGACCAAAACAAGGTCACCTTCCGAAAAAACCCTAGGCTTGACCGCCTTATCATACTAAACTTTAACTCGGTTTTTATGTGCCTCATTCATCGTGGCGACATCCCGATGCTGCTCATTGAGATGTTCCAGATGAAGGAGTCGTTCTTCAAGACTAGAAGTGTCAGGAAGAAGTTCAACAGCTAATTTAAGAGAAGGAATCTCACATTCAATGGGAAATATGGATTCCAACCCGTGCACTAGCTGAAACGGAGTAAAGCCAGTTGCAGTTTTCACTCACGTCCTGTATGCCCAAAGTGCAGGATATAGCATAATATGCCAGTTGGATCTAGCTTTATCAATTGTCCTTTGAAGAATTGTCTTCAAGGATTTATTCACGGCTTCCACTTGCCCATTGGCTTGAGGATAGTATGGAGATGAATGCTCCTGCCGGAAACCCAATTTGAGAGCCAACTCAGCCATCATACTATTCTGAAAATGACTGCCATGGTCAGTGACAATCTCTCTAGGAATACCAAAATGAGCAATAACCTGGTTGAAAAGAAAAAGAGCTGCAGTCTCACCATCATTCCCAAAAGTAGGAATAGCCTCGACCCACTTCGTAAAGTAGTCTACTGCTACAATAATGTACTTGTGACCTTTAGCCGAAGGCGGGTTACAAGTAGTATAATCAATACCCCACTTTGTAAAGGGACCGACGGTAATGACTGGAAAAAGCGGAGCTGGATGAGCGCACATTTTTCGAGTATAAACTTGACACGGATGACACTTTTTGACCGACTCCATACAATCCTTGAAAATCGAAGGCCAAAAGTACCTAGCACGCAAGATCTTTTGGGCTGTAGCAAGCCCAGATAAATGACCACCACAAGCTCCACTGTGGCAATCATTCAGCACAGCCTCAGCTTCTTCGAGAGTTAAGCAACGTCTCAGGATTGAATCAACCCCTCGACAGTATAAAGCATCACCAATAATCAAGTAATTCTTAGCCAAGTGACGCAACTTACGATGCTCATCTTTCAAAAAAGTAGAGGGAAACTTCGCAGTCTGGAGATACACAATGATATCTCCATACCAAGGATCCTGTGGAGAGATAAGAAACAAATGTTCATCCAGGAAGGATTCATCATAGACAATCTCATCCCCACAGGGCAACTCGGAGATCAATTCCACGAAAACCAATGATTTCTTGGACTTGGCAGACATAAACTCAAGATCAAATTCCTGCAAAATCACAATCCATCTATTGTATTTGCCCCCAATCACTCGCCTACTGAGGACAAACTGAAATGGATTGGCTGCTGCCAAAACATAAGTTTTTCGTAGAATAATGTAATGTCGGAGTCACTGCACAGCATGAACAGCTGCCAAAGCTAACTTTTCTATCGGAGTGTACCAGAGTTCAGGTCCTACCAAGCCTTGACTAAGATAGTAAATAACATGCTCTACAAGAGCATCATCTTCCTGAACCAGAACCATACCAATAGTAGATTCTGATGCTGCCAGATACAAAAGGAAATCCCTGCTATAATCAGGTGGACTCAATAAAGGAGCAGAGGTCAATGATTTTTTCAAAGCATCGAATGAGAGTTGAGCGAATTCATCCCAAAGAAATGGAACTCCCTTCTTCAACAGTCTCATAAATCCCTTGGTAACTTCAGCATAATTTACGATAAATCTCCGAAGAAAATTAGACTTTCCTTGTAGACTTTGAAGTTGACGAACAGAGGACGGGGGAGGCAACCGAAGTATTGCCTCAACCTTGAAGGGATCTATCCTAATCCCTTCTCTAGACACAATGAATCCCAATAACCGACCGGATGTAACCACGAAAACGCACTTGTTCGGATTCAACCTAATCTTATAGAAACGACACCGTTCAAATATTTGACGGAGGTGAGCAGGATGATCCATCCTCTTTCGAGAATGAGTAGCTAAATCATCCAAATACGCCTCGATAATATTTTTGATGTCGTGGAAGGCATATGACATGGCCCGCTGAAACGTAGCCCCAACATTTTTAAGACCAAAAGGCATCTTCTTGTATGCAAAAGTACCCTAGGGACAAATAAAGGCAGTCTTATGCTGATCTTCAGGATGGATAGTAATCTGATTATATCCGGAGAAACCGTCCATGAAGGAGAAAATCTCATTACCAGCACACTCGTCAATGATCTGATCGATAAATGGTGTGGGGTAATTATCTTTAGGACATGCTTTATTTAGGTCTCTGAAATTGATGCAAACTCGAATCGTTCCTTGCTTTTTATCTACCGGAACAGGGTTTGAAACCCATTCAGTCAAAGGAACAGGGAAAATTAATCCTGCCTTAAGCAGCTTCTCAACCTCAGCTTTGATAGCTGCTGCCTTCCTAGGATTGACCAGACGAAGTTTTTGCCTCACAGGCTTAGCGTTTTTGTAAGTCTTGATCTCATGCTGGACAATAGATGGATCTATACCAGGCATTTCCTCATAAGACCAAGCGAATACATCCCTATACTCTTTAAAGAGCTCGGTGTAAATCTAAATCTCTTCACGGGAACATTCAGCTCCGATGAAGACATTCTCAATAATATTGGGATCCCTGGAAATGTTCACCGGGATAGTTGGATAAATCACAGCCATGTTCCCTTCAGCATATACCTGTGTTGGTGCTAAAGGGTTCAGGACTGGGTGAACAGGACCACGAGACAAAGGACTAGGAAAAATTGATTCAACTTCGCTCAAATCAGGTAAAAAGTAAGACCGATGATGAAAATCATCCCACGGTCTATCTATACCAGTCATAGCTTCCAGGATGGCCTCTTCAGATGGAAGAGTGGTATCAAGGCAATCCTGGGCAGAAGAAGAACTAAGTGCCCAAGCCGGAGCCACATCTCCATCCAACTCTTCCGGTGAGAGAGGAGCTGGGATGGATTCTGCAGAGTCAACAATAGACTGATAAGCAATCTTAGCTGTAGACATTGGAAATACCATTCCACCCACTTGACCTTCCGCTAATGTGGCAGTAGGGGAGGGTAAGGTCCAAGGGTCCAAAAAGTAATGAGTTCTGAAGAACTCTCTTCGAAGAGGAGCCTTGGAGGATGAAATTGCATTAATATGAACCGTAGGAGGAGGAATATCAAAAGTACCCATCAAGGAAGAATACATTCCAACTCCTAAATTCTCAACAGGCGCCTTGGTATTATCCAACTTGGGAACATATGAGTCAGTGGACACATTCGGGTCTACAGGAGGACAATCCAGTTGGTCCACTATAACAATCCTCCCTTCGTGAGGAAAACAAATAATGTGAAATAATGAAGATGCAATGGCATCCATCTCATAAATCCAGTTTCTCCCCAACAGAAGGTTGTAGTCCAAGCTTGCATCAACTACCTCAACCTCTATATTCACAGTTTTTCCCCCAACACAGATAGGCAAAGCTGGGACAATACCATGCGGTCTGTGAGAATGACCATCAAACGCAGTCAGAAGAGTGGTAGATGGAATAGCTTTGGGAGATCCAATCGTCTTCCAACATGTGAGAGACATCACGCATGTGGAAGCACCCTCATCAACAACCGTCCGAAAGATGTTGCACTTCCGGTACGATGATTTAATATGAAAATCCATATGATGGGGGAGTCTCTTCTTAAAATTAGTCATATCAAAAGTAATCAGAAGAGAATTTTTCGGATCAATAGCCCTAATGGCAGTGAGCAAAGCACTGCGCTGAGCCGGACAAGACTGGAGTACCTCTAAAGCCGACATAGCACAAGGACTCTGCGCCAGATCTTCCACAATAGAGTAGTTCTGGGCAGCCCTAGCATTTGGATTAATCGTCGAACGCTTAGTAGATGCTTTGGGCATCCGAGGCATAGACTCAACAGTAGGCCTTGTAATGTGAAGCGGCTCAGTAGCATCAGGAGTATCCTTAGCTTTCGAAGACTCTTCTCCGCCATAATCATGGGATCTCGTAGCGACATCCACGTGAGCACTCATCATGAATATGTTCGATGGAATTTCCCCTTCCTGGGTGCCCCCAGAGGAAGCCCCAGGATTTTGGTTCGCGCCAACAACTAGTTGTTGCCCTTGGGGAAAAGGGTTTGTTAACACAGCCTGGGAACTAGAAGAACCCTGTTGAGCTAACAAGCGCTGCGCATCCTGAATTTTAGGGCAAAGATGTGTAAGATGGTCTCCAGCACACATCTTGCATGGAAACTTCACTTTCCTTTTCTCCTTTGGACCCTCACCAACATGCTCATTGGTTTTATTTGCATTACCCTTCCCATTCTTTCCTTTTTTCTTATTATTTCGTCCCTTCTTCTTCCCTTCGGATTGTTGATTTCCTTTGGGATCAGAAGCTTGGACAACATTTATGGACAAATATTGGGAAGGTGATGACTCAGCAGGCACAACCTGACTAGAAGGAGAAGATTGCAAAGACAACTGCTGCAATTGAGTAAGCAGGCTGGCTGCACCACTATTGATCGATCCAATCAGTCCGTCACCATGAGGACCAGGCTTAGTTTTGGATAAATCTAATTTGGAGCGAGGAGCATTGGGAAAATACTTATGGAGGACCCCAGACTGAGAATATATCAGTTCCAACTGTTGGGCCCTAAAAATGGCCTGCTCCTCTGAAAATACCCCTGAGAGGGATACGTCCTTCGAAATATCTGACTGCAGAGATTTCAAAAACCATTCCAAAAGGAATTCACCCAGAATATGAGCTTTAATAAGCCTCTTCCTTCTCTGCCATTCCTGAATATGGTCAGAAATGTGGGTTGCGTTGTCCTGTTTAAAATTAGCTAGTAGTTCAGTCCCGGCATCATATGGGACTGGAAACTGGAAATGGTTTAGAAATGTAACAGCCAGTTCTCCAAATGAAGCAAAACTGCCCCCAGTTAGCTCAATATACCATTTGGCAGTGTTTCCAGTTAGGGTGCGTTGAAACAATCTCAACCTAATCGAATCATCGATCAGGGAGTTAGAAGAACACCATAAATGGAAGGTTGTGATGTGATCAGCTGAGTCCTCGCCATTCTTGCCTTGAAACTTTGGAATGTCTGAAGCAAGTTTGGTTGGGACCGGAGGCCACCCCGGACTATAACGGATCGGATCATTAGTCAATTTCGACAGATCTGGCAAGTTTAACGTTGCCAGAAAAGGTAAACGAGGTGGAGCCTGAGGATTCCATCCTTGATGGGATGGATTCCCAACATTCTAAAAAGAATACCCTGGATTTGATAAGGCACCAGGTTGCCAGAAAGAACTCATAGAAAAAGGAGAAGAACCTCCTCCCAATGCAGAGTTACCAAAGCCCAGACCAGTTCCCCCCGCTGAAGTATTAAATGAAGAGGAAAGCCCATGATAGGGGTTCCAGGCATTAGAAAGAGGAGAAAAAGTCTGATAAGCACTCGACGAAGGTCAAGAAGCATTTCCTTGGTGACCAGCATAAAACTGATTCCCTGCCCCCGCTGTAGTGAATACAGGGTTCCAACCTATAAAAGTGGTCGAATTCTGACCTCCAGACCAAGGGTTGAAACTCTGGGTCTGTGAAGTAAACGGAAAGGACCCTAAAGAAGGATTCAAACTAGGAATATGTCCAGTTCCGAAGGGGAACCCTTGAAAAGAAGCTGACCCACTAGCCATGGAAGACATGGGTGTAGATCCAGCTACAGCAGCGAAAAAGGAAAAAGAAGGAATCCCACTAGTGGGCATTCCAAAACATAAGGGACCAGATTGGGAAGCATGTGCTTGGGTAAAGCCAGAGCCAAACATAGCAGTGCTAGAAGCAATTGAAGATATAGCAATAGTGCCCCCTCCTTCAACAGAAGCAGGAGTCTGAATGCCTGCAGCACTCACAGCAGAAGCCGCGTTCCCAGTCGTGGCCATCGAAAGGTATGTATAATACGGAGGATCTTCCGGTCTCTCTGACTCAGGTCCGATGTATTCAACAACGAATGGATAATCAGGAGGAAGAGCAGATGGAAGTGACACAGAAGGTTTTGGTACTTCCTCTATTTGAACTTCTTCTTCCTGTGGAAATAAAACTCGCGAGGTGAGCGGAGCACTCCTCTCGGAACCAACACCAGAATCAGCTACGAAACCTTCAGACCCTTGTGGAGGATCTCTCTCCACTGCGTTAGACGTCACAGGGTGATACTCACCTGATAAACTACTCCTACGCCTTCTTGAAGAAGGCTCTGTACTCTCGGGAGATAACCCCCGGATTCTCCTCGATCGACGAGGCACTTGATCAGCCACTTTAACAAATTTTAATTAGACTCAAAAAATATAAAGCTAGGCAAGCTAGGAGCAAAGAGCACTCGCTAAAAAGAAATCCCTAAGATACAATCAAGAAAACAACCTTCAGGTATTTCCGCTCCGGGTGATTAGGATCGGACACCAAAATACAAGAAAGCGAAATATAGGACCTCCCGAAAGTAGTCTGGGATAATTACGGTCTAGGCCTACTAGCAAAGGTAATAGAAATAGTTACGCTGACCTCCTAACAACTACCTTTGCCGGCACAAGTACCCAAGCTTCGCAAGGGCACCCCCCAGAAGTACTGTTGAAAGTGATACGACGTCTGCCTCAGGTACCACGGGTATTCCCCCACGCAGTCACCTATGTGGAACCTAGGAGTGGCAACTATGGGTACCAGTCAGTGTCAGAAGCCGGGCGAAACAGTCTTGAGGTTAGATCCAGCAAATCAGAGAGGGGGTATCTCTCTTCTCATCCTTCACTTCCCCTCGTGCTTGACTCTCTAGAGGAGAGCTTTCCCGGTCCACCTAACGGAGTTGGATTTCGCTCAATTAATCAAATTCTATGTTTTGTTTGAGTGGCCTTGGAGAGTTAACTCTCCACTCACCTAATCCAAGGCCCTACAACCTAGCTAGTTGGTGTATGACACTTAAAAAACTTGCTAGTTGCTTTTAAATTATATCGCTTATTTTAATTGGCCGTTATGTTAAGTCAAAGGGATATGGAAATGAAACTTGTGGTGTTTTGACGCAGAAAAGAAATTAATAAAAACCAAACTACATGCAAATGCAGTTATTGTCTTTCGATGAAAAGCAACTTCTACACAGGTTCTACGAGACTAAAAATTTTATTTTTCTTTTCAGATAACAAACTTCACACTCACAAAAACTATGAAAATGACTAAATGCTTAAGTGCACCTGATGCAAATCACTAAGAGCATGCAAATTCTAAGATGAAAAATCTACTAAAGCAGAGAGAAATTTCCCAAAGATCCTTCAATTTTATCTCTTTTTGGTTGTCCAGAAAGCTAGTTCCCAAAATCAGAAACTCTTAATATAAAGACACCAAAAACGCTTGAAACAAGAGGAAGAAACCAATGACAATTCCTTTCCAAAATCAAGTCAAAAACCAAAAGCAAGAAACCTCAACAAAGCTTCAACAGATATAACAAAACAAAAACAAAAATGCAAAACAAAAGAAAATGACAAAACAAAATGTTTTTTTTGAGCTTTTGAGTTTTATAAAAAGGAAGAGCTCGAAAAGACCAAGAAAAACTATCAAATCCCAAGCCAAACAACTCTGAATTTCAAGAAAAAACTTCAAAAATGCTCTAAACCTTATAGGGCTAACTAGTAGCAAGATTTATATGAGAAAAAGAAGACAAGAAACTCAATCACTCAGCCTAGAAGAATAGTACAACCTTGCAGCAAACAAAAACTTCAAAGAACCAAGAAAGACTCTTCAAAAATTGCAACAAGACCTAGTCAACTGAACTCAAGAAAACCAACCAAACAATGGGCAAAAATCGAAGCGCAAAGCAAGACACAAAGGTAGGAAAGAGTAAATGAGCAGAAGCTCACTATTCTGATGAAGCAGAACAGCCAAGAATCCCCAAGAAGAGATCTTGGTACTCGAACCAAAAATGCCAGCACAAGAAACAAGATTTGCCAAAAAAGCTAGTTTTCAACCAAACAAGAGAGAGAAAATACCAAAGACCACTTTCTACACAATCTAGATGATACAAAGACACTGCAGGAACAGGTCTCCACAGGCAGATAGGACTAAAAAGCCAAGAAACCTAAAATTTCAAAATTGACCCAAGTATACGCGACTTGTCATTTTAGAAACAAGCGTGCATACGTGACTGTGCTAAAGGAAACCCGCGTATACGCGGCTCCCTTTAACAAAAACTGCATGTATACGCGTCTGTGTGCAGACAAACCCGCGTATGAAAAGGTAAATAATGAAAAATAAAAAAGATCAAGCCTAGATAAGAAACCAAGACTTCAGTCTGACTGAGAAAGAGTTAACTGGACTGGAAATAAAAGTTAAAACTGTTGGAAACCTATCAAACATCTGAAACCACCCAAAAGGGGAATCACAAGAATGCAATCCCCAGTGGAGTCACCAGTTCTGTTTCGGGGAAAATCACCCTAGAGGTTTGTTGGGTCTAAACCTCCACAAAGCAGGGCATGCTATTCAGAAGGACTCACACACAACCATACTTGAATGCAAAAAACTAGTTAACAACGATAGCAGAACTCACCCGAAGTCCTACGTTCGATGTAGATCCCGCGGGGTCCAAACCCCCAGCAACCCTTCTTCCTCCTTCAACCTGGAAAACAAGAAAGAACGTGCACGGAAACCTAGTTGTACAACATATACTTCTCCTAAATGTTAGTGCAATCCATGTGAAACATTATATAAACCATAATAAATGCTTAAATGATAATCTTTTCACACATATAAGTAAACATTAACACATAAGTTCAGGAACAAGATGGTTCTTCATTATTACGAACAACATGTACAATAGTAAAAGTGGAGAGATCACTTGAATCCTTCCACGATCTTCGAACAGACCGTCGTCCGGATCCGTCCCGCCCTTGCCTCGCTAAGATACTTTCAAGACTTGTGCACTCGAGATGGCATATAAATGGATGAACATCTCCAGGAAACAAGGGTTTCCTATATAAATCTAGGAAAGTGCAGGAGGCATGGGAAATCAGACTTGAATTGGGATTCCAACAGAGTATAATATCTATAAAATTTCTCTCTCCCTTAGGCCATACACATGAGGGGCTTTTATACTCCCTTAAAGTAGTTTCAATCAGTTGGAAACAGTTGGCCACGTGCTGGGGTGGTTGAACTACTGGAGTAACCATCAACCCAGCCCGAAAATAGGGAATTTTTATATATTTTTTAATGATTTTAATGACATACGTGGAAAATTACATGTGGACTCGCGTATACACGCGGAAAAGTCTGGGCATACCCGCGTATGGGATTTTTAACACTGTTTTTTATGAATTTTGTTCAAGTCTGTGGGAATGGGTGCCCAAGGCCATAGAGACAATCATGAATCACATGAGGGTGAAAAATGATGCTATAAATTCGGCCTCAGTTTGAATGATTTGAGGTAATAGGTGGCACTAGGTAGCTGAGAGGAATCAGTTGGCCTCTGTTCTGGTGGTGGAGGCCTTTCTGTTTGAAGATCTTTTGATTTGTCTTTAATCACTGTTTTAATTTGGAGGATTAGGCTTTTGATAATCAATCTTAGCCGTAATCCCCAAACTGTCCTCAATCCTATGTTCTGCTGTATTTTGTCTTCGACATTGATACTCTTTTAATTTGATTAAATAACACTGTGTCTTGTTGATGTGCAGGGCCACACAGGGCTCATATGGCATCAATGCCCATGAAGCATTGATGAAACGTGGTATAGAACCCTTTGTATGGCTTCTCTTTAAATAAAAAAAGCACTGAGGATCGTCACCCTCGGCTTTATCATCTCTTTTTAAAATATTTTGAAATTCATTTGAACCTGCAAAAAACACACAACTGTTATGAAATCCTACGTTTATTGGGTAAACTGCTTCAGAGGGTGTGGGGAAGGAGCATAGCCGTTGGATGGCAACATCCAACGGCGGAGATCTGCGTAGCAGCAAAAAAGGAGAGTTGCGGATGAAATGGGGCAAAGGATTAAATTAGGACCATAGATCGTAAAGAGATCAATGGTTGGGAGCGACCCAAGAAGTATAATGGAGAAAAGGCCGCTTAACAAAGAAATGGAGAAAATGTGAAGGATAAGGTTAAAAACCTTTGTTTCGGAGGAAATATGGTTAAAAATAGAATTGGGAGTTTGGGATGATCGTGGGCCGTCGGATGAGATCGGCCCACACGATCAACGGTGGAGATCACACGTTAAAATCCTTTAGCGAGGGTGGAGGGCGATAATGTAAGGCCAGATTAAATCTGGGCCGTTGATCTGTAGAGATCAATGGTGGGAGGTGCGCGCGATGAAACATAATGGGAAAAAGGAAAAATGGTTTTGGGGACAAAAACCATGGGTTTCGCGTGAAGAAAAGGCGGGTAGGCAGTTTTGCCTTTTGGAACATGATATGCGTCCCCGCCCGACATGTGGCCTTTCAAAACCACTTATATCGCGCGACCCTCAGGAATTTATCTTTCGCGCTAAAAGTTACACGATATGTAATGTGGGTCGTCAGATCAAGGGCCTCATATCTGACGGTGGGGAAGTGAACGTGATATGAGGTAGATGCACTGGCGGAAGCAAGGGGAGCATTTTTATTATGGACCATTGATCTAAGATCTGGACAGCTGAGATTGAATCTTGAAGAGGGTAGGACCCACAGGAGGCAGGCCCTGTCAGGTTAAATATGAGCCGTTGGATGTGAGAATCAACGGCAGAGATTTAATCTGGGGTTTAAATGGAAATAATACAAAGGCGGAGGAAGGGCTGATGAGGGCCGTTGATCTGCAGAGATCGACGGCTAAGATTTGCTAAAAAAACATTATGAAGCAGGGTGTATAAATTATAACCAAAGTTGGAGGATCGATTTGGACCGTCTGATCTGGACACGTGGACGGCCCAGATGCAAACGGGGCTTGCCAATCGGCAGGGCAAAGAACTTGGAGTGCGACGGAGCGATTGAGCGCTGGCCGTTGATCTGAGGATCAGATCAACAGTGGGGAGTGAATTGGAGGGGTTCAAAGGCGGAGGAAAGGTTAATGATCAGGGCGAATATGGACCGTTAGATCTGGGAAGGCGGGGAGGAGATCAACAGCTCTCGATTGATCGAGGGATGACCAATCGGAGGGGAGAAGCAAATGCACCCAAAAAAAATTGCGATGCGATAATGCACGGGCCGTTGATCAGCTCAAGATCAACGGTCGAGATTGCTTCAACGTATGCATCGGCGGAAACCCTTTAAAACATAGGAAAACCCAAAAATTAAATGAAAAACAAAGGTTTTATGGTGGCGGGTGGGTTTTATATATATATGAAGTGAATAGATGCCCGTCTGCGGGGCCTTTGATTATATGGAATGCGAAGGCCCGGGGCTTTATATATATGAGGGCCAATCGCAATCAGAACTTCAGACTTGGTCTTTCAATCTACCCATTTTTTCATTAAAAATCATTGTATGGGCGCATTTAGACCAAATTTTTTAAAAAAGCGGGTTTATCAACTTTACAAAGGAAAATATCAATCGGAGATGATTTATACAATGTTTTTAGCGCCCGACTGCGGGCACAAGGGTTATATGGAATAATAATATGATCGGAGGATATAAGCACAGGGCTTAATTGCATCGGAACCTTTGGCATGGCATAAAGACTTGCGCGCTCTGAATTTTTCCGATGCGATAAGCGCCAAAAGGGCTTAGCGCCTGGTTCTAGCACCTGGGCATACGGTGGGGAAGTGGTTAGGACTTAGCCCAAGGGGGATTAAGTCTGTAATACAAAAAAAAGGTGTTTTTAATGAAAATTTTTCAAGTTTTCAATGGATTTGGGGGTTTCGACAGAGTTTAAAAGTGAGTTCTAAACTCTGTAAAGAGGACTTATGAAGGGGAAAAGGAGAGAAATGAAAAATTGAGGAATTTTCATGGGGAATCAAAGGGGTAAAATGAAGGTTAGTTTTGAGGTGGGGAAAAAGGAGAAATGGAGTTTTGCAGCAGTCTTTCTTCTATGAAATGAGCAGAATTTCTGAGCTTTGAAATGGAAACAACAATGAAGATTTGGACAGAGGACATGATGTCTTCAAAAGTCTTTAAGAGATACCATTTTTTGCAATAAAACTTGTTCCTTGAAGGCTCCAAAAATGTTTTAGCCACCATTTGATATG
This sequence comes from Pinus albicaulis, assembly GCA_034641835.2. Taxonomy (NCBI): domain Eukaryota; kingdom Viridiplantae; phylum Streptophyta; class Pinopsida; order Pinales; family Pinaceae; genus Pinus; species Pinus albicaulis. Next base: position 1,321,086,959 of record CM076580.1, on the reverse strand, counting down.
AAAAATTTTATTGGTGGCTAACACACACCTCCTCATCAATGGCACATGTAGATCATGAGTTGTGCCTTGATCTCCACACATGAGATCCTGAGGACTTCCTTGCAAAGATGCAATAATCCCTCTACTTGGAGCAAGAGATCCTCCTTCCTCTGCATGAGGCACTGGATAATCTCTAGATGAAACAATGTTGTTGCCCTCAATCTCTGCAACATGAGTGGGAAACCTCCCAATGATTGGATCCCTCTTAGAAAAGGAGATATCCATGCTTCCTTGCTCAAAGGTGTGAGATGAAAGTCTTTCTTCCGGCAAGGTATGGTGCAGTTTTCAGCCTCCTTCATGGTTTTCTGCAGTGGAATTGCGTTCTCATGCAAGGCTTTTGTTTGAGTTTCCTTGTTTAGTTCCACCATGGGTGTCTCATGAATCCTCCTATCAAATATTCTCACTAGTGCCTTAGTGAAACTTGCATAAGACATAGTGTTGACATTTCTTAAAGAAAAGGATTCAAAAATCCACCAGGCATAGGCCTTACCTCTCATATGCAATGCTGCAACTTTGATGGCTTCATATTCAAGGATTTGATGCTACTGCAAGAAGGTATCTAACTCTTTCACCCAAGCTTTGGCCGAACATGTAGGTGAACCTTCAAAAGTAGATAGAAGGAATCTATCCTGCTGCACTCTCCCTTTCACCTTGATCTTGCAAAACTCTGAAAAACTGAGATGATCTCGGAATTTCTGAGTTTGAGACTCATACTCTTTCAGGAAATCACTAAGATTTTCCCTCCTAGCAACTTCTTCTCCTCTTTCCATCTCTCTCCTGGAAATCCTGGGCATGTGATTGCGCTGTGTGTTAGAGTGTGTGACTGCTGGTTCACACTCCCCATATGAAAATCTAGAGTTTACTTTAGATTCAAACTCTTTCGGAGATTCTTCATACATATCCCTCCTTATCTTCTTGAAATCTTCATGAATATTATGTACAGATCTAGGAAGAAGCTTTGTAAGCTTATCCCCTTTTTCTCCTCCAAAAGATGGAGTCTTTTTCCTGCTCATCTCTCTGTCTCCTTCTCGATAGGAAGTGCAGGGTCCTTCCTCTTCTATCTGCTTATCCTCCTTGGGGAGGTTCTTCATGGATCTGAAATATGATGAGATAAAGCCCATCCTATCCTTTGGCTGAGACTCACAGTCTGAGCCAAGATTCTAGCTCTGATACCACTATAATATCCCAAAATGGGAACTGTCAGCAAGGCATAACTGTAAAATGCATTTTCCAGGAATGGATGCTATAGGATTTGAAACCAGGACCTGGATCCCTTAGATCAATGTATCTAAGACTGAAATACAAGAGGTGGCTCAAAATAAATCCCTCTAGGTGGGTTAAACAGATCTCCCACACCTATTTGTCTTGAGAAAGTGCCCGATGAAGGGGGCTGCAGAAATACATGAACATAGAATGGAACAACAACATTATTTTATCAAGCCTGCACATATGAAGGTGTAGATAGCCAACCAATATATAATATAGCAGAAAAAGAGTACAATTCCTTGAGGAAAGAGTCACTCAAGATAGGCAACACAAGCCTCAATAGATCATGTACACAAAATATGAAATACACTGCTACACTGAGAATGCCCTAGGCTATAATTGCGTAGTTTATAGGAGACACTGAAACATGCAAAATTATCATACAATGATATGACAATATAAGCTCAAGAAAAGTGGGGGAGAAAGCTCTCAACCCCTGAAAACAATGGTACAACAATCCTTAGAAGGATTGACAAAAATATAAATACAAATGGAAAATTTACAGAAATGTCGGAGTAGCAGGGTTGCAGCTGCAACTCAAAAATAGAGATGGCTGAATATGATGCTCAATCTGAAATATGCCTCCTCCAACATATCTCTCAATCAATAGGCTGATCCTATCCCTGAATATCTCACCCTCCAAAATAGTGGTGCAAAACCCCACTGCAGATACACACTGGAATAACGCAGTCAAGGAGAGGGACTGCGCTGTGATAGATGGGAGATGCTTGGCCTGATGCCAAGATATGAAAATCAGCTCTGAAACCTTCCTCACTAACCTTCCCGAGGAATAGGAACTCCCTCCTCTGAAAGATGAGCCAAGGAATGGTGTTGTGGAACCCTCCACTGCAACACCCTGCAACACAACGTTATACTTCAGCAGAAATAACACTGTGACTGAAGGAGGTGGCTTTGGCCTTGAGCCAATATGTGGAGAAATGAAGTGCAATCCTTGAAGAGGCCTCTCAAGAAGGAGAGGAAATCCTAAACAAGAATCCCTCGTGCTAAACAATACTCCAACTCAGCTGAACAACCAGACACTGCAAATAGTCAACCAGACCAATAATCAAATACTCAAACATGTCTCTCTATGGCTGCCTCTTCCTCCTTTTATGTAAGTGAATGTCTCTTTGCCCTGGACCCCAAACATTAGGGTTTCTTCCACAAGTGATCTTCCTCCCTCTCAAACTGCGCTATCTTCCCAAGCAATCCACACCCTCTTAGGCAGCGCTGTTGACTTGGTAAAACTTTACCTTGTCCTCATGCATTTGCCCCTTTTCACACTGGAAGGTGAAAAATAAAGCTACTCCATAGATCCCTTTCACACTATGAGGGATTTATTCCTACTTATGGGCCTCTTTACCCATTTTATTCACCTCCTAGATGATATAAGCAAAAATTAATATTCCAATTTGCTACATGCAAATTTTGGAATATTACAGTCCTCCCCTCTCAAAGATTGCTTGTCCTAAAGCAAGTGCAAGGATATACTGAGTTATTTCTCCTCCTCTCCCTATAGCATCCATGTATTATGTTCTCCTCCAAGCAAATAGATGCTATCTCATCAATCAAGACTCCACATTGCCCCTCCTCAGCATACAAATTAGCTATCAAGCCACCATCATGTAAAGATAAAATACTCAAGAGGACAGAAAAGTGATGTCTAGAGGTCCCTTTGAGGAATGGGATCTGAAATATAATGGGAGATATCTCCCTCATATGGGCCTTCCATCCCCAATCTATTAGCCAAGAAAAATGAGTCACCTCCCAACTAGACAACTCCTGAAAACTGTCCTCCACCTTTGGCTTCGACAAAGTAGGTGCGATGAAAATCTACATATGGTAGACAAGGTAGCCTACCCCACGTTGTACATCTCTCCACTTATGATAAGTGTAGAGTGTTGACTAATCTTGGGCTGTAATAAGGTTTCCCTCAAGTGGCAAGATGAGGACTAGATCTCCAAAGATCTCTCCCCCAACGCTGCAAATCATGCTGGCCCAAATATCCCCATATATGATGAGTTGGAAATCATCATCATATGGCATCACATCCATCATATGGCTCACCTCATAAGGAAACAAATGTGCTGCTCTAGTGGCCATACCATCTCCCATTCTCCCCTTAGAACATGTAGTGCAAAAAGTGTGGGGAATTCCTCCCTCAAAGGACACATCCATCCCATGTCTCTCTCTCCCAAGCATGCTCCTCATAAAGACAGAAACAATAGAACCATAGGGAGCAAAAATGAGAATCATGCTTGCTGCCATATGTAATAAATGACAAGGACAATGCTCCCTCAAGCACAACCAACACAGCTTGACTCTCAACTGCAATAGAGACTGATAAAAGGTGTGGCCTCTCAACCACTTGCTTGCTGGTCCAATCTCCTCACAATTATGGAGGAAGTGAATGCTACATGGTGTAAAATGAGCACGTCCTCCATAAGACACCTCTTCCCCAAGTCCTCCTAGGGGATGGCTATCAATCATTCTTATGGCCTCAAGTAGACCATGTAGCCTAAAATAAAGAATGCTCCTCCTCGGAGCAACATCCTGCACATATATGGTTAAGGGGTATATACATACATTATATAAATAATCATGTAAACAATGAACACCCTTACCATTTGTTCTGCTCATACAAAGGGAGAGGCTCATAAATGAGTCTCCTCTCATCCTCAAAGAGAAAAGAGGTGGTTGTGCTAACTCTTCCAAAGAGTTATGTCTCTCCTCCTCGAGCCTACCCAAAACTCCCAATGCTGTATCAAGCTCTCCCAAGGTCCCCACTCCTCTGAAATCACTGAGTGGTGCCTCAACTAGTGAAGCATCCATCCTCCTCTGCTGATCCAGTGGTCCCCTCAGCAAAATGTCTCCATGCATGAGACATCATCACGAAAAGATGACTGAATATATGAATGGACAAATCTGCCCATGCCCTTACTGTGCAATCCAGTCTTCTCCTTGGGTGCATCAACCTCCTGAAGTGGATAGGGATGTGTGTATCTCATCTCATGATGCTGAGTATCCTCCCTACCTCCTCCTTGTATCTCCATGGTTCCACACCTCCTCATCAATGGCACATGTAGATCATGAGTTGTGCCTTGATCTCCACACATGAGATCCTGGGGACTTCCTTGCAAAGATGCAAGAATCCCTCTACTTGGAGCAAGAGCTCCTCCTTCCTCTGCATGAGGCACTGGATAATATCTAGATGAAACAACGCTGTTGCCCTAAATCTCTGCAACATGAGTGGGAAACCTCCCAATGATTGTATCCCTCTTTGAAAAAGATATCTCCATGCTTCCTTGCTTAAAGGTGTGAGATGAAAGTTTTTCTTCCGGCAAGGTATGGTGAAATTTTTCAGCCTCCTTCATGGTTTTCTGCAGTGGAATTGCATTCTCATGCAAGGATTTTGTTTGAGTTTCCTTGTTTAGTTCCACCATGGGTGTCTCATGAATCCTTCTATCAAATCTTCTCACTAGTGCCTTAATGAAGCTTGCATAAGACATAGTGTTTACATTTCTTAAAGAAAAGGATTCAAAAATCCACCAGGCATAGGCCTTACCTCTCATATGCAGCGCTGCAACTTTGATGGCTTCATCTTCAGGGATTTGGTGCGGCTGAAAGAAGGTATCTAACTCTTCCACCCAAGCTTTGGCTGAACATGTAGGTGAACCTTCAAATGTAGATAGAAGGAATCTATCCCGCTGCTCTCTCCCTTTCACCTTGATCTTGCAAAACTCTGAAAAACTGAGATGATCTCAGAATTTTTGAGTTTGAGACCCATACTCTTTCAGGAAATCACTAAGAGTTTCCCTCCTAGCAACTTCTTCTCCTATTTCCATCTCTCTCCTGGAAATCCTGGGCATGTGACTGCGTTGTGTGTTAGAGTGTGTGACTGCTGGCTCACACTCCCCATATGACAATCTAGAGTTTGCTTTAGATTCAAACTCTTTCGGAGATTATTCATACATCTCCCTCCTTATCTTCTTGAAATATTCATGAATATTATGTACAAATATAGGAAGAAGCTTTGTAATCTTATCCCCTTTTTCTCCTCCAAAATTTGGAGTCTTTTTCCTGCTCATCTCTCTGTCTCCTTCTCGATAGGAAGTGCAGGGTCCTTCCTCTTCTATTTGCTTATCCTCTTTAGAGAGGTTCTTCATGGATCTGAAATATGATGAGATAAATCCCATCCTCTCCTTTGGCTGAGACTCACAGGCTGAGCCAAGATTATAGCTCTGATACCACTGTAATATCCCAAAATGGGAATTGTCAGCAAGGCATGACTGGAAAATGCATTTTCCATGAATGGCTGCTATAGGATTTGAAACTAGGATCTGCATCCCTTATATCAATGTATCTAAGACTTAAATCCAAGAGGTGGCTTAAAATAAATCCGTCTAGGTGGGTTAAACAGATCTCCCACACCTAGTTGTCTTGAGAAAGTGCCCAATGATGGGGGCTGCAACAATACATGAACATAGAATGGAACAACAACGTTATTTTATCAAGCCTGCACACATTAAGATGTAGATAGCCAACCAATATATAATATAGTAGCAAAAGAGTAAATGTTGTGTAACCAAATCTAAAAAAGAGAAGAAAAGAGATATAAACGCTTTAGAAATGAGCCACTTCGAGGGGGCAACCTCCAACACATTACATAAATGAACAATTCTTGGATGATACAATTCACAAAACCTCCTTTCTATATATAGGAGTCCATGGGGCCATAATGTAATCCTAGTGGGCCACAATGTAATCATAGCCGACCTAACAATAATAATTTAAGGGCACAATAATAACAAAATGGGGGTTACAAGGGTACAATAATAACAATAAGGGGTTTACAATAACAATAATAAGGGACTATACTAGTGATATAGGGACCTAACATGTCCCTCTCCTTCAAAACAAGTGTTGTCCTCAACGCTTGAGTAGCTTCGGGTGCTTCTGTATAAAATTCTCATCCTCCCATGTAGAATCTTCAGTGGGTAAGTTCTTCCACTTGATGAGATACTCTGAAATTGATCGATTCCGTAGTTGTCGAGTTCTTGTTTCCATTACTGCTTCAAGTTCCAATATGATTTTCCCTTCCTCATCAAGTTCTGGCAATACTGTTTGAACTGGAAGATTTTCACCTATAACCTTCTTTAAGCATGAAACATGGAAAACCGGATGTACTCGCGAAGAAGCAGGAAGCTCCAATTTGTATGCCATAGTACCAATCTTTTGCAACACCTTGTAAGGACCATAGTACTTTGGCGATAATTTATTATCCTTCTTTGCTTGCTTGAGGGACATTTGTTTGTATGGTTGTAGCCGTAAAAATACTCAATCTCCTACATCAAAACTTCTCTCGCTACGATGTTGATCTGCCTGTTGTTTCATTCGATTTTGTGCCAAATTCAGGTTATCCTTTAAGAGTTGAAGAACTTCTTGCTGATGCTCGATGTGATCTTCCACTGCTTGAACCTTCGAATTTTCCCTTAAAGATGATGTGATGGATGGTGGATGATATCCATAAAGTTCCATAAATGGGGTCATTTTAGAATCCAATATTGATATCTATTCTACAAGATTCCCTTGGAATCAATTCAACTTGATTCTTCAAACAAGACTTATGCAATTCGGAAAAAAAATACACACCTTTTACTAGCTTTGAGGAGCTCGATATTGAAATTGTATTATCTCTGTGCTTGAAAATCTTCGATATCTGAAATTCAGCCCTGTAGTAGCCCTCTTAAGCTTCTTTCAAATGCCACAGGTCTGACCTGATTTTGATGCTCCAAGAACAAGTTGTGTCCAATCTCCCACAATGACCTAATTCTGGACTGGTTCAGTAGAGCGAACTTGTACGACTTGCCACGTGTCACTGTTTTGTCTTTTGTCTCTGAAATTTATAGCGAAGAAACTACAAATCCGTGTATTTCATAAACTCACTTTTTACAAAGACTCCAATCCGACTCCCCAAAGAGAGTTATTGAAAATTTCCCACGATCACCTCTTTGAGATGAAATGCCAGGATCTCTCCGAAAAACACCCACTACCTTCCATGATCATATCTCCAAAAATATTGCAAACCAAGCTCTAAAATTTTTTGACGAATTTCTCAGATTTCAGCTTCGCACCATATGAATTTCAGATTCTGAACCTTCGTAGAAAAACATTTATAGCGCAAATTCCACGATGACCTGTTTAGGAGCCTGAACAAATACCTGACTTCCACAGATCATATCTCCGAAATTATTGCGAACCAAACTCTGAAATTTTGATACAAGCTTCCTCAAGATTTTTTCTTCGCACCCTAAAAATTTCAGCTTCTGAAACTTCGTAGAAAAAAAGTTATAGTGAACATTCCACGATGTCCTGTTTGGAGCAGCGAAACCCTAGAATCCAAAGCTCTGATGCCAAATGTTGTGTAACCAGTTCCAAAAATAGAAGAAAAGAGATGTAAATGCCTTAGAAATGAGCCACTTCGAGGGGGCAACCTCCAATACATTACATAAATGAACAATTCTTGGATGATACAATTCACAAAACCCCTCCTTTATATATATAGGAGTCCATGGGGCCAATGTAATCCTAGTGGGCCACAATGTAATCCTAGCGACCTAACAATAATAATAATTTAAGGGCACAATAATAACAAAAATGGGGGTTACAAGGGTACAATAATAACAATAAGGGGTTTATAATATAACAATAATAAGGGACTATACTAGTGATATAGGGACCTAATACAAGAAGTCACTCAAGATAGGCAACACAAGCCTCAATAGATCATGTACACAAAATATGAAATACACTGCTACACTGAGAATGCCCTAGGCTATAACTGCACAGTTTATAGGAGACACTGCAACATGAAAAATGATCATATAATGATATGAAAATATCAGCTCAAGAAAAGCGGTGGAGCAAGATCTCAACCCTTGAAAACAATGGTACAACAATCCTTAGAAGGATTGACAGAAATATAGATACAAATGGAAAATCTGCAGAAATGTCGGAGTAGCAGGGTAGCAGCTGCAACTCAAAACTGGAGATCACTGAATATGATGCTCAATCTGAAACAAACCTCCTCCAACAGATCTATTATCACCCAAAAATTCTCAAAACATCATTTTGTCAACTCTGCTTTTGGTCATGATTTGAAGGAGGTCTAAAAGTCATTTTAAGTCTTGGTAAATGGTAGGTCATAGTTCTATAAGTTTTAAAGGTCATAGGTCCACTCCATGATCAATAAACTCTGAAAGTTTACCTTGTTTTAGTCATGGTGCCAAGTAGGTCTTGAGTCATTTCATTTATGAATTTGGTAAGTGATAGGGTTGAAGTCTCAAATTTATCATTTCCATTTCCAAATTAAGTTTAGAAGTCTCATTTCATGGTTTAAAGGTCCCATCATCCATTTAGAAGTTAGGTTTTTAAACTTATGATTTTTTTTTTTGCAATAAGCCAAAAAACCATGTTTTTGTAGCGCATCTAGTGTAAAAAACCAGTTTTGTGCTACGAAAACACTGCAATTTTCTTAGCACGCTACGAAACCACTGAAGCAACCTTTTTTTTCATCAAAAACTCTGTTTTTTCTGGTTTTAGTAGTCAATTTCCAAAGGAGTTCCTGAGCAACTGAAAACTCATTTTTGAAATCTGAAAGAGGTTTTTCTTCCTCACATACTTAAATACAAAAATCTCTCTCAGTTTCTTCAAATTAATTATGAGGTAGGATAAATTGATGACTCAACTTGCGCTACGAAACTGCTGAAAGTCATTGATGAGAAAAACTCTTCTTTCTGATTTTAGTAGTTCACTTCAAGATCACTTGCTGAACACAAGAAAAGGTATTTTGGAATTATGAAGGAGGTTTCTCTTCATAAAATCACCAACTAAAATCACCTATCTCAGTTTTCTCGCAAGTATTACCAGTTGGGATATACAAGGATTTATTTGAAGCCATATTTTCAGAAATCAGAATTTTCCGGTTTTACACAGGTTGTTCAAAGACAATTTCTGGGCAGTAGAAGAGGTATTTAAAAAAAAAAGAGAGGTTTTTGTTCAAGACATCATGGTCTCCAAAAGAATCCTTCAGTTTCTCAAAATACATCATGGATGAAAAGATAAAGGCTCTATCCCAAGACCTAATTTTCAAGGAAAAAACAAGAAATCTGTCTCCTAATTTTAGGACAGTTTGGGTCATCATCAACAAGATTACATCAAATGTGGAGGCAGCATCAAAATTCGAATTCATGGGATTGCAGATGGAAAAACATGTAATAATTATTAGATAAGGTTGTTAGGAGAATATTTAAAGAGTTTTAGTCCTATTTGTAATAGGACTCTGTTTTAGGTTTGCAGCTGTCTTATGTAATAAATACCATGTTATATGGTTAGGATAGGTGTCATAGGTAGGAATTCGAGGTGTCTAGTGGAGGATAAAATTATCCTATATGTTAAATCATCTATAAATGATCAAGAGGTCGAATTCTACAAGGGTTGGAGACTTTTTGGCAAAACTAGTGCATATTGTAAGCAGGCTGTGTGTTGTTTCAACTTAATACAGAGATTGGTTTTACTACTCAAGATTCACAAGGGGTTTAAGTGTATCATCTTTCTATGGCCTTTTTCAATTACATATTTGCAGTGGTATGAGCATGTGTTACATAGAATTCATTGAATAATGCTCTAACTTATTTCACATGCTTGTAGACTGTGTTTATTCACTGTGTTACTGTTTTCACCTATAAAACTAAACTCCAAGTGCCTTGACTTCCATGTTTAGCTGATTATGATATTTTGTTGAAGACTACTTTGATTCCATAATTACCAATGTATACATGCTAATGTTACCTTCAACCTACAGGTTGGAAAATGCTATCTAAGCATACTACTTTGTAAAGCTTTGGATTGACTGATATATACAGTAACAATACCACTTTCCTTTCACCTGAGATTATTAGTGTATTTCAATGAGTTTATGTCCTATCATTTGAAATGTTTTTCTTCCATAGTTTAAGTGCTTATTGCTTAGAATTCATGACTGATCATGCTCTGACTTCCTTTAAGTATTTAGCTATGGTGAAATCCCTTTCAGTAGTTTTGCTTTCAATACCTTGATGTATCATTACTCAGAATTCATGTACCACATGCTCTGACTTCCTTTGAACCTCAAGTTATTGGGATTTTCCTGAATGTGTTATTCTTTCATTGAATTATATACAAACATCAGCTTCCACAAGTAAAGCCTTTGTCATCTTTATCCCTATCACTAACTCCATAGCCCAATGGTAGCAAGCATTCATCTTCTCAACCTGAACCAAAGCACAAATAATAGAGTTAGCCATCTATATATATCCCATATCATTAACCTTGAGAGAGCCCTCTCAGGCTGAGGAGGCTAAGCCTCAGCTAAAATATTGGTTTGAAATAGTTACCTTGAGATTGACTTGATGAGTAGCCTATCAGGGTCCTTTTTTGGTGATAACATTTTGGTGCGTCTGCCGGGAGTCTGAAGATATACATCTCCTACAAAATCATGAAGCTGAACTCTTGAAGGTAGCAGGAGCTCTGAAATCTTTTCAAGGCTGCAAAACTACCTTGGCAACTCCATTGTTGAAGAATTCAAAATTCATAGATTCTTGGTGATTCCACTGGACTTATGAAGAACTCAGATGCTGCCATTCTTGTTTCAAGATATGCATGTATAATTTTTTCAGGAATTCATGGTTTCCCAAATCATTTTCCCAAGGATACATATTTTTTAAGGAATGGTCCAAAATTCAATGGAGAAGATTTGAGTTTGACTTTGAAGCATATATCATATTTCTGTGATTTTACCGAGCTTCTTAGAGTCAAACATGAAGATGTTTGCATTATGTTGTTCTATGATTCATTTCAAGGGAAATGTAAATAGTGGATTGAAAGTTTTCCTGTCAGATCTATTAAGTCATTTACAGACTTTTGGCTTATGTTTTTGGAGGAATGGATAGACAGAACCGAGTTGGTGGCAAACTCTCCTTCAATTCAAGGTTTCAAACAATGGAATGATGATCATATTAATAAAGAAATAGATGAAAATTTTTCTTTGTTCTTGTCTTCTTATCTAAAATCATTTGAGTGAAAAACAGAAGATAAGATTAAATTTTTGGATGAAGTTTCTAAGAACATTGAGAAAGACATTGAATATTTACAAGGTCAAATTCAATCATATAGTCTTCATGATCATGATCATTCTTTTCAAAAGCTTTCTATGGCAGAACACAAAGAGAGAGTGTTTCTACCTTTCTCCTTTGAGATTGAGGAAGAATGCACTATTTTTGAAAATCAATTTGAAATGTAGTTTGAGAGCACACAAATGATGTCTTATCTGGTTGATCAAAGCATGTATGTGTGGTCCACAGTTGCAGAATGTCATGAGAAGCTCCAAACAGATCATATCATCTTTGATACTAATTCTGGCTACATGGAAAGGTTCTACAGTCCAAATTTTCAGTTATATCTACATTATGAAGATCAATTACATCTCATGTTGCCTTGGTCTTTTCAGCATCAAGTTTACTTTTGGTTCAAGCACAGTCAAAATATTCAAGTATCAGATCAGATCAATGACTGGTTTCATTGGAAGTTTCATGTTCCTTGAGTTAAAGTGGAAAATTTCAATTGCTAGGGTAGGTAGGAATGTGCAAATAAGCTCAAGGTAGGTTGAGCAAAGCATTTTTTAGTAGGTGCAGTTTGAGTCCTTCTTGCAGAAATCATTAAAGCTTGAGGAGAAGCTTGGAAATTTTTTAGAATTTTACTCTAAAAGATGGATAACAGCATTGGAGCTACCGGTTCTTAGTGTACCATAGGGGCACACTAGCCCTAATGGAGCCAAAATTCAGATATTGGCTTAAAAATGTTATCACCAAAATAGGACCCTGATAGGCTGCTCATCAAGTCAATCTCAGTGTAACTATTTCAAACCAATCTTTTAGCTGAGGCTTAGCCTCCTCAACCTGAGAGGGCTCTCTCAAGGTTAATGATATGGGATATATATAGATGGCTAACTCTATTATTTGTGTTTTGGTTCAGGTTGAGAAGATGAATGCTTGCTACCATTGGGCTATGGAGTCAGTGATAGGGATAAAGATGACAAAGGCTTTCCTTGTGGAAGCTGATGCTTGTATATAATTGAATTAAAGAATAACACATTCAGGAAAATCCCAATAACTTGAGGTTCAAAGGAAGTCTGAGCATGTGGTACATGAATTCTGAGTAATGATACATCAAGGTATTGAAAGCAAAACTACTGAAAGGTATTTCACCATAGCTAAATACTTAAAGGAAGTTAGAGCATGATCAGTCATGAATTATAAGTAATAAGCACTTAAACTATGGAAGAAAAAAATTTCAAATGATAGGACATAAACTCATTGAAATACACTAAGAATCTCAGGTGAAAGGAAAGTGGTATTGTTACTGTATATATCAGTCAATCCAAAGCTTTACAAAGTAGTATGCTTAGATAACATTTTCCAACCTGTAGGTTGAAGGTAAAATCAACATGTATACATTGGGCATTATGAGATCAAATTAGTCTTCAAAAAAATATCATAATCAGCTAAACATGGAAGTCAAGTCACTTGGAGTTTAGGTTTATAGGTGAAAACAGTAACACAGTGAATAAACATAGTCTATAAGCATGTGAAGGAAGTTAGAGAATTATTCAATGAATTCTAAGTAACACATGCTCATACCACTGCAAATATGTAATTGAAAAAGGCCATAGAAAGATGATACACTTAAACCCCTTGTTAATCTTGAGTAGTAAAACCAATCTCTGTATTAAGTTGAAACAACACACAGTCTGCTTACAATATGCACCAGTTTTGCCAAAAAGTCTCCAACCCTTGTATAATTCGACCTCTTGATCATTTATAGATGATTTAACATATAGGATAAGTTTATCCTCCACTAGACACCTCTAGTTCCTACCTATGACACCTATCCTAACCATATACCATGGTATTTATTACATAAGACAGTTGCAAACCTAAAACAGAGTCCTATTACAAATAGGACTAAAACTCTTTAAATATGCTCCTAACAACCTTATCTAATAATTATTACATGTTTTGCCATCTGAAATCCCATGAATTCGAATTTTTATGCTGCCTCCACCTTTGATGTAATCCTGTTGATGATGACCCAAACTGTCCTAAAAATTAGGAGACATATTTCCTGTTGTTTCCCTGAAAATTAGGTCTTGGGACAGAGCCTTTATCTTTTCATCCATGATGTATTTTGAGAAACTGAACGAGGCTTTTGGAGACCATGATATCTTGAAAAAAATACTCTCTTTTTTTCTGAAATACCTCTCCTACTGCCCAGAAACTGTCTTTGAACAACCTGTGTAAAATCGGAAAATTCTGATTTCTGAAAATATGACTTCAAAGAAAGCCTTGTATCTCCCAACTGGTAACACTTGTGAGAAATTTGAGATAGGTTATTTTAGCTAGGGGTTTTCTGAAGAGAAACCTCCTTCATAATTCCAAAATAACTTTTCTTGTGGTCCGAAAGTGATCTTGAAGTGAACTACTAAAACCAAAAAGCAGAGTTTTTCTCATCAATGACTTTCAGCAGTTTCGTAGTGCAAGTTGAGTCATCAATTTCTCCCACCTCATAATTAATTGGAAGAAACTGAGAGAGGTTTTTGTATTTAAGTATGTTAGGAAGAAACACCTCTTTCATTTTTCAAAAATGAGTTTTCAGTTGCTCAGGAACTCCTTTGGAAGTTGACTACTAAAACTAGAAAAACAGAGTTTTTGATGAAAAAAAAGGCTGCTTCAGTGGTTTCATAGCGCGCCACAAAAATAGTAGTGTTTTCTAGTGAAAAACTGGTTTTTTACACTGGTTGCGCTATGAAAACATGGTTTTGTGGCTTATTGCAAAAACGTTTTTCATAAGTTTAAAAACCTAACTTCTAAATGGATGATGGGACCTTTAAACCATGAAATGAGACTTCTAAACTTAATTTGGAAATGGAAATGATAAATTTGAGACTTCAACCCTATCACTTACCCAATTCATAAATGAAATGACTCAAGACCTACTTGGCACCATGATTAAAACAAGGTAAACTTTCAGAGTTTATTGATCATGGAGTGGACCTATGACCTTTAAAACTTATAGAACTATGACCTACCCTTTACCAAGACTTAAAATGAATTTTAGACCTCCTTGAAATCATGACCAAAAGCAGAGTTGACACAATAATGTTTTGATAATTTTTGGGTGATAACAAGATCTCTCAAGCAATACGCCGACCCTATCCCTGAAGATATCACCCTCCAAAATAGTGGTGCAAACCCCCACTGCAGATACACACTAGAATAATGCAGTCAAGGAGAGGGACTGCATTGTGATATATGGGAGATGCTTGGCCTAATGCCAAGATATGAAAATAAACTCTAAAACCTTCCTCACTAACCTTCCTGAGGAATAGGAACTACCTCCTCTGAAAGATGAGCCAAGGAATGGTGTTGTGGAACCCTCCACTGCAACACCCTGCAACACAACGTTATACTTCAGTAGAAATAACGCTGTGACTAAAGGAGGTGGCTTTGGCCTTGAGCCAAGATGTGGAGAAATGAAGTGCAATCCTTCAAGAGGCCTCTCAAGAAGGAGAGGAAATCCTAAATAGGAATCCCTTGTGCTAAACAACACTTCAACTCAGCTGAACAATGGGAGACTGCAAATAGTCTACTAGACCAATAATCAAATACTCAAACATGTCTCTTTATGGCTGCCTCTTCCTCCTTTTATGCAAGTGAATTTATTTTTTCCCTGGACCCCACACATTAGGGTTTCTTCCACAAGTGATCTTCCTCCCTCTCAAACTGCACTGTCTTCCTAAGCAATCCACACCCTCTTAGGCAGCACTGTTGAATTGGTCAAACTTGATCTTGTCCTCATGCATTTGCCCCTTTTCACACTGGAAGGTGAAAAATAAAGCTACTCCATAGATCCCTTTCATACTATGAGCGATTTATTCCTACTTATGGGCCTCTTTACCCATTTTATTCACCTCCTAGATGATATAAGAAAAAATTAATATTCCAATTTGATGCATGCAAATTTTGGAATATTACAGGACCCTTGGAAGTAATAAGGGTACAAGTAGATAGTTGTTTTTTCTTTCAAAAGAAAAGAATGTCAAGGGTTTTCCAGTTCAAGTGCACCTAAGGAAGAAAAAATGTTAGGCAAGTAAGATGGGTAGGTAGAGATGAAGTTGAAGTAATGATGTTTTTCAGATTATTGAGATCACAACTTCAAATAAGCATCAACAAAAGAAAAGAAGAAAAATCTGCCCAATGGATGAGGCACTGGTCTTCATTGTAGAAATTATATACAAGATGCATGTATATATCCAGATTATCCCGATCTAACAATATTTATCTTCTTGCTAAATACATAATCCTTCCATTGTTAATCTTTTGCGGAAATTAAAATCAATTGCAAACACATGAAGCAAATAAAAACAATCGCACATAACATAGTTGTTTAACGGGAAAACCTGAAGCTGAAAACCCCAAATATCATATATTATGTATCATGGAGATCATGTAAAAATCTCATACAAATCTTAGTACATCAAGCTCTCAATACAATCAATCGTCACACACTAATCAGAAGAAATCTACAAATCCATGCACTGATTTCTTGCCACCTAATAGCCTGCCTCCACAGCGCAATCCCTGCTGAAGAATAGCTCTAAATGAATTAGAATTACCCTTTCTTGCACTGTGCAATCCTCATTGGAAACTCCAATGTGTGTGTGGTGCAATCAATGCATCACTATAGTCACAACAGATAGTCCATCTTGCCCTTTCACCTATCTTTCCACTGGGTCTCCACTGAACTGCCATGCACCGTAGTTAATCGTCGTATTGTTTAGTCGATTAATGAGTTATTATTTGTGAATTAATTAACTAATTAATTCACTCCACTCTCACTAGTGTATCATTCAGTTAGACTAGATACAACTAGCTCAACTGAGTTTAACTCCATTAACCGAGTTAAACTGAATAACAACTCCATGAACTACTCTTCCAACTTTGTCATAACTTTTCCACTTCAATTCTAACTAAGTCCTCCATGCATGAACCACCAGTAAATCCTAGGAACTGTGTAATTCCTTCAGCCCACTGATTTGACAAATCTATGTACTGAAATAAAGTGCTCCAAGAGAACAAGTTGTTGTTTATTGTCGGATTATTATTAAGAGCTAATAATAATTGACACTTCTATTTTTAGATCGACGATTTATAAATATACTTCGCCCAATATTCTAAAAATAGAATTTCATCTATTTTTCCAACTTGACCAACCATCCACAAATAGCATCCTGTAACTTCTGAAATATGATCACCATGTCTAAAAATAGACATAGTCTAAAAATAGACTTGCACCTAAAAATAGCTTGCGGACCCACTTAGTGAAGGACCCTCATTTTCACGAAGCTCATCATCTTTTTGAATCTCAACACTCCCTCTCAACAAGAAATGGATTATCCTTCACCCCTATCCTGCCTCTATGGTATTCGAATTTGCTCCTAGTGAGCGCCTTTGTTAGAATATCTGCATCCTGATCTTCTGTAGGAATGTACTGAAGCAACATGATCTTCCGCTGCACACAATCTCTGATATGATGCTACCAGATATAAAATTTTTTAGATCTATCATGAAACACAAGATTAATCGAGATTTTAATGCAACTCTGATTATCACAATGTATCACTGTAGGATCTAAATGTGAACCGAACAAATCGACCAGGATCTTCCTCATCCAGATAGCCTCACATGCAGCTTGACTTGCTGCCATGTATTCTGCTTCCGCTGAATTGAGTGCCATGGATATTTGTTTTCTGGTGTACCAAGAAACTGCCGTAGATCTGATACTGAAAATCCCTCCCGATGTGCTCTTTCTGTCTATTGGGCTACCTGCCCAATCTGCATCCGTGAAGCCATGCAAATTCACCTCATTCGTCTATCTTTACCATAAACCATACTCAGATGTGCCCCTGAGATATCTCAGGACATGCTTTCCTGCCTTCCAAAAGAGCTTGGTAGGCTTAACCATTACTTGTGAAAGTTGGTTCACCGCATAGCATATGTTCGGTCTTGTATTAACTAAATACATGAGTGAACCCACCAACTGTCGATAAACAGTGGCATCCACTACCTCTGACGATGTAGCATCCTCTTTCCTCCAATTTCCTGGAAGAGGAGTGTCAATAGGCTTGCAACCTTGCATGTGAAACTTCTCAAGTATCTCCCAAGCATACTTTCCTTGAGACACAAACAGTTCAACTTCCCGCTGCCAGATTTCCAATCCAAGGAAATAATGAAGGAGGCCCAAATCCTTCATCTCAAACTCCTTTGCAAGATCTGCCTTGCATGAGTGTATCAACTGCTCATCACCCGTTAGTATTAAATCATCAACATAAATAACAATGATTAAAAGCTTACCCTCCACCACAATTTGGTATAGGTTTGCATCCGCCTCACTCTTGGTGAAGCCAAGTCCAATGAAATAGTTGTTGATCCGAGTGTACCAAGCACGAGGTGCTTGCTTCAGCCCATACAGCGCTCTTTTGAGCCTTCACACAAGTGACTCGCTGCTGAAGATCTCAAATCCTTCAGGTTGCTCAATTTACACCTCTTCCTCAATGATCCCATTAAGGAACATAGTCTTCACATCCATCTGATGAATGTGCCAACCCATCTGCACAGAGAGAGCAAGGATGGTCCTTATGGAAGAATACCATGCGACAGGTGCAAAGGTTTCTTCATAATCAATCCCATCGATCTGTGAGAAGCCCCAGGCAAAAAATCTTGCCTTATACTTCTCGATGCTCCCATCAGTAGCTTGCTTTACCTTATAGATCCATCTTGATCCTACAACTGATTTACCAACCGGCCTTGGAACAATCTCCCAAGCATTGTTTCTGACAATGGAGTCATACTCCTCCACCATGGCATCTACCCATGTGGGCTCCTGCACTACTTCTTCAAAAGAAGATGGCTTTGTCATGATACACTGCTCATAACAGCCATGTATCTAGTAAATCGGTTAGGTGACTGTCTCTGTCTGCGCTGTGATGTAGGGACTCCTACATTCCGTGCCGCATCAAGCTTCAGTCTCTCAGCTTCTGTGGTACGTGTTGGGAATCCGTAAGTTATTAGCAAGATTGGGAGAGTCCAATCACAGAGTTAACATCATTTCAACCAACTTTGGGATTCTAGGATCTAGCCCTCCTGAATCCGGAGAGGGATCTCTTCAATATGTACAAAGATGGATATTGTCTTTGAAAAGCTTAAGGTAATGATATTAGGCTAGTTATGAAGGCCAAGGGTTTTGTTTTGTTTTGGATGGTTGAGCATGATTACTGTTCGAGGTGAAAGTCCTGAAGGCAAAGATTTTCAAAGGTGAGAAGTTGCAAGAGGGAAGAACAACTATGGCTAAGAGATAGATATAACACTGGTTTTTAGTCCATTGGGCTATGGAGTCATAACAGGGCTTTAATTGAACAACAACATCAAGAATAATCCAAGGGGAAAGTCATCTATACCACAATATTATTGAGATTAGAGTGATGGGAAGGAAACAATAAAGTGTTGGAGGGGTGGAAACTGATAACAATTTCTCAGAGGATTTATAGTCAGTCCAAAAAAGAAAAGCCTCTTAAGTAACTATTTAAAACCAACCAAGGACAGGGCTAACCATAAACTTCTTGGGCAAGTTCTATTAAAGCAAATTAATTGACAAACAATCCAGTAATCCACATAATTACTTTTAGAAAGTATGAAAACATATAAGAGAAACAAAGTGTAACTTAAGATCAGATAAAGTACTTTTAAACCTAGTCTGCTTTTAGTCAGCACTAAGGGAAATTTTCAGAATCTGCCTTTGGAGAAAAGGATCTAGGAATCAGGGCAAACCATATCTTCTCTAGTCTAACTTTAATAGCAAATAATGGAAATCACATTCAAGAACAATGTTTAAGCAAGCAGAAGGACGAGGGAACGCCAACATTCCTAACTGTTTAAACTGTATTAAATAATTCTTGAATAAACAAACTTGAGGAAAACGTTAAGATAAAGATTTCTCAGCCAGAGAAGGTTACTGATATACAGTAGATCCTAACCCTGTTTAAACTTTTCTTTACAGAGGAATATGAACAATATGGCATACGTAGAAGGAAAACAATTAACAAAGAAAGAAGCACTTCACCAGTAATATAGACCAGGATCCCAAGGAAAAGCTTGTTATTGATGTCAAACCAGTTACAGTCTTCAAGTCCAATGTTTCAGTTCAGCAATCATCTTCACTATTCAGCCTAACTAATCTATCACAAGCAGAGCTCCAAGGGCCAGTGATCACTATTTACAATCAGGAGTTTAGGCTCAAATGTATTTCAAAGCTCTGTAAGCAACTCAACCAACAATTTCTCATCTTCTACTGAGGTATTTATAGAAGAATGAGGAGGTGAAATCTAACAAAAATATCTCTTAAGATAATAAATATAGATTCAAGACTTCTCGGCCCTTTGAGGGGCTCGATGGAGAAGTGAACAGGTGGACCACTGTATTAATGTTTACAATTTATGAATTTAAAACTCGATGGGAGTCTTATTTGACTTTGAGGCTTTGTGTAATGTGTGGAGTAACTCTGCAGATATTTCTGCATTGATTTCCTTGCAGAAGTAACTCCCTGGCTGTGCTGGAGGCGAATATCTGATTTTCTTCAATAACTTCGGCCTCTTCTTTGAAAGGTTTGAGGCAACAGGTGGCTCTGTGGTAGCTGAGGAATCAATTCACCTCATTTGAAGCGGTGGAAGCCCTCCTGTCAGTGAAACACTTATGATTTTATTTAAACTGTGTTTTGAGGCGGGGATTAGGCTTTTGATAACCGTCTTAGCCGTAATCCCCGTAATATTGTCTTCAATCTTCGTCTGTCGTGCTTTATTTTCAAAACTGATACTCTCTGACTGTTCCTTTGAATAAAACAGTGTCTTGTCGATGTGCAGGACCGTGCAGGCCATTTTACGTGCTATCAACGCTCATGAAACATTGATAAATCATTGAATTGAAACCTGTGAATGGTTCTTTTTAATAGCTCGAAGGCGCAGAAAACATCTTTCCTAACCCTCGACTTTCCTTCTTTATACAATGGAAAACCATTAAACACCTGCAAAACACAAAAACAATTAACAAATCCTACGTTTTTAGGTTTAGACTGCTTCAGAAGGCGGGAAAGATCGTGGCCATTGGATGGCTGCATCCAACGATGGAGATTTTATTCAGCGGCGGTTAAAGCGATCGCAAAATCGCATCGCAAATATTTGCGATGAGTGATCAGGGGTTTCACATAAAAATGCGATTTTGCGATTTCTGTGATGGAGGGATTTAATGGGTAAAACCTTTATAAACAACGAAATATGACATTTTTCAGCTTTACAAAGGAGAAAGGCGTATTTTATATGAATGGCGGGGGTATCGTACGGTCGGCCCGGCGAGACCGATCGCGATCGTGGACAGTGCGATGGAGAGAAACTGCGATCGGGCGGTCGCATCGCAAATATTTGTGACGCGATCGAATCGCATTGCAAATATTTGCGATGGATCAAATGGATGTAAACAATGAAACATGCGATTTGCGATATGCGATCGGGCGGAACGATCGCATCACAATTTTTTGTGAAGAGACAATGAAACGCACCATAGAAAATGCGATAATGCGATATTGCAATTGATCGCATCGCAGATTATTGCGATGAGCATTTTTAAATAAAACCATAATTTGCGATCTGCGATGTGATAAGCGCCTCTAGAGTTAGCGTTGGGTCTTAGGGTGTGGGCGTATGGAAGAAAAAGGGGGGTAAGGACTTAGCCTAAGGGCTTAAGTCCAATACTTATGAAAAATGTGTTTTTAAATGATTTTCAAGGGAAATGGAGGGTTTCGGTAAGGTTAAAGAGTGAGTCTTTAACTTTATAAGAGTGATTTTCATGAAGGGGAGAAAATGAATCATGAAAACAAAGGGGATTTTATGGAGAAAAATGGGAGCATATGAAGGTTAGTTTTGAGTGGGAGAAGGGCGAAAATGATGGTTCTTCAGCAGTCTCTTCTTATGAAATTAGCAGAATTTCAGAGCATGAAATGGAAATAGTAAATGAAGATTTCGGACAGAGGCATGAGGCCTTCAAGGAGTCTTCAAGAGCCAACAATTTTTAGTGATAAAATTTGTTCCTTGGAGGCTCAAAAATTCTTAGCCACCTTTTGGTATAACAAAATAGATGGCAGGTGGCCAATGCAAAGACAGCTGCCTTGTCTGATGTTTGGTTCTGAATGATTGGACTCCTCCACTCCATGAATCTCCTCTTGTGGCTGATCCACATCTAGAGGCTCATATTTGGGAACAAGAAGTTCCTCCTCTGCATGCAAGTGTAGCTCCCTCTCAAGCGACAACTTAATGGCTTTCACCTCATTCAATTTTATATCCCGTCGCACCACAATAATCCGACTGTCTGGAAAATACACACGATAATTATGGGGTGTTTCTATGTACCCCACAAATATCCCAACTTCTGCAGTCGGCTCCAACTTCTTCCTGGTGTCCTTTGTCACATGAATGTAAACAGATGAGCCAAAAATCTTCAAATGATAAATATCAGGCTTCTGACTAGTAAAAGATTCTTTAGGTGTATTCATTCCAAGTACTCTATGGGGAAAATGGTTTTGCACATAAACCGCAGTGTTGCATGCTTCTGCCCACAAGTGCATCGGTAGGCCCTGGTCATGCAACATAGCTTGTGAAACACCCACGATTGTTCTGTTCTTCCTCTCCACGACCCCATTCTGCTGTGGGTTATGAGGCACTATGAGTTCTCTTCGAATTCCTTCTTTGCTACAGAAGTCTTTGAATTTGCCTGAGATATATTCACCACCATTATCGCTCCGTAGAGCTTTCACTTGCTTCCATGACTCCTTCTCTACCAATGCTTTGAACTCACAGAAATTTGAGAATATTTCTCTCTTCTTGTGCATGAAGAAGATCCAACATCTACTAGAATAGTCATCAACAAATATAACATAATACCTGTGTTTTTTTGTTGAAGCAACCAATAAAGTTCCACACATGTCTGTGTGAATTCTCTCTAGGATCACCAAAGCACGGTTCTCCTTTTCATGAAATTTGGTCTTCAAAAAATTACCCATAGTACGTCCCTTGCACTAATCTGACTGTGCAAGAGTACCCTTGGGAAGTCCAGTAGAAATCTGCTGCAAAATCTTCAAAGCGCCATGGTGAAGATGGCCCAATCTCCTGTGCCATAACTCACCCTCATTTCGGCTCACCACTTCTTCTGCTTTGCCCATCATTGCAGTGAAACCATCTAACTCTAGCTTGTAGAGATTCTTAACTTGAATCCCTATCCTCTTGGTTTGACCCGTTGTTTTATGTTGCAGGAAAGCTTTTCCATCGCTAAAAACAACGTTATAACCTTTGTCTTCCAACATTATGACCGAGACCAAGTTTTTCTTCAGACCTAGAACATGCATAACATCTTTCAAAAAGAATGGATTACTGGACTCCATCTCAAAGGTAATGGTCCCAATGCCGGTTGCACTGTATCGACCATCGTCGCCCATCTCTATATGCATTTGAAGGTCCTTCTCCTCCAGGTGACTAAACAACTCCTTGTCTCCTGTCATATGGAAAGACGCACCACTATCAAGATACCACACTGATCCCATATAGCTTGAAACCAAGCATGCGATCAAAGAGAAATCAAGTTAAAATTGCAAGGCTAAGGCCTCTCCAGCTGCAGCTCCAACAACCTTCTTGTTCTTATTTTTCTGTGGGTAGTTAGTGGCGAAATTCCCATGTTCGTGACAGTGAAAACACTTCACCTTGGACAAATCCTGCTTCTTGCCTTTTGGTTCGGATTTTGAAGGAAATTTCTTCCCCTTCCCTTTCCTTGCTTTGGCAACCAAAGCACAATTCTCTTCATCTTCATTCTTCTATGAAGAGCCATCCCTGGTACCTCACCTTATCTCCTCCTGCATAAGATTCGACCAAAGTCACTCCCACCCCGGTGGTTTCTCCCGTCCATTGACAGAGTCTTAGTAGCTATGCCAACTCTTCGGAATCCCAAGGAGAGCCAAGATCACCAAGTATTCATCATCAATAATAATCCCCACACTTCCCAGTTCATCCCTACAATGGACAAACTTCGTGAGATATTTTGGAATATTGTCGCCCTTCTCCATTTTTATTTTTCTGAGCTTGTCTTTCAGTGCCAACTTCCTCTGGTCGCTGCTGCTTTGGAATAAATCTGTCAAAGCCTTCCACATTAAAAATGGAGTGGATTTAACATGAAGGCTGGACACAATATGGTGCTTCACACCTTCCAATAGAATTATTCTTGTCTTTTCTACCTTCTTTTGGCATGTGTCAAGTAATGAAACATCGCTAGATCCCGACTTAGGAACATCGCTATCGATGAACTCCTTCAGTCCATTGTTTTCCAGCACCACCTCC
The DNA here is from genome assembly GCA_034641835.2 of Pinus albicaulis. NCBI lineage: Eukaryota > Viridiplantae > Streptophyta > Pinopsida > Pinales > Pinaceae > Pinus > Pinus albicaulis. Next base: position 1,321,063,072 of record CM076580.1, on the reverse strand, counting down.
ATCCTATCATTCCAGGCTATGTAATTTGAGCTTCCATCACGGGAATACTCCAATTGCAACCCATTGAAAGACATTTCAATGTATACTCAACTTCTGCACCAAGAATTTTCTGTAGCAAATTCGAATTGTCCACCAGCACAAACTCAACAATTCTTCACAATTGCAATCTTCAAGAATTAACACTGTTCTGATACCATGAAAAAATTAGTATACACTAAGCATGCATATATCCAGATTCTCCTAATCTAATAATATTTATCTTCTTTCTAAATACAGAATCCTTCCACTGTTAATCTTTTGCGGAAATTAAAATCAATTGCAAACACATGAAGCAAATAAAAACAATCGCACAAAACACAGTTGTTTAACGGGAAAGCCTGAAGCTGAAAACCCCAAATATCACATATTATGTATCATGGAGATCATTTAATAATCTCATACAAAGCTTAGTACATCAAGCTCTTAGTACAATCAATCATCACACACTAATCAGAAGAAATCTGCAAATCCATGCATCGATTTCTTGCCACCTTATAGCCTGCCTCCACTGCACAATCCCCGCTGAAGAATAGCTCTGAATGAATTCGAATTACCATTGCTTCCACTGCGTAATCCTCATTGGAAACTCCAATGTGTGTGTGGTGCAATCAATGCATCACTATAGTCAGAACAGATAGTCCATCTTGCCCTTTCACCTATCTCTCCACTAGGTCTCCACTGGAACTGCCATGCACTGTAGTTAACTGCTGTATTGTTCAGTTGATTAATGAGTTATTATTTGTGAATTAATTAACTAATTAGTTCACTCCACTCTCACTATTGTATCATTCAGTTAAACTAGATACAACTAGCTCAACTGAGTTTAACTCCATTAACTGAGTTAAACTGAATAACAACTCCATGAACTACTCTTCCAACTCTGTCATAACTTTGCCACTTCAGTTCTAATTGAGTCCTTCATGCATGAACCACTAGTAAACCCTAGGAATTGCGTAATTCCTTCAGCCCACAGATTTGACAAATTTGTGTACTGAAATAAAGTGCTCTAAGAGAATAAGTTACTGTTTATTGTTGGATTATTATTAAGAGCTAATAATAATTGACACTTCTATTTTTAGATCGACGATCTATAAATAGACTTCGCCCAATATTCTAAAAATGGAATTTCATCTATTTTTCAAACTTGACCAACCATCCACAAATAGCATCCTGTAACTTCTGAAATATGATCACCATGTCTAAAATAGACATAGTCTAAAAATAGACTTGCACCTAAAAATAGCCTGCGGGCCCACTTAGTGAAGGCGACTCATTTTCACTAAGCTCATCATCTTGTTGAATCTCAACATTCATAAACCAAGAGATCTAAAGTTATGGACACCTCCTGAAAAGGAGCTGCCCTCCCTAAGTGGAGCCACTGTTAGTCATCATTAATTTTTGCTTTTTATAGATTACTAAATACTTATCCTAGATTTCTAAAAACAAAATTCTATGAACATTGTGAGTTTTAGAAATCTCACTGCCTCCATTATTCTTAAGATAAATGTTTCACTATTTTACTATCCTGTCATGTCCTAGTCAGCCTACCACCCCCAGAAGACCCATCATGGGCTCATGCCACTCATTTTCACTATGTTTTTCCACCTCTGACCTTAGCACTTTGTTTTTACTTGCTTGAACCCTCCACCTACCACTTAGGATCACCAACCAACTTACTCCTTCTTATGGCTCCCAGATGCCTCCAGCATTGATGGTCTCAAAACTATCTCTGTAGGCTCTTTAGATAAATCAAGTACATTGGATTTTGGATCTTCAATACATCAAATCATCAAAAACTCTGTTTTTCATACTTGAGGACCCTAAGCCAAGTTTTCAGTCAAAGGACAAGTGTAATATTCCAAAATTAGCATGCAGCTAATTGGAATATTGATTTTTGTCTTTTACACTTGGTAGATGAATAAATGGGGAAGGAGACCCATAATTATCTTGAATGAAAAATAAAATCCCTCTTGATGTGAAAAGGGATCATAAAATAACTGGATCTAGCACCCTCATGTGTGAACAAGGCATAATGGGTGTGGAAAAAGTCAAGTTTGACCAAGTCAACAACATTAATATGAGAGGAGTGGATCATCAATAAAAATAGCTCAATGTGAATGAGGACCAGCCTAGAAAACTATATGTGAGTTGGATTGAAGACCATTAGGTGTGAAAAGGGCTGAAGTAGGTTGAAGAGGTCAACCTTGACCAAATCAAACAACGTTGTTTTAGAGGAGTGGCATTGATGAAGGTATAACACAGTTTTGGAGGGAGATTGATTGTGTGATGGTGGAAACCCTAATGAGTGGGACCCAAGGTGATAAGGGTCACTTAGTTTATAATTAAGAGGATGGAAACCATTTGAGGTTAGCTTATGAATGATATTTTGATGCGTCTGCTTAGACTTTGCTCTCTTCAACTGTTTAGTTAAGATTGCTGGTGCTGTTTAGCACTTGGTATTACTATTTAGGAATTCCATCTCTTCCCTTTGAGTGGCTCTTGGGAGAGACCTGATCTATCATTCCACACATCTGGAATTAGTGCCAAGCTTCAGTCTTCAGCTACAATGTTATTTCTGCAGAAGTATAATGTTGTGTTGCAGTGGAGGTTGAGAACCCCACTTTCTGAGTTGATTTTTCATAGGAGGAAGGATTCCTTCTTGTGGAAGATCATTTTGGAGGGTTCCAGAGCTTATTTCAGACCTTTGGTAGTAGGCCAACGTATTTCCATCACCTACAACATTATTCCAGTCTGAAATTGCATTATTTCTGGAGGGCAGTTTCAACAGTGTCTTTTGTGGCTCTTTTTGCAAGTTTTCCTGTGATTGGAGGGTTGATCCTTCCATGGGGGAAGACCTTTGATCCGATATGCATAAGATCTATATTATTACAGCCTTGTATACTCCTGTGCTTTATTTTTCAGTGATTATTCAGTCTTATTGATAAATATCACCATTTGTATTTGGGTGTATTCCTAGAAACCCTACCTGGGTTCTCTAGATTTTGTATAAAGGAGGCTAGATCTCATTTATTGAGCCATATTGTTTAATATAATATCAGATCTATTTGTCTATGTTATATATGTGTACAAACCCTCATTAGACTGCGCTATCTCTTTATGCAATAATTTCATGTTGCAATAGTTTTGGGGTTTTAGCCTTTTCTAGCTATATTAGGTGTGGGAGGTCTGTTTACCTCACCTAATTTGATTTGTTTATGATATAATCTTGGATTTAGGTTTTATATTGTCAGATCTAAGGGATACAAGTGTTTTTTTCATTTTCTGTAGCATATATTTCTGAAAATGCGTTTTTTATACAAGCATTGCTAAGCAGTCCCATTATGGGAATATTATAGTGGTATCAGAGCAAGATCTTTGGCTCAACCTGTGGACTTCAAGCCAAGATGCTATAAGAAGAAGGGAAGATCAGAATTATGGAGAAAATGAGATTTGTCTCATCATTTTTCAGATCTATGAAGAAACTCTCCAAGGAGGTTAAACAGAAAGAAGAAAAGAGGAGCAGTGAAAATTCTAGAGAGTTTCAAGAGGAGGAAGACCCATGCACTTCCTATGATCAGAAAAGGAAACCAATGTTGCAGAGAGCTCCAAGGCATTGGACCATACCCTTTCCATTTGAAAGGGAGGACAAATTGCAGAAATATGGAGGACACATGGATCACAAGATTCTAAGTGAGTACTTTGTTGAGTACAAATCTCAACCTAGAGCCTTCAAGGAGACTCTAGGTTTCCCTTAGTTCATCCAATTGGAGGAAGAAATAAGACCTTATAGCACAAGGAGAATCATGGGAAATAGGGTTCTATTGTCTACTTTTGATGGGACATCTACAACAAGGGCTTGGGTAAGAAAACTTGATGCATTCTTCCTACTACATCCAGTGGTAGAGAGAGAGGCATTAGAGATTGCAGCGTTGCACCTTGAGGGTGAAGCAAACATTTGGTGGTTCATCCATTTGAGTCATGCAAGAGTGACTAATTTTTCTGAGTTCACTCAAGGGTTGATTAGAAAATTTGGCAAAGAGAAATCAGAGGAGAAGAAGCTCTCACCACCATTGGAGGAGACTTGTACCAGTGCTGTCACAAATATGGAGGAGGAGCCCTCAAAATCTTCAGTTGGAGGAGCCAACCCATTGGAGGAAGAAGCCCTTACAACCATACAAGATACTTCCAAATTTCACCAAGGTATGCCTAAGTTTCCATCTCCTATTGTTTCAAAAAATCATATGGAGGGTTGAATACCATTGCATATTGCTCATTTGGAACAACATAATTGCACCGCGCTGTGCAACCTTGAGTTGATCAAGGAAGGGATGAACCATCATCCTCATGTTCCCTTGTTGAGTAGCACACAAAAATTAAGGGTGGGGGGTGAATTATTGGAGGATAGGATGAAACTTGTTCCAAATAAACTAATAAAAAACCATATATTCATTCTTGAGTTGGAGCATGAGACATCAAGTACACCATTGAGGAGTTTTATAGCATTGTCAAGAAGTAGCAATGAGGAGGTTTTGCCTTCAGCACACTTGGATATTTATGGATTCAAGATGATCATTGGTGTGAGATATTTTATAGGAGCTCTACAAGGAGTTGCATTTCAACATCCCATGAAATGCAAGAAGAGAAATCTGATTTGGGAGGATGGTAGTCTTCATTGGAAGGGTACCAAGGTTGAGCATGATGGGAGGCACTCAAATTTGGATGAATGGGTGTGGATGGTGAGCAAGAATCTGGAAAGCTACTTGCAAATTTATGACACTGGGCAGTAGGAGGCTTGGCTGCGTTGGCTACTCCTGAAAGAGTTTGGCCATCATATGACATGGGCCCCTTTCTAAGGGTATGTGGGTGGAAGAATTTTGGCAGGATACTTGCATCATAGGGCAGCAAGGAGTATGAATACATTGTGTTGATATGAAATTCTTCGTATCAATCATTATGTCTTCACCACATGATTTATATGATGGAGGTAGGAGGAGGCAGAAAAAACTTTTTTTGCTTGGGTTATTCTTGGGAGAGCATGGGAAAATTTTCTCTCATACTTTGCATGACATTGCAGGAGTGGGAGATGGCACTATCATGGTGCAAAGGGTATAATCCTTAGCCTTGGATGATCCAGAGGTACTTCCACCTGGGAGGAACTTCTTATGTATAGCAGCATTTTGGGAGATATATTTGACAACATGCATGTCAAAGAATGGAGCTATGAGTTGGCAGGAGCCTATTTGCATAGGCGAACAACGCTGTCACCTTGGAGCTTGGACTTATTGATGGAGTGTCCCTAGAATCACTTCACATTTGATGCACTTGGTGAACAAAGAGGAGGTGAGGAGGATGGAGTAGTGGATGGAGACATCTATTACTGTGATATGTTCTTCTTGACTTGGAATTCCAAGCATAAGAAGAAGGATCTTCGTGTAGCACATGGTTCCTTCCTCTTCATGGGAGTATGTCAAAACACTATGGAGGACTTATTCATGGAACCATGCATTATCTTACTTTCAGAACATGGTAAGAATATTGTTTTTGCATCTATTTCTTATCTAACATAGTATTTGCATCTTCTTACCATTTTCATACAGTACATTGCTCCACAAGAGGGTAAGCTTATTATTGAGATCCATGGAAAATTTTTGGCCAACTATTATGATGGAGACAACCATATTTTTTATGAATTTGGGAAAGTGTTTGGTTACTTCTTGTATTCTCAGTTGATACACTCAGCCATTTACTATTGACTAGTAGATGTGATGACTTACACAACTAGCCATTTGTTAAGAAACAACTTTCCATGCTATTTTCTGAAGATGCAGTGGGGAAGACTGCGCTGTAACCACTTGGGAAACTATTGGTACTTTCCAGCACCACATGAAACCTTCAGTATTTCCCTCATTTTGATGCTAATCATGATTTAATTTGCTGACATTGTTCTTATCTTTATTGGGAGCATGATTGGGGGAGTGAAACATGGGTTGAGTGTGTCCTTTGGGGAAGAGGATTCCCACACTTTTTGCATTACATGTTCTAATGGGAGCATGGGAGGAGATATGGCCACCACAGTGAAACACTTGCTTATTTATGAGGTGGGCCATGGGTTTTATTGGATGCCATATGATGGTGAATTCCAACTCATCATATATGGGATAGTTTGGGCCAGCATGATTCATAACGTTGGAGAGGAGATCTTTGGAGATCTAGTCTTCTTCTTGCCACTTGAGGGCAACACTATTGCAGCCCAAGATCAAAAAATACTCTATACTTATCATAAGTGGAGAGGAGGAAAACGTGGGGTAGGCTATTTTGTCTACCATGTTTAGATTTTCAGCCCACCTACTTTGCACGAGCCAAAGGTGGAGGAGGATTTTCAGGAGTTGCCATGTTGGGAGGCAACTCATTTTGTATGGATGATTGCTTGGGGATGGGAGATTCATGTGGGGATGGTAGATCCCAATTTATATCAGACCTCATGCCTCAAGAAGGCCTTTAAATAGCCCATTGTTGCCTCCATGGATATTTTACTTTTACATGATGATAACTATTTGGGATGCTCACCAAAAGCTAGCTTGCATACTTGGGAGGAACAACTTGGAGATGTATTGATGAGACAAAATCTTGATCCTTGGAGGATTTCATCATATGAGGATGCTACAGGGGAAGAAGAAGAGGCTCTTCAGTTCTATCCTTGCAGTTGCTTGAGGACAAGCAACATGTGGGAGGGGAGGACTGTAATATTCCAAAATTAGCATGTAGCTAATTGGAATATTGATTTTTGTATTTTACACTTGGTAGATGAATAAATGGGGAAGGATACCCATACTTACCTTGAATAAATAATAAAATTCCTCTTGATGTGAAAAGGGATCATAAAATATCTGGATCTAGCACCCTCATGTGTGAACAAGGCATAATGGATGTGGACAAAGTCAAGTTTGACCAAGTCAACAACATTAATATGAGAGGAGTGGATCATCAATAAAAATAGCTCAATGTGAATGAGGACCAGCCTAGAAAACTATATGTGAGATGGATTGAAGGCCATTAGGTGTGAAAAGGGCTGAAGCAGGTTGAAGAGGTCAACCTTGACCAAATCAAACAACGTTGTTTTAGAGGAGTGGCATTGATGAAGGTACAACGCAGTTTTGGAGGGAGATTGATTGTGTGATGGTGGAAACCCTAATGAGTGGGACCCAAGGTGAGAAGGCTCACTTAGTTTATAAGGAAGAGGATGGCAGCCATTTGAGGTTAGCTTATGAATGATATTTTGATGTGTCTGCTTAGACTTTGCTCTCTTCAGTTGTTTAGCTAAGATTGCTGGTGCTGTTTAGCACTTGGTATTCCTGTTTAGGAATTCCATATCTTCCCTTTGAGTAGCTCTTGGGAGAGACCTGATCTATCATTCCACACATCCGACATTGGTGCCAAGCTTCAGTCTTTAGCCACAACATTATTTCTGCAGAAGTATAACGTTATGTTGCAGGGTGTTGCAGTGGAGGTTGAGAACCCCACTTTCTGAGTTGATTTTGCATAGGAGGAATGATTCCTTCTTGTGGGAGATCAGTTTGGAGGGTTCCTGAGCTTATTTCATACCTTTGGTAGGAAGCCAACATATTTACATCACCTACAATGTTATTCCATTCTGGGAATGGCGTTATTCTTGGAGGGCAGTTTCAGCAGTGTCTTTTGTGGCTCTTTTTGGGAGTTTTCCTGTGATTGGAGGGTTGATCCTTCCATGGGGGAAGAAATTTGATAAGATATGCATCGGATATATATTATTAAAGCCTTATATACTCCTGTGCTTCAGTTTTCAATGATTATTTAGTGTTATTGCTGAAGATCTCCATTTGTATTTGGGTGTGTTCTTAGAAACCCTACCCGGGTTCTCTAGCTTTTGTATAAAGGAGACTAGATCTCATTTCTTGAGCCATATTGTTTAATATAATATCAGATCTATTTATCTCTATTATATATGTGTACAAAATCTCATTATACTGCGTTGTCACTTTATGCAGTAATTTCATGTTGCAGTGGTTTTGGGGTTTTAGCCTTTTCTAGCTATCCTAGGTGTGGGAGGTCTGTTTACGTCACCTAGTTTGATTTGTTTATGATCTACTCTTGGATTTAGGTTTCATATTGTTAGATATAAGGGATAAAAGTGTTTATTTCATTTTATATAGTATTTATTTCTGAAAATGCGTTTTTTATACAAGCATTGCTGAGCAGTCCCATTTTGGGATATTACAACAAGTCCAAAGAGCCTCCCACTAGATCATTTAGGGTTTTCATAGGTTGTAGCATTGTTTTGGTGTTCTGAGTCACTTTATTTCATGTACCAATAAGGTTAATCAAAGATAAATAAGTTCAGTACATGATTGCCCAAAAGGGATCAGAAAATCCTTCAAGGAAGGCCTCCTTGGTGAAGCACAAATTCTGCAAAGGACAACTGCCCACTTTGACATTTCTACAGAAGTGTCAAGGTGGCTATCAACAGAAAATTAGGTGAGGTAATGGGCCAAATCATCACTAAGGACATCCGCTCAAAGGAGAAGCAGCATGCCTATGTTCGAAGAGAATCAGGGTTTTTAGGACTGATTGGCTAACAGTGTTGCAAAACAAGAAGCCAATGTAAAAGACCACAAGGACAGAGGCACATCAACACAACCAAGCATCAATTGAAGATTTTTAGAAGATGTAAATGAAGAATGGAAAAAGGTGAGGTGAACTGAACATAAATGAATGAACTAGAAAGGACTATAGAGAACTTAGAAGACAACACTAATTATTTTTCTCTAACAGCCCTAAAACCTAAATTTTGGGAAGGTAGGAAAAGAAGGTGAAATGAAGACCATGAATCTCCATGATGACAACATGCAGAAGTTTTAAGAAGATATCAGAAGGTGACCTCCATGGTTTTCCAAGGAAACAATGCTTCATTGCATCAAAGGAAGGGAAAATGCAAAGAGTATCAGTATGAGGGAAATCAAGCTTTTAGTTGCAGTCAATTGCCATCAAAATGGTCAAAGGAAAGAAGGCATGGGGTTAAGTTCCAAAAAAAGAAATCAAGTTAATCCCGAGTTTACTGTTGAGTAACTGAGATTGTCCAAATCCAAAAATGACAAATAAGACCAAAGGAAACTGTGTCATAGGCACCTACAAAAATCAGAAGTGGCCAAGGGAAGACATAACAGACATAATTTGTGGTCTTTGTCAAAATGAGGTGGATCAATGTCAAAATCAGTAAGAGGGTAAGAAGAAACATGTTTTTAGGTTCAATAACACTCAGAGATGCAAAAGGAACAGAAAACTGCTTTTTTAGTTTATCATATACAAACAAAGGAGGTTTGACAATAATAAGATCCTCAAGGTTAAAGAGGACCCCTTTATTTCTCCAGCAAACCATCAACAAAGGTGAGTAGAATATCAGTAAAAATAACAAAAGGGTAAGGAACATTACAAAGTGGCTTTGGGAAAAAGTAAATTTGTGTGCCCAAGGCTATAAAGGTCATTTCACTTAAACACTGGACTCATTGTGCATTTTTTATTTTAAAAAAGAGCAAAAAACCCCTCTGGAGAAATTTCTAAGGTTTTTTGAGAAAATCTGGGCCAAGTTCCCTAGTGCTGTGCGAATAGGGTGGCACTGCACTCATAGACCCTGGCACTGCGTGAATAGGGTGGCGCTGCGTTCACAGACCCTTGTGTTGTGCTAATAGGGTTTTCCGCCATTCAGTTTTACTCGGCACTGCACGAATAGAGGGTGGCACTGCGCCCAGGCAGATCAACACACATAGGGGCACAACGCTGCACCCACAGGCTGACCCGACACCCAGTTCTCCACGGCACTGCGCGCATAAGGCAAAGATGACCTGAAACCCAGTCTTCTCTGCTGGCGCTGCCCACAGAACACACGACAACCCGTTTCCCCTGCCGGCACTACGATCAGACGGAGGCCTGACCCACATGGCACTGTGCCCACAGGCCTTCCCGACAGTGCGGGCAGGGTGTTGTGCTAATGCAGAGGTCCTCCAAACTTGCAAAAAAAAAATGCCCAAAGGCTTAAGGACATCCTCAAATTTGCCTTAAAAGGCTTGCAGAGGAGCTAAATCTGGTAGGTGCCCTATTTCTCCTCCTCTCAAGTGTTTTTAGTCATTTGGTGGTTAAATGAAATACTAAACCCTAATTGCTGCAAGACCTAGGTCTTCAAGATAAGCCATCCTATGTTTTAACCTCCAAACAATTTTCAGTGAAGGAGAGTGAATTAGGGTAGTTACACTTCATGTTCAAGATAAGCCCCATTAAAATCCAAAGCACTCAGTCCTAAACCTAAACTCCACATAACTCATTCACAAAAGATGCCCTTACCACCATTTTCATTTTTCTCCTCCAAACCCTAGTTTGTCCACAAACAACTCCCATCACCATGCAGGAGCAGAAGACAGTAGCAACAGTGAAAGAGGCCAAGGACCCATGAGGCCAAACCACAAGGGAGGGAAAGTGAAAATATTTGAACCACAAAGTACAGTGGATATCACCTCATCTCCCAGGATCCTCTCGTGTTTCTAGAATGTAGGGTGCTTCCAATTTTGTGAGAGAGTGAAACAAGTGAAAAGCCACCCAGAGCTTACAAGGCTTCTCCTTCTCAACCTACACAACAAACAATAAAGCCTTGTAGGGGTAGATTTTGAAATCTCAGCAGATACCATCTTTGATGCTACAGGTATTCCTACTGTTGGTGAGAAGTGGTTTAAGAAGGAAAAGTTAAAAAAGAGTTATTATGAGCCATTTGTCAAAACTAGGTATAGAGAAGGTTGTAAGGCCATTTTCCCCTTCTCACACCTGAAACAAAGGTTTGCACCCTTGATGAGGGTCATTATAAAGTACTTTACATGTGAAGGGAGATACTCCAGGCTCTACTCCTACCATGTTAGATTGATCATGCATTTCACAGGGTTCAAGATGCTAAATTTTCCCTATTACCTTTATAGGAGCATTGAGAAAATTTTTTCTGTTGTTCGGAGGTGGAGTCACTCCTAACAAATGCAAAGCTTTTTCCATCACTCCTTGCTCAAAATGGTGGTTCTACATCAGTTAGAGTAGAAGGGCATACTGCTTGGTCAATTTAGTGTGTCCTAAATTGCTACATTAATTTGTCAATCCGGGATTCGTAAGCTGACGAAGTGTGGCACACTATATGTGCAAGGTAACCTATCTCTTACTTTTTGTCGTTTTTGGTTTTTTTTCTTTTTATCTTGGTTGGTTTCCTAATGTGAGATGGAAATTCTAAAAGACAAGTATGGTTATGATTGTTCAAGGCAATAATTTCCTTTATAATGATTTACCAAACTTCAAACTTCAAAAGGATTTTGAAACATACAATGAGAAAATTAGTTCCTAAAAGGAAATGAAAATGTGCCACTATTATAGTTAAACAAACAGTGAAGTATTGATCATGAAAACCATTACCCTTGCTGCTGCCTAAACATAAAAGAAACTGTACTCAAAGAAAAGATTGCAAGTAAAGTAAAACTAAAATCAAATTACATCAACTCATATTCTGACCCCTCACCATTAGTCTCGCTATGGCTTTCAGAGGTAATCATAAACAACTTGAGCAATCTGATATCTAATTTTCAGAAAAATAAACTAATATCAAATTACACACTCATACTTCAATCCCTCACCATTAGTCTCGCTATGGCTTTCGGAGGTAACTGATAATGACATGAGCAATTCAATATCTAACTTGCAGAAAAATAAACTAATATCAAACTACACACTCATACTTCAATCCCTCACCATTAGTCTCGCTATGGCTTTCGGAGGTAACCGATAATGACATGAGCAATTTAATATCTAACTTGCAGAAAAATAAACTAATATCAAACTACACACTCATACTTCAATCCCTCACCATTAGTCTCGCTATGGCTTTCGGAGGTAACTGATAATGACATGAGCAGCTTAATATCTAATCTAACTAGTAAAGAAAATGTTCAAAACTGAAATGAATAAAACAGTGTTGGAATTAAAAACTAAGAAAAAGAAATCAGCAGAAGGACAAGATTGATTCCATGTCATTAGTCATTATAAAATGATGTGCAAATGCCCGGGCTGCCTATTGTAATCTGGAACAAAAACACTGATCAGTTAACAACAATATAAAGCATAAAAGATTATGGACAGAAGTAAAATGTAAAGCATGAAAGATTATGGACAAAGATGAAACGTAAATACCATGAAAGATGTAATATATATACACGTGAATGACTATGGCACAATGAACGTAAATAAATGAAGCATGAAACTATACAGTAATACACAAAACCTCAGCGTGTGCAGGGGCCCTCTGCACAAACCTCGGACAACAACTATCAACCACGAATTACGCTGATAAACAGAGTCTTCTCATATATTCAAAATGCAGTCATAACAATGGAAAAAGTGTTACGGCACAGTGGCTTTCTTTACAGCAGAATTACATTACAAGAACTAACTATTATGCGTATGAGAACGCATTATTTATAACAGAGGGTGATATAACTAATTCCCTAAAGTCTGCGCTGATAGAAGACACGTGAACAACCACGTCCAGAAATCTAGCATCATGGCTGCCGTGAAGATTAAATCTATGGAAAGTGGCTGTTGGATTTGGCTTATGGAGTCGTTTACAGGTGTTGATATGTCTCCTGTGATTTAGAAACGGCCACGCAAGTCTTCACGTGATGAAAAACAGAGTTCTGTCACCGTGGGACTCTACGGTTGACCACCACTTGGCCACCTTTGACCACAGCCTTCTTAGGTGAATTCGACTGAGCCAATAGGACTCGATCCATGTCCATATCATTTCCAACTTGCCCATGTGGCTCGATTTGCTTGAAGACACCTGAAATATAGACTTTAACAAAATGGCTGCGGAAAGTTGCAGCAGCTGCGGAAAGTGACAAGATTCCACAGCTAAATGAGCAAAAATCTAATTCAAACAGCAGACACAAAACATAGTTAAAAACCATTTTAAATGCTCTTTTATGATTAATATGCAATGATATTGATAGCTTAGGAGGACCAGGTAAATGGAAAAAGTCTAGAAAGGTGTATAGGAAAGATGCAGATTTGAGACTCAACATACCCCCACTGTGAAGGTGTTGCATGTCCTCATGCAACCAAAATTTTGATCATCCTCTTTCAATTCATATGCCTTGATACTTCAGCCAGTACATCCAGTCCTCTCCTTCTCTTCCTTGGTGCTGCTAATATCTTGGGCTTCTTCATCAAGCATCTGAATTTGATATTAACCAGTGCTCTACTTAACTTCTGGCATTTCTTCTTCAATTTCCTGTTCTTTTTCTGCCACAGTCCCAGATGTAGCATGGTATTGTCATGAATGATCTTGTCCAATTTTCTTTGTTCCTTTAATGCCTCATTTTCATTTTTAATGTGTCTATTTAAAACCTCCAACTCAAAGACTTCTTGTTTCAATGATTGGACTAGATCTTCTTGTGCTGTGTGAGGCTGAGTGGATGAAGTGTTGGGACCCGTGGCTGCTCTTTCTAAAGATTCTATATAATCATACACTTCTTGCTGCTTTGGGTCTATCTCGGGTGTCGTTTTCATTGGGCTGTCCCCAAAATGCCGTGGAGGAGAATTGTCTTCAAAATCTAGCTGAAAAGGGCTCATGTCAACGTCTTGAGGATGAGATGGACTATGTTCAATGTCTGATTGAGAATGAGATGGAATATGGCCAGCTGGAGTTTGTTCAGGTGTTACTTCTCCCAAATCAATAAAATGGGGTCCTTTTGTTTGTGTTTTTCTCAACTTCCCTTTAAGCCTGCTGCTTCTTCTTACATACTGTGGACTACTATCTTTTCCCTTTTGTTTTTCTTTTCCCCTCTTTTTGGCCATAGATGACTGTTCCTGAAGGTGAACTAGTCTCTCAGATAACACTTGATGATCTTCTTCTGAGGAAGGGGTTTGATGCACAACCTCAATGCTTCTTTCCTCTTTTGATTTTATTGGCTTTTTACCCTTGGTTTCTTCCTTCCTCCTTTTTGACAGTATTTCTTCTCTACTAGTTCTTTCAACTGTATTAGTAGGAGTGCTTTGAGTTTTATCATTTTTTCTCTTTCTTCTACTTCTTTTTGATGTACTTCCTTCAGGAATTTCTTGAGGTTCTTCAAAGAAATTTCTAACTAAAAATTGCTCCCAGGTGTCCTTTTTCTCCTTTAATTGTTTTTCTACCAAAATTTTCACAAGACCATGGTGATACAAATGTGGTTCTACGTCCCCTAGATGCTTTTGGACGGTTACATACATCTTCTTCAAACTGTTTAATAAAAAGTATGGCAGATTGAGGGCCTGGTTGTCTAGGAAATTCATCAACAGTCGGGTATGATACATGTACATTGACCCAAAACGGCCCTCACAGGTGATAAATTTTTGAATAACTAACAGTAAACTGGCCCACTCTTCTTTTAAAGCATGAACAGGAATTCCCTTTTTAAAAATAGTTACATCCATACCTGGGTTACGTAGGATCACTCTCCAGGCTTCATCACTAATACTCTTGTTCTTGAACCAGCATTCACCTTCTTGAGGAAGTTCTGTAGCAGCTGCTATGGATGCCTCATTCACCGTAAATTTGAGGTCCCCAATCTCTACCTCCAGACCATTGAAAGACCTTGCAAAAGCTTTTGTCACCTCTTTATGGTAGCCTCTAAACTTTTGAATAAACCGAAGCCACTTTGCCTTTTTCAATATATCTCTGACTTGCGGATACCCTTCCATAAATTTGGGTCCTTCTGGTTCTGTTCTCAACAACTGACCCACCCTTCTTTCTACTCTTTAAAACTTGTCTGCGTGAGGAGGGTTAAACGGAGGTAAAATGGTTGAATTAGCATAAATGAGCACGGTTTATGAAAGAGACCAGTGACTGTAAGCGGATATCAGAGAATGGGTATACGGAATGTAGCGTAACAGAGAACAAAATGGGGTGAAGCGGAACAGAGAAGGGTTACGTGAGCACGGTGGAAATGCAGCCGTGAGATCAATAGAACAGTAGGAGGAGTAAAACGCATCCGGCAATATTTAAAATTGGGTGGCTGCAGAGTAGATGCAAGCACGTTTATGCAATGGCTACGGATTTTGTGCGGCTAAGAGAAGCCGTAGTCAAATCAACTACGTTTCTTAACTACAGGTGGAGTATCAACGTATAGCTGAACACTAATGAAGACCAGAGGCTTGATTATGAGGCCGTTTAGAAATGAATGCAAGGATTGTGGGGGAATCGTATAGAGATCGTGGGATGGCTATGGAGTTATCAACGCAATCATTGCATATAATGGAGCTATGGTTTATAACTATGTAAAAATGTGCTTGAATGCCATTTGAAATAAATTTTTACTCGTACCTTGGAATTCTTGCCATTTTTCATTGGTCTTCAATCAGTTGCTCCTCATTGATGTCTTTGAATGCCCCATGTCTTCATAATATGTCTTCATACCTGCATTTGATTTCATGATTGTGGAAATAACATCTGACTGTAAATTTTTGAAAAATAGAGAGGTGGCTGCAGAAACTGCTTCTGGCTGCGGAAACTGGTGTCGACTGCGGAAACTGACACAACAATTATTTGGGTGAATGGAGATGGATAGATGATAACTGTCTAAATGAAAATGGTCATGAAAGAAAATTTTATTGATGAAATGAAATGAAATAGATGAAATGGAGTAAAGTGAAATGAAGTGGAGTGTAATGAAGTGGAATGAAGTGGAATGAAATGGAGTGGGTTGTCATAAAACTTGTGAAATAAGAGAGAGAGAAAATCTTTTTTTGGAAAATATAGGGTGTCAGGTGCTCCTGATTTCACCCTACATTTTCTGTATAAAACTGCCAATCAGTGATTGGTTTTCAGGCTTATACAAAAAAAAATTATTTTATTTTATTTTATTTATTTATTTATTATTATTATTATTATTTTTTTTTACTTGAAACTGAAAATAACAAAGGCTAGGCTGGTGGAGAAGAAGGATTCTTCTTCACTAGCCTTATTGCAGAATTATCTTGAAACATTTTGACAAATTCCTCTTTTGAGAGTGGCTTATGATAGATCTTTAATCTGTGGCCATTCACAATAAGAGGAGTTTGAGATTCATCAATGGTCTCGATTCTTACCGCTCCATTGCTAAAGATCTTGTCAATCTCATATGGCCCAAGCCAATGAGTCTGAAATTTTCCTTTAAAATCTTTAAACTTGGAATCAAATAGCAATGCCCAATCTCCTTCTTGAAACTTCTTCTCTTTGATGTATTTGTCCTGCCATTTAGCTCTTTGATATTGAACTAGATCAGTTCTTAGAATTGCCTCTTGTTTGATCTCATCTAGCTCATTCAACTGCTCCATTCTATGCTTTTGGGCTTCTGATAGATCCATCCCCAACCGAACTGCCATCTTGAAGGTTTTGACTTGGAACTCAATGGGGAGCAGGACTTCTTTCCCATAAACAAGTTCATAGGGAGAATGTCCTGTTGTATTTCTCCATGTAGTTCTATAGGCCCACAAGGCTTCAGGAAGCCTTTCCGCCCAATCTCTTTTGTGAAGATGAACAGTTTTGGTGATGATATTTTCAAGAACTTTGTTTGTAGACTCCACTTGACCATTTGCTTGCGGATGGTAAGGAGTAGATTTTTTGTGCTTGATTTTGTATTCTTCGATCAGCGTCTCCACCAAGTTGGATGTGAATTGGCTTCCCTGCTCTGTCACAATTTCTCTTGGAACACCAAAGCGAGTAAAAATATCCTCATAAAGAAAATTAACAACTGAATTTTCAGTAGCAGACACTAATGCTTTAGCTTCTACCCATTTAGTAACATAATCAGTACAAACCAATATATACTTTTTTTGCTTAGATGGTGGGTTAATAGGTCCAATGAAATCTAAAGCCCATTTCTCAAAGGGTTCGATGAGTACCTATGGTTGCAATGGCATTTCATTTGAAAGGGTAGGTTTCCCTACTCTTTGGCAGCTGTCACACCTTTTGACATATTGTTTTGCATCTTTGAAGAGGGAAGGCCAATAATATCCTAAAGAGAGGATTTTATAGGTCGTCCTTTTGTCTGCAAAGTGTCCACCGCATGGTTCATCATGACATGCCTTAAGGATATCAGGCATCTCATCTTCCCTGACACATCTTCTGATCACAAGATCTGGCCCTGTTTTAAACAATTCGTTAGAAATCCATGAATATTTTTAACTCTCCTGAATAATTTTTCGTTTTTCACTTGGAAATAAATGTGAAGGCAGTTTCCCTGTAACCAAATAGTTAGCAATATCTGCATACCAAGGAGTCTTAATAGTTACCGCAAACAAGTATTCATCAGGAAACTTATCCTCTACAGGAGAATCTTCTTTAGTATTCTGAATCCTAGACAAGAAATCAGCTACTGTATTCTGTTTTCCTGGTCTATCCAACACAGTAATATTGAATTCTTGCAAAATTAAGAGCCATCTTATCACTCTGCCATTAGTAACAGGTTTGTTCATTAAATATCTAATTGCAGAATGGTCAGTATGAATAAAAGTTTCATAGCCTGTTATATAATGTCTAAACTTATTGATTGCATGAACAACAACTAAAAACTCTTTTTCAGTCACAGTATAGTTTAACTCTGTGGGAGTCAAATTTTTATTGGTATAATAAATGGCATAAGGAACTAAATCTTTTTGACCCAACACAGCTCCTAGAGTTGTATCTGAAGCATCCGTAGAAATATGGAAAGGGAGTTTCCAATTTGGTTCTCTCAAGATAGGTGCTTCAGATATTCTTGTTTTCAAAGTTTCAAAGGCTGATTGACAATCAGGATCCCATTTAAATTCACAGTCTTTTGTAAGCAATTTGAAGAGTGGAGATGCTATTTTAGTAAAGTTTTCTATAAATCTTCTATAGTAACCAGTAAATCCCAGAAAACTTCTAACATCTCTTTGACAATTTGGAATAGGTAACTTGGAGATGACTTCAACTTTTGATCTATCAACCTTAATCCCATCTCCCGAAATATGATGCCCCAAAACAATCCCTTCAGTAAACATCATAAAGCATTTTTCATGGCTTAATGAAAGGTTTGTTTCTTTACATATTATAAGAACTTTTTCCAAATTTTCTAATGCCTCTTCAAATGAATTACCATAAAATGTAAAATCATCCATATAAACCTCTACACAATCATGGATTAGATCAGAAAAAATTCCTAGTACTGCTCTTTGGAATGTTGCAGGTGCATTACATAACCCAAAAGGAAGTACTCAGTAGGCAAAAGTTCCCCATGGACAAGTAAATGTGGTCTTATCTTGATCTTCAGGTGCTACCTGAATTTGATTATAGCCACTAAAACCATCCAAAAATGAAAAGTACTTTTTACCCGCTAATGTATCTAATACCTGATCAATAAAAGGCAAAGGAAAGTGATCCTTCAAAGTTGCTTTGTTCAATTCCCTGTAATCAATGCATACCCTCCATTTACCATTATTTTTAGGTACTATAACCAAAGGAGAAACCCATCGGCTATCTGAAATTGGATAAATGAAGTTTACATTGAGAAGTTTTTGGAGCTCTTCCTTCACTATCTCCCTAAGATTTGGATTCATCCTTCTTTGAGGTTGTCTGATTGGTCTACAGTTTTCCTCAATATAGATATGATGGATGCAAGTCTTAGGATCAATACCCTTCATGTCAGTATACTCCCATGCAAATGCAGTAGAATGTTTTTGCAAGATTCTGGCTAGTTCTTCTTGTTGTGACTTCTCCAAATGTTTGTTGATATTCAATGTTTTTTCTGGAAAAATCTCAATAGCAGAATTACCAAACTCTTCCATAGAGTAAAGAGACATTTGTCTTGATGATAAATATTCTATGTCGGATTCCAACTGAAATTGTGTGGGGTCATATTCTGAAGATGTCTCAAAATTTTCTAATGTGTTCAGAATTTGACTATCCTCACTGATTTCAGAAATGGTAAAGACAGGTTGTATAGTGTCCTCATCATCAACCCATTCATTGTCTCCTACTTCTATGATTTATTTTGCTGGAGGATATAAATTGAATTTATTTGTCGAATTACCATTAGAAATGTACATATCCCTAGATCTACAACTAATGAAAGCATCAGCTGTGGCTAGCCAAGGTCTTCCTAAGATAAGTGGGTGCCCTCCTAGATTACTCTTGGGAGTCAAAATCATAAAATCTACCGGATATTCCCAAGAATCTAAGGAGACTGAAATATCTTCTAATACACCATTTGGTTTAATAATTGATCAATCTGCAAGTTGCAGTAAAGTAGGTGTAAAAAGAAGGTTAGGAAGTTTTAGCTGGTCCATAGTCTGTCTACTCATAATGTTGATAGCAGCCCCTAAGTCAATCAATGTATTTGGAATTTCCATCCCATTTATATGTGTCTTGACAATTGGACTACCTGGATCTACATACTTCTGCATGGTAATTTTTCCCATCATGATATCTGCAATTTTTCCTACCAGGTGGATTCTTCTTGTATCTCTTAGTTTCCTTCCTGGTATTTTGAGACTCAACTCCTTTATTGTTTTTGCTAGAATAGGAATCTCTCTAATGGCTTGTAGCAAGGGAATATTGATACAAACATTCTTTAATTCATCTAGAAAATCATAGTTAGGAAACAAGATTTGTTTTTCCACCCCTTTATCAATTTGTAATCTTTCAGGGAAAGGAGGTGTGGATGAAGATGCAGGTTGCTCAACTATAGGAGTTGTGGGTGTTAACTTTTCTTTCTCTTTTTGAATGTTCGAGTTTTGAAGAGATGTTTCCTCAGAATCCTTATTGGCTTTAAGAGAGTCCTCCTCAGAGGTATCTTGCTCTTGGACATCTATAGAAGGTTTTTCTAAAACTCTACCAGACCTGAGTTGTACATCATTGAGAGGAACAATCATATATGTAGGAAATTGTTGTCCTTCTATCATGTAAGTATTCTGAGGATTTTTATTGTTAGGATTTGGCAATGGCTGAGCTGGAAGTTGATTTGTCTTTTGTTGGTATGGGAGCATGAGTTGAGGATTTGGATTTTGTTGAGAAGGTTGTTGTTGTGGAAATGGAAATGAAAGCTGTGGATTTGGGTTTGGAAGTTGTGGAGCTTGTTGATTTTGAAAATATGGAGGATATTGATAAAATTGAGCAAATCTCCCATAAGGATTTTGCATACCTTGTACCCATGACTGATATGGATTTTGAGGTTGGGGCCAAGGTTGTTGCCAAGGATTCCAATTTGGTGGGGGTTGAAAATTCATAGGGTTGTTAAACCCTTGAGTTTGTTGCCCCTGACAAGGTCTTCTTGCAACAAAACAGAGAGATTCTACTGAATTTGGATCTTCTTGAAAGACAGCTTTGAGTCCAGGAATTGAAGGACAATCCTTGGTCTCATGATTCTCTAAGCAAATCATACATGTTTCTACAACTTTTGCATCCAAGGGACATTCCCTTAAAGCATGTTTCTTCCTACATTTTGGACAAAATATGGCTAGAGCATCTGTTTCTGCTTTCTGCTTGTTTTGGATCTTAAGGGTGTCTAGTTGTTCACTAAGGCTCCCTAAGATATCAGTTTTGAATTCATCAAGCATATTGCCGATCTCTGCCCTACTTACTGATCCAGTTGCAGATTTTTTAGCCCTGATAAGAGAAGGATCTCTAGGCCCTTTTCCTGTTTTATATTTTCCTCTTGAGAGATGGACACATAGTTATGTTATATCACGAAGTGGAAGTTGAGAAATTTCTCCTTTCCCCATCATGTTTAAAATATCTATCCATTCATCTCTAATGGCTTTTAATATGAGGGATTTCAAATTTTCTTCATCTAAGTTGCTCATCTTTTCTCTTTTTAAGTTGTATTGAAATATTTCAAGTAAATCTTCCAAATTTTCATCTTCTTTTTGCATCATTTTGAATACCTCATCCTTGTGATTGGTGGGCATACAATAGTCTAAGTATCTATCCAAAAATGTTTGTTTCATATCATTCCAAGTCCTAATAGATTGAGTGGCTAATCCCATGAACCATTTCAAAGCAGCTCTCTTCAATGTTGAAGGAAACAGTTTGAGTTTTTGAGAGTCTTCCATATAGTCATAAGTTCGGCACACAACTTCAAACTCAAACAGAAATGTTTCAGGATCCTCACTTCGCAATCCATAAAATTTGGGGAGGACAGATGGTGAGATGTTTTTCATTGTTGTATGAGTTTCCTCATCAACTATAGGGAATCCAAACAAGTTGTCTCCTTCCCTATTTCTTCCATTATTACCTTCACCTCCACCATTGTTGTCTCCATTGTTTCCTCCTCCTCTACCTCTACCTCTAAATCCATCTATTATTTCCGCTGCCATGATAGTTTCTTTAGAGTCCTCAAAGTCCTTTGGTTCTTCTATCAAGGGAGGATGAGAGGGAGTCTCTTCCTTTTCTTCTTCAGGTGATTCTACTTCTTTGATTACAATATACTCTCTTGTAGAAGTAAAGAAAGGGTCCTTTTCTAAATGAGATTTAGTAGGTGGTATAGGAGAATCCTCTAATTCAGCTGCTCCTTGAATTCCAAGAATATTAAGGCTAGGGGTAGATGGTGGTGAATCTTGTCTATGCCTTGAAGAAGATGGAGTTGTGAAAATCGAACTCTTGGCTCTAGCTATAAACCTTCCCCTAGAATCTCTTGCTCTATGCATGTCATTTTTATTATATTTTTTTTTAAGTTGGGCTAATAATTCTCTTTCTGATCTTCCAGGTCACACTAGGTGCAAGAAGAGAGCATACTTAAGAAATTATCGAACCAATAACTCTCTTTTCTGATCCTCCAGATCACACTAGGTGCAAGAGGAGAGCATACTTCAAGAAGTTATCAAGTTTTCCCTTCTTTTTATTGTTTTTTTTTTAAGAAATTGGCTACCTAGTTACACTTCCCCGGCAACGGCGCCAAAATGTTTGGTCAATTTAGTGTGTCCTAAATTGCTACATTAATTTGTCAATCCAGGATTCGTAAGCTGACAAAGTGTGGCTCACTATATGTGCAAGATAACCTATCTCTTACTTTTTGTCGTTTTTGGTTTTTTTTTCTTTTTATCTTGGTTGGTTTCCTAATGTGAGATGGAAATTCTAAAAGACAAGTATGGTTATGATTGTTCAAGGCAATGATGTCCTTTATAATGATTTACCAAACTTCAAACTTCAAAATGATTTTGAAACATACAATGACAAAATTAGTTCCTAAAAGGAAATGAAAATGTGCCACTATTCTAGTTAAACAAACAGTGAACTATTGATCATGAAAACTATTACCCTTGCTGCTGTCTAAACACAAAAGAAACTGTACTCAAAGAAAAGATTGCAAGTAAAGTAAAACTAAAATCAAATTACATCAACTCATATTCTAACCCCTCACCATTAGTCTCGCTATGGCTTTCGGAGGTGTTACAGGTCAAAATACCTCCTTATCGGCTCAAGAGGGGAAGAGAAATATGGAAGAAGTACAAAGACCTAAGTAAAACCTATTTCTCATTGCAATTTTCCTTATGTGTAACGTAACAAGAGCATTATAATCACAGTGCGTACATTGGCCGCGCAGTGACCTAGGTGGAAACACGCTCTGTTTACACTGAAGGGAAGCGTTACCCGTGTTTTAAGTTTGAATTGGGAAAAGAGCGTGGAGAATGATTTGAATCTCTGACTTTCCCTCACAAAGGAGTCAGTTCACAAAGGAAACTGCAGAAGAACCAGTTCATTATTGGTCATTGCCATAGAAGACTAAACTCCAAAAGAGGCAAAAGCATGGAGATCAAAGAAACATCTAAGTTTTTTCCATTCCAAACTAGTGGAAAGAGAAGGGCAACAATGGCTTTCTCCCTCTCCTATAAGAAGGAGCTGAAGGCTCTTAATTGAAGGTCGAAGGATTGCTCAAAGTTCTTGCATACTTGTGGAATAGAGAATAGTGTGACATTGTGAAGGCCAAGAGTCAAAGAGGCTCCTAGATAGTTTTTTGACTTGGACTTCTTCACTAGAGAGAGAAGAGAGATTGGGAGACTGAGGAGGGCTTGGTACAACCGATGGTTGTAATCCTCCTTCTTAAAAAATCAATAGAACTGTGTTCGTTTTGTCCATTCAATGCTTAATGTTATTATTGTTGTTTCAATATTTACTTAGTATGATATGAATGGCTCAGATGTGTATAATCTAGATGTTTATTGTTGATTTAATTGATAGAATACTTGTTATATTAGAAATTACGCAGGTGCTTTGACTGATTGCAGGTCTCGGATTTGGAGCCGGCGAAGAAGGACTCTTACTTTGCTGCACAGCGTTCTCCAAGAGATTACAAGACCGTCAAAGAGGTAATTCTCTATTTATATTCCTTCAAGTTATTTCAAGCTAATATGAACATACTCATGCCATCTTTGTGAACAGCATAGCTAATCTTACTGTCTGCCTCGGGCACCGGAAAGCCCTGAGAGGGATATACGAAAACCAACCACCCAAGCAGTTTACCCTATAGCAGAATTGGCGACTCCACTAGGGAGTGTCCCCATAGTTTCCGGACTATTTTTCCCTTTATTTCTTCTCTCCTCTGTTCAGTATCCTTCCGACCATTTTTTGATGCCCAGTAGACATACCAAACGCTTGCAGAGTTCAACCCTGTTCCTGTCTAGCCAACTGAAGAGATTTTCCCTGGTTAACGCGACCTATGCAGTTCATCCAGTGCGTTATAACGCGGTCTAGGCTTAAATACAGTGCGTTATAACGCTGTATTTTCTCACAGACAGAGCGTTACTCAGCCAAAAACCCTGCTGTTCACTACTGTGACTGTGTTTTAGCTGTAGAGTTTTTTGGCCACCAGTACCTTTCACAGACTGAATCCCTGTGCTTGTCTGCTAAAGCTGGCATTGATTATTTGTTTCTCTTATTTAGTTAGTGTGCAAAGCATTTAATTTTTTAAAGAGAAATTTTTTTATTTTTTTTTTCTGCATTTAGCTGAGTTTATTCTGAAAGTTTAGTTCACAGACTGTTAAAGAGGTAGATAGAAGTCTGAATCTTGAAAGTTGAGCTGTGTTATTTACATGTTGGTGCATGGATGATTGAAAAAGAAACCTCTCCTTGTAGAAACACTTTTCATTGAAGTTAATATTTAGAGCATGTTTTGCATGGTTTCTTGAGTCTGCGTCTCACTATACTTCATACGTCCATTTCCCCTCCGCAAGACTAATAACAAAGTACACTAAAAACAAAGCGATAATAAAATCAATCTAATAACTCTTTTTG
The DNA here is from genome assembly GCA_034641835.2 of Pinus albicaulis. Lineage (NCBI taxonomy): Eukaryota > Viridiplantae > Streptophyta > Pinopsida > Pinales > Pinaceae > Pinus > Pinus albicaulis. Next base: position 1,321,038,717 of record CM076580.1, on the reverse strand, counting down.
AGCTCACACAAACAGTAGTTCAGGCTAGGATCTTGGGTTAGGAAAGTGAGAAAAATACCCAAGATCTCAAAACTTGAAAACTAGAGTCATTAACGAGTGAAATCCTGCTGCACTCACATTATTGGGACAGTTCCTTTACCGGAGTTCAGCACGAGACAACACTTGGGTGCACTAGAAGGTAGCCCGCCTTCGAGTGCATCCTATGGGTGTGTTATATATTGGGGTTCCCTTCGGGGATGTCGAAACTAGATCGGGGATCTAGGTATTCTGCCCATATAGCACACTGTCCTTGACCGTGGACCCCCCTGATGATGTCTGTGATTTGAGGTATCCTTAGTGGCCATAATTTTAGGGACTTACACAAGGTGACTGGGACGGGCTGTCCTGGTACCTGAAACAGACGGACCCACTCTGTCTTCGGTCTTTAGGAGGGTACTTGTCTTCACGAGAGTGCTTACACCTATCGTCTGAGGTTCGGGCGAAGCTCTAGAGTGACCGTAACTGTACTTTCGACCAACCCTCTCTGTATGCTATTGTGATACTAGATTTCATCACCAGTGAACGGTAGTACTCAGACAGGGCACCCTATTCTGGCTGCTTGCTGATTGATTTTAGAGAGTCTTTTCTTTTTAGTAAGTGTGTGGTTACTGTCACTTGAGACTTCATAATATATCACATTTTAATAAAATTTGTTAAAATTAAACCGGTCACCGTGGCGTCCCCTGACCCACGCCGTCTGTCTCGACGACAACAAGGTCTACCTCCTCTCACTCTAGAGGAAAGATTGAACCTTGGTGAACCCGGGCCTTCTACGGAAGAGCAGTCTCCTCTGACTAATCTGGATTATCACATAGACCCTTATCAGCCGGAACTCCCGGAGGACCCTTTCACTGAAGGCGTTGTACCTAATTACAATCCTCCGCTCACTGATCCGTTAGGACCTGTGATAATCCATATTCCACCGCGCCAAGATATGTCTGCGGCAACACCAACATCTATTTCTCCACCGGTATCCACAGGGTCGATACCAATGGCAACCATTCCTGGTTCGCCATCATCCTCCCCGCCGGTGGTCAGTTCTATGCCATTACTGGGTAACCCCAGTAGTCAACATATGCCTACCCCCAACCCTATGGTCAACACAACTGTCAGTAGTTTACCAAACCCTTTGGCATCTACTCCTACCGTGACCACGTTGGGGACCACGGTAGCTCCTCCCACGAGCACGACTACTTCGGTGCCCTTTAGCAACCCTTTCGGTTGGAACCCTCTGTTGAGTTCAAACCCCCTGGCCACTATGCCAGGGGGCAGTGTTGTCAGTACACAGGTAGCAGGGAATATTTCTCTTCCTATGCAATCCTTAGGACAAATGGGACAACCCATTTTAAATACTATCCCCTTAAGTGGTTCAAACATAGGCGTAGGATCTATACCGTTGCCAAATTATGCAAATACTAGTATGCCTCCGGGAAACTCTATTGCATCCATTTGGACTAACCAACCCCAACCTCCGTCTGGAGTGGGAGGGCACTTTTACGCTAGGGGCAACCAACCATTTGCCCCTCAATACACTATGCCCTATGGACAACAACCGTATGTTCCTACTCCTCCACCTATGGGAGGTTTTTATCAAAGTCCCACTTACCCTTCGGGTAACACATGGATGGGGGGACCCTATGGTCCAAGTAGTCAGCCCATACTGCCTTGGTTAGACTCGGGGGAAAATCCACAATTGCCTTTCTTGGCAGCTTTGGACATACCCGACATCCATAAGCTGACAAACGACCCCATCAACCACAACTCGCTTTGGCCTCCTATACCGCATAAGATTTCTTCAGATATCCCGAAGTTCGACGGAAGCATGGGGACGACCCGGCCGCACACATCACTACCTTCCATTTGTGGTCCATATCCAATTCAATGGTAGATGATAGTGTCCGACTTCGACTGTTTTCCCGCACCCTTACAGGCAATGCCGCCAAGTGGTACATTGAATTACCACGCGCCACCATCAATACGTTTGGCGCTTTAGCGACGGAGTTCTTAAAGAACTTTCAACTACCAATTAGAGTGGAAACCGGCACAGAATTGTTAACATCACTACGCCAAGACACCGCCACCCACATCTCCGACCATATTCATGAATGGAGACGTAGGAGGAGGCTTGTCAAAGCGCCAATACCGGACCATCTCTTAGCCAATTGGTTTTGCAAGTCCCTTTTACCCCATATCTCTAAAGACATTGGCCTTTCTGGTGTGGTGACAGAAGATCAATGTATTCGTCGTGCCCAGCACCTGGATTTAATCTATTCACAATCCGGCACGCTTTACGATTTGCTCCCCCATGCCCCTGGTAACCCGAACCCTCCGGCTACTAAGAAAACCGGAGCTCATGCCGATGGTCTCGTTGGCGCGATCTCTGGTGTAGCCACCAATCAGTCTCGGGGGAAAACCTCCCAGCCATCCTCGGCTGCCACCACCCCCCATCAAACGACTCCTCTCCCTTCCGCTGAGGTAAATTCGGTGCAAACCTCACAAAAACCCAACGAGAAAAATAGGAAGAATAAGAAGAAAACATCTTCTTCGGAAGAGCAGTCGAATAATCAGCATAACTCTAATCAGAAAAATGCTGCTAATGAAAAAGGAAAGGATAAACCCATGAGATTTCCTTGTAAAATCTGTGCGGAGGACCACTTGACATACAAATGTCCTCGGTTGCAGGAATGCACTGATTTTATTGCTAACAAGGATTCTGGGAGAACACCTGCCGTTCTTCACAATCCTTTCCCCAATCAACAACAGCAACATCAACATATGGTTGACAACCCGCCACAACCCCATCAACGGGGCAATGGTGGTTCGTATCCTTCCGGCGAAGGACCATCTGCCATTTATGGCATCGAGAGTATTGACCTTCAAACTCACGCCAAGCTTTATGGAACTCCTACCATAGATGCTCAGGAACCTGGAACTAGTTCCAATCCACCGCCGCCCAACGATTTGCATATCGAAAGGCCTACTGTTGAACCTGTAATTCGTCCCCCTAAAGGGACACTTCGACGCACGACTCATAATACCTCTGCACGTGTAGCCCAAAACTACAATATTGTAGAAGATTTGGCGCAGGCACCGTCAGCTATGTCTGCACTTGAAGTATTACAAACCTGTCCAGCACAAAGGAAAGCCTTGCTTTCGGCCATTGGCGGAATAGACCCCCAAGATTCCACGCTAGCAATCTTTGATATGGAAAAGGCTAAACCTCGCCTCTCACATCAACTCACATTCCAGGTGCAAGTTGTGTCGAAAGGGAGACCCATCCATCGCACTGTCATAGACGAAGGTGCTTCGACCTGCGTTATGTCACAAGCTTGCTGGCTGAATTTAGGTTCTCCTACTCTAACCCCGCCATCGAATTCCCTGAAAGCTTTCGATGGCCACACGTTCCTACCCAAAGGATACCTTGCTAGCTTTCCCGTCACTCTGGGTGGGAAAACGGTAAACATGGACGTTGAAGTCGTAGAGCGTCATCTCGACTATAATCTATTGCTCGGTCGCAGTTGGTCTTATGCTATGACCGCCATCGTGTCTTCGGTCTTCCGACTCATCCTATTTCCATTGGATGGGAGAATAGTCACGGTCGATCATCTATCCTTCTGCACCCCCGATTATTCCACTTTACCAAGTAGCTCGGTACCCCTAACAGGAGGTGTCCCTGACTCTTACGTCAGTATCGGTACCGGTCTTCTGAAGGCATCTTCCCTACTGGGTTGTTTTCCTCTACCGCCGCCTCAGATCCCAAACATGGTTGCAATGATATCCACCTCTTCGGATGGCTCTATCGACTCATGGATCCTTTCGGCACCTTCAGAAATTGATTCCTATGGAGATCAGATGCCGCTTTCGCCGGTTGAGTTGGCTTACCAAGCCATCCAAATCGCATCTGAACCCTCCACTGATATGGTTTCGACCACAGGTACAACCCTCTCTCCCATAACAGTTCTCTCTAAGGATCTCCTCAATGAAGTCTGGCCTACAGATGAAGCTATTCGAGAGATCATGTCATTAGAAGAACGACCTTGGGGAGAGTTCCACCATCGCGCTTCGACGATTGATTCGGAGGCGATAAAAACTGAAATCCCGTCTTTTGACCAACCTGAGATCGTTCCCTCCTCTTATACGACTGTCCACACTATCGATTCGGAAGGGAACATGGGTAATCTTTCCAAGACACTGCTCATTGATATCTCGGTCAAAACGGGTATCGTGGAAAATATTCAGATTGGAGCCGACTGCAATCCTGAGTAAATTGCGTCCTTCACATCTCTTTGATATCTCGGTCAAAACGGGTATCGTGGAAAATATTCAGATTGGAGCCGACTGCAATCCTGAGGAAATTGCGTGCTTCACATCTCTTTTTAAAGAATTCCGCGATGTGTTTGCTTGGTCTCACAAGAAAATTCCCGACATAGATCCTTCTATTGACGAGAAAGAGATCAAGAAATTTCGAGCATTCTTTTTACGGTATTTTTCTCGCTCGTTAATCCGAAAAACCTCGAGTCCTCTTCGTCGGGCTCGTTAAACTTACACGACGAAGCTTTGAGCATTCTTTTTATGGTATTTTTCTTGCTCGTTAATCCGAAAAACCTCGAGTTCTCTTCTTCGGACTCGTTAAACTTACACGAAGTTGGCATCGAGCATTCTTTTTATGGTAGTTTTCTTGCTCGTTAATCCGAAAAACCTCGATTTCTCTTCTTCGGGCTCGTTAAACTTACACGAAGTTGGCATCGAGCGTTCTTTTTGTGGTCTTTTCTTGCTCGTTAATCTGAAAAACCTAGAGTTTTCTTCTTCAGACTCGTTAAAACTATGGAGAAGTACTGAGCATTCTTTTTAGGAATCTTTTTCTCGCTCATAAAACTGAAAAAATCCCCGAGTCACCTTTGTCAGGCTCGTTAAACTACTGAGACAAAGAACAAGGAGCCATTCTTTTCCTCTTTTTCAAAGCTCTTTAAACAGAAAAAGTAAATCGAGTTTTCTCCGCGTGACTCGTTAAAATTTCACGGAGGTATCGAGTTTTCTCCGCGTGACTCGTTAAAATTTCACGGAGGTACCGAGTTTTCTTTGTTGGACTCGTTAAAATTTCACAAAGAAGTTTGAGTTTACTTCATCTCCTCGTACTCATAACAAAATGAGGTATACGTCCATTGAACATAGATTTCTCACTTTTCCGGATTCGATGGACTAACTTACGGAAAATGAACTGTTTCGGGCTTACTATTACCCCTTTGCCGTGCCCGGTTATCAAGACATGACAAAGGTACCCCAATGGAGTCGTCTTTTACGACATTTTTCAGACTCTCTAAATATGAAAAATTCACCGAGTTTTCTCATCTGGACTCGTTAAACCTAATCAGACAAGACATGGAGTTGTCTTTTACGACATTTTTCAGACTCTCTAAACATGAAAAATTCACCGAGTTTTCTCATCTGGAATCGTTAAATCTAATCAGATGGGGCACAGAGTTGTCTTTCCTGACATTTTTCAGACTCTCTAAACATGAAAAATTCACCGAGTTTACTCGTCTGGACTCGTTAAACTTAATCAGACGGGGAAAAATTTGGACAAAATGGATACTACCTCTGTTACATTTTCAAAAAAGGTCGATTTGGCAGCAAAATTATTGAACATGGCACTTCCCAGAAAACTCTTTCGCAGTTAGCCGAACCCTACCATCTATGAGTATTAGCCTTCATTTCCCAGTGTCCCTGCACCGGTAAAATCCTAACACACTCTTTGGTGTTCAACACGCTTCAGCTGCCTAGTACCCCGCTAGAGTGCCTTCTATTGTTCAAGCAGATCTCGCTATCTACTGCTCCTGTTATCAACCAAACCGTTCATTATGCCAGAAATTATTTATCGTCTGACGTTCCCATTTACTCTTCCTTATCTCAAATCATAAACAAAATCATTTGGTTTCTATTTCGTGTTGACTGATGTAGGATGCCTCAGTGCCTACCTCTCAACAGATCACTTCCTATCGACTTCAACACCTTATCTAGGAAGTTGATCCAGAAACACATCAGTACCCAGATACTTGCAGACATCAGTGGCAGGTAGTCTTGTGTTTGATCAAGGGTCTTCATCATTGGCTCTTGGTCAAATGATTCTATGAGTGTTCGACTTCAACTCCTTTTATTCACACTCGCTAGATTGTACCGGGCATCTTAGGGACCATCATCATTATCGGTGGCCACCTTCGCGTCTGTTAACAGTTTTCATTATTGACTGGTAATCAGACGATTTCTCACATGTTCGACGACAACTCCCTCATTCACATGTTGAGAAATATGCAATTTAAGTGAATCGGTGGTCAAGACCTTGGGGCAAAGGTTACATCATTAAAGTTGTGTTCCCTTCCCCAAGCTGCGATATTGTTTATGGAGACAGCTTCTTCAGCCTGATCCTGTTATGACAGACACTTCCACATTGTGCCTATTGGTGGATAGATTCTTCATATCTCTATTCTAGAGAAATCATGTTGTTTAAAGCTATTGAGCATGGGACATGCCCGACTCTAGGCAAATACTATATTTTCTGACATATGTTGTTGTTTCAGGTTTTCCTCAGTCTTTCAATCTCTCTCTCTCTACAAATTATAAAGTATTTTGGCCATCGTCTTCGTCTCTGACCTCACACTTTAGGGGGCATCTGTTACAGGTCAAAATACCTCCTCATCAGCTCAGAGGGGAAGACAAATATGGAAGAAGTACAAAGACCTAAGTTAAACCTATTTCTGCCAGGGTAACGCCTATGAATAACAGAACAAGTGCGTTATAACGCAGGCAAGCAGTGCATTGGCCGCGTTAGTGACTAGGGCAACGCTCTGTTTACACTGAAGGGAAGCGTTACCCGTGTTTTAAGTTTGAATTGGGAAAAGAGCGCGGAGAATGATTTGAATCTCCGACTTTCCCTCACAAAGGAGTCAATTCACAAAGGAAACTGCAGAAGCACCAGTTCATTATTGGTCATTGCCATAGAAGACTGAACTCCAAAAGAGGCAAAAGCATGGAGATCAAAGAAACATCTAAGTTTTTTCCATTCCAAACTAGTGGAAAGAGAAGGGCAACAATGGCTTTCTCCCTCTCCTATAAGAAGGAGCTGAAGGCTCTTAATTGAAGGTCGAAGGATTGCTCAAAAGTTCTTGCATACTTGTGGAATAGAGAATAGTGTGACATTATGAAGGCCAAGAGTCAAAGAGGCTCCTAGAGAGTTTGTTGACTTGGACTTCTTCACTAGAGAGAGAAGAGAGATTGGGAGATTGAGGAGGGCTTGGTACAACCGATGGTTGTAATCCTCCTTCTTGCAAAATCAATAGAACTGTGTTCGTTTTGTCCATTCAATGCTTAATGTTATTATTGTTGTTTCAATATTTACTTAGTATGATATGAATGGCTCAGATGTGTATAATATAGATGTTTATTGTTGATTTAATTGATAGAATACTTGTTATATTAGAAATTACGCGGGTGCTTTGACTGATTGCAGGTCTCGGATTTGGAGCCGGCGAAGAAGGACTCTTACTTTGCTGCACAACGTTCTCCAAGAGATTACAAAACCGTCAAAGAGGTAATTCTCTATTTGTATTCCTTCAAGTTATTTCAAGCTAATATGAACATACTCATGCCATCTTTGTGAACAGCATAGCTAATCTAACTGTCTGCCTCGGGCACCGCAAAGCCCTGAGAGGATATACGAAAACCAACCACCTGCGCCACTCCTAGCAGAGGTAATCATAAACAACTTGAGCAATCTGATATCTAATTTGCAGAAAAATAAACTAATATCAAATTACACACTCATACTTCAATCCCTCACCATTAGTCTCACTATGGCTTTCGGAGGTAACTGATAATGACATGAGAAATTTAATATATAACTTGCAGAAAAATAAACTAATATCAAACTACACACTCATACTTCAATCCCTCACCATTAGTCTCGCTATGGCTTTCGGAGGTAACTGATAATGACATGAGCAATTTAATATCTAACTTGCATAAAAATAAACTAATATCAAACTACACACTCATACTTCAATCCCTCACCATTAGTCTCGCTATGGCTTTCAGAGGTAACTGATAATGACATGAGCAGTTTAATATCTAATCTAACTAGTAAAGCAAATGTACAAAACTGAAATGAATAAAACAGTGCTGGAATTAAAAACTAAGAAAAAGAAATCAGCAGAAGGAAAAGATTGATTCCATGTCATTAGTCATTATAAAATGATGTGCAAATGCCTGGGCTGCCTATTGTAATCTGAAACAAAAACACTAATCAGTTAACAACAATATAAAGCATGAAAGATTATGGACAGAAGTAAAACGTAAAGCATGAAAGATTATGGACAAAGATGAAACATAAATACCATGAAAGATGTAATATATATACACGTGAATGACTATGGCACAATGAACGTAAGGAAATGAAGCATGAAACTATATAGTAATACACAAAACCTCGGCGTGTGCAGGGGCCCTCTGCACAAACCTCGGACAACAGCTATCAACCACGAATTACGCTGATAAACAGAGTCTTCTCATATATTCAAAATGCAGTCATAACAATGGAAAAAGTGTTACGGCACAGTGGCTTTCTTTATAGCAGAATTACATTACAAGAACTAACTATTATGCATATGAGAATGCATTATTTATAACAGAGGGTGATATAACTAATTCCCTAAAGTCTGCGCTGATAGAAGACACGTGAACAACCACGTCCAGAAATCTAGCATCATGGCTACCGTGAAGATTAAATCTATGGAAAGTGGCTGTTGGATTCAGCTTATGGAGCCGTTTACAGGTGTTGATATGTCTCCCGTGATTTAGAAACGGCCACGCAAGTCTTCACGTGATGAAAAACAGAGTTCTGTCACCGTGGGACTCTACGGTTGACCACCACTTGGCCACCTTTGACCACAGCCTTCTTAGGTGAATTCGACTGAGCCAATAGGACTCGATCCATGTCCATATCATTTCCAACTTGCCCATGTGGCTCGATTTGCTTGAAGACACCTGCAATATAGACTTTAACAAAATGGCTGCGGAAAGTTGCAGCAGCTGCGGAAAGTGACAAGATTCCGCAGCTAAATGAGCAAAAATCTAATTCAAACAACAGACACAAAACATAGTTAAAAACCATTTTAAATGCTCTTTTACAATTAATATGCAATGATATTGGTGACTTAGAAGGTCCAGGTAAATGGAAAAAGTCTAGAAAGGTGTATAGGGAAGATGCGGTATCTAGAGGGAACACATTACCTTGGGAGGCATTGATAGCTCATGATGTACTCACAAGCCCTCAGCTACATCTCAACCAAACTTGCCTTCATCCTCTCATCCTCCTCCCTCTACTCCTCTGTCTCCTCCTCAAGAAAACCTCCCTTCCTCTCCTTCTCTTGATGCATCAGGTGAAGAAGGAGTTGGCAATGAAGAATCAAGTGAAAATAAAGATGAGGGAGAAAATAAGTCAAACCAAGAAGAGAATGAGGGTAATGATGAGTTGAGCCCATAAGAGGCAGATTACGTGGAAACAAAGGATGTTGAAGAACATGAAGAGGATGAGAGTGGTGATGATGTAGAAGACAATGATGCGGCAGAAAATATAATGACTGATGATACCAATAGTGAAGATGAAGAATTTGATGACAACAAAAAGGATCTCAGCCATGATAAAGACACCACCAGTACCACCATCACACCTCTTTCATTCATATATTAGAGAGGGTCAAGGTCTGTGTTTGTTGCCTCCAAAAGGCAAGGGACCATGCCATCCACCTCAGATCAACCACTTGAAAAGGGTAAGAAACATGTAAAGTTAGAAGAGGAAGATCATGAGATTGAGAAGGAGTTTGAAATCATTCAAGTGGATAATGATGAAGAAAATGAAGCAAGGATTTCAAACTTGCTCCTCCAAGACAAAAATTCCAAAATCAGAGACTTGGAGGAAAATTTGGATAGGGCAAGGAGTGTCATTCATTTCTATGAGATGGAAAACAAGCAAATGAGTGCCGAACAGGCCATTTATGAGGCTAGAGCACTTAAAGCCCGAAAGGAAGCTCAAAGGGAACAGGTGAAACTAGAAGAATACATGGGCACTTATGAAGAGAGTGAGGATGAAGAAGGGCAAACTAGGAGGAGACCTAGAACCATGGGGCTGAAGAAGGCATTGGAAAAACAAAGGGAACAAGAATCAGCCCTAGCAGAACAACTTCCTCTCAATGAGCTCCTTGCACTGGAGATAGAACATGATCGGGAGTCATGGCTAGAGAGGGCAAACATACACCTAGAGCCCAAGTTAGAAAAGGCAAATAAGGACCTTGATCTACAAAGAAAAATGACTAAACATTATGACCTGAGGAATCAAGTTGCAAGGGAAAAACTCAAAAAGGCCCTCATTGAAATTCAAGCACTAAAAGGAGGAAAAGAACAAGCTAGCCTTGAATTCTTGGCTGATGATTCTATTCAAGCTTCTCAAAACCCATGAGGGAGACATCCACCAATTTTGAAGAAATTTGGACAAGTTTTTGTTTTTTGAGAATTTGGAGGCCTATAAGCGCAGCGCCACTGGTGCTACGCTTTTCCCTCAAGCATCCTCAAAGGGAAAAATTGGTTTTCTATGGCTAGTACAATATTCTCACCAAATTTCAGAGAATTTGGAGCATTTTTGACCCCTCAAAAGGTCAAAAAACACCTCATTTTTCACCTTTCTGCCTCCTTTTTAAACCTGGCGCTGTGCTCAGAGTAGTGTTGGGATTTTTGACAGGTTATAGGATCTGGATCAGGAAACCAAGAGTATTTTTAGAAAGTAGACTCATCAAGCTTTCCAACAGGCCATCACGGGGCAAATTTTGACAGCGGGAAGGTCCCCAAAACTTAGCTGTAACAGGACCTATTTTCTGCTGAAGATGGCGCTGCGCTTATGGAATTCACTGAGTGTTTTTGACCAAAAGTCAACAAAACACACTCATTTATTGAAAAATCATATTTTAGTGTTTTTTAAGGAAAATCACTTTGAAATTAGGTGCAAGAAGTTATTTTGGAATTTATTTCATGAGATATTTTGTGCCTTGGGCCTTGCATGGTCTCTTAGGCATAAATGACTTTTATGACTTGTTTTGACATTTTCAAACCCTAGTTAGGGTTTTTTCCCTCCTTTTCTGAATAAATAGAGCATGAGGGCTTCATTGTAAAATGTTGGCATTTGATTAGTTTTGAGAGAAATACATGGTTTTTTGAGGCTGAAGAGAAATTTGGTGTTGTGGAGCTTGTGAATGGCTTGCTTTGATTGATGATGATGAAGGCTTGCTTGTAGGATCCCTGAGCTTGGTTAATGGTGATGTGTCTCTATTTAGTTCTTCTCTATCATGTTTATCATTATGTTCATCCTTCTATGCTGCAATAGGACAAATATTTTAGACTAAGAAATGCTGTTCAGAGGTACCTTATGTCGGTTTGTCTCCATTTCCTTCATGTTTTCTTCTGCTGGGTTAGTTTGAGGAATTCTTAGCTGCTCCTTAGACCCACCTAAGCTTGTTTGTTTCATAAATGGTTTAATACAGTAGTTTTCAAATATGTTTTATGTTTAACCATTCTTACTTGATACTATCTAAACCCTGTTTTTGGAATCTCTCTTTGAAGTATTACTTGTTAGGTTTAGTGAAAGAGGCCATGTTCTGATCATGCCCTTTGTCCATGCTTAGGAAGTTGCCTTAAATTTCTTTGTAGCTTGATCAATGATGCTTAGGAGTTCCCTCTTCTTTGGTTAAATTTTTATGTTATCTTAAATGTTTTCTAAAACTTGAAGGTGAAATAACTAAAAGTTAGATAAGTTTCTTGCTTTCTGTGGTTCACTGAATTGTTCATCTTGAATGCCTATTTGTTTAAGTATTTTCATTGAGTTAATGGTTTTCCCTATCTCTTGATCATTGTATTTTTCTTATCAGTATTTGAGACCTTCTTGTTTAAGGGTATTTGACAAAGGATACTTAGCTGCCCTTTTCCCTACCTTGTTCACCAACTTAATGTCCATTTCATTTCACTCAAAACCTTGAAGATCCATTTGACCATGCTAGATTTTCCCTGTGATGCACTCTGACTCATTGTTGAGATATCCATGACTTTCATAGACTCCATAGCCCAATTATTTGAAGACCTCTCACTCCACCTATTCCACTTTATCATCTTACCCAACCAAAACCAACAAACAAATCCTACACTTAAAAACTAGCCTAAAATCAACCATCTAAAAGAAAACAAGTTCACATCCTTTGCATACAATAGAGAGATCCCTCTCTGATTCCAGGAAGGCTAGGTCCTAGGAATCCAAAGACTGGTCTGATGTTACTTTGTGCATTTGGTCTACCAATCTGCCAAATCACTGCGACTATTTCCTGTATTTAGCCGCCGCCTATAACACCATTGGTATGGTGCTCGTTCAGGATGATGATTATGGTTCCGAACATGTCATTTACTACTTGAGCTACAATATCTTTGATGTTAAGACTCTTTATGCTCATGTAGAAAAATTAGCTTTAGCTGCTGTCCACGTTGTTCAACGCTTTCACCATTACATTCTTTTGCACAAGATTACGGTGATTTCTTAATGCAACCCAATGAATTAAATTCTTACTCCTCAGTTTCTTAGGGGAAAATACTCCAAATGGATTTTCATCCTCCATGAGTTAGAATTAGATTTCACTGCCGCTAAGTCTAAGAAATCCCTAGTCTTTGCTGAATTAATTTGTGATCTCCCAACTATAGTTGATCCTACTCCTTTTGACGTATCAATTTCTGATGAATTTCTCTTTCTCATAAGCACTCTTGACCCATGGTATGGGGATATCATTGTTTATCTTCAGACCCAAACCTTTCTACCAGAGCTATCACACTCTGAGTGATGAAATATTCGTTACAAGTCCCAACCCTACTATATTTTTGGAGATACTTTGTACCGCACTGGTGTTGATCCGTCCTATGTCGATGTTTGAATCTTGAGGAAGATGAGAAAGTTTTTAATGACTACCAATCTCGGGCCTGTGGTGGTCATATGTCTGGCTACGCTACTGCTCATAAAATCCTTTGCGTAGGATATTTTTGGCTGTCTATTTTTAAAGATTGCATTCTTGATGTTCGATTATGCCATGACTGCCAAATCTATTGTTGAAAAGAACCCTCCCCACCCTCACCCTTGCACCCATTATGACCGCCGGGCCATTTTCAAAAGGGGGAATATATTTCATAACATGTAACCCTTGCTCAGCCGGGGGGGATGGTTATATTATAATTTCCGTTGATTATTTTACAAAATGGGTCGTGGCGATGCCTACATTTGATAACGAAGGTCTGACTGCGGTGCAATTCCTTTTTAACCATGTCATAGATCGGTTCAGTGTCACGAAGGCCATTGTCACTGACTATGGCTCTCATTTTCACAATCACATGATGAAAGAGCTTGCAACTTAGTTGGGGCTACACCATGATAGCTCCACTCCATATTATCCATAGGCCAATGGCCAAGTTGAAGCTGTTAACAAGGTTTTGGTGACAATGCTTCAATGAACCATTGGGAGAAATACGAGAGACTGGAATACCAGATTTCCTCTAAGATTGCTACTGGATTAGCACCTTTTCAACTGGTGTATGGCCTGGAAGCTACACTCTCGATCGAGTGTGAAATTCCTTCTCTGTGTCTAGCTATCGAATTACTTCTTGGTACTTCACAAGAAGAAGAACGACTGCCTTACCTCGAATGTCTTGATGGGACTTGAAGTCTCGTTGCTTTAGTTATCTAAGCACAAAAGAAACAATTGAAAACTCAATATGATAAGTCTTTCACTCCTCGCGCTTTCTATGAAGGTGACTTGGTATTACTTTATGATCAAGCCCATGAAAAGTTAGGAGTCGGGAAATTTGAGCCAATGTGGCATGGGTCCTACATTATTCAACGTGTACTTGAAAAAGGTGCCTATGAGCTAGTTGATTACAGAGGTAATAAATTATCTGAGCCTCAAAACAGGCTCTATCTGAAAAATACTATGCTTGATTCCAAGTATGGTTCTTTGTACATTAGTGTGCTTTTATATTTCTTGGTGTGATTTTTTGCTTTGTAGACATGTTTCCTTTTCTTACTTTGTGTTCCACGTGGTTTGCAGATGTCATCAAACCATTATGTCGGTTTTGTTGATGGTGCCAGCCATAGCACACATAATCTATCTTTCGCAGCATGGGCACTTTTCGCCCCTGATGGTGAGTTGGTTAATTTGCATGGTATTTGTCTGGGCCGAACAAATAATAATATTTCCAAATATAGTGCGGTTATTGAGCTATTATCTGACACAATTTCTCTCGGTATCATAGACTTAGTTTTCAAGCTATACTCACAACTCATTGTGTTACAATTGAATGATCATTATTCAGTTAGGAACCCTCATATTTTGCACATGTACTTATGTGTTCGATTAATGGAAAGAAATTTTTATTACATATCAACACATTCCACACAATTTGAATACATTAATAGGTACATTAGAAAATTATGTTCTAGATAGACATCTGCGTCATATGCACAAACTAATACATCATCATGATACATGAACACTAGTCGTACACACACACACACACACACACACACACATATATCGAGTCTGTCAAATTGTGCTACATCAAAATATCAAAAATATTGTGTTCCGTGACACAATGGCTATGTGAGCCTACATCAGTGCATAAAAAAAAAAAGGCGGTTATCCGCCCACGTGATTCTCGTGATAGCACGTGATTTCTCGGATCACTCGCTAGAGTAAGTGACACAGTTGGCCTGGGACCCCCATGGTGTGCCTCTGATAGCGGAGCAAGATCTTGTCAAAGTTTGTGTATTCTGGTATGCCCCTGGTCAGGCTTGTCAGATTATGCTCCATCTCTAGTACTGGATCTGCCCCCTCCTCATAGGGAGCATCCTCGACCTAGCGAGCCACTCTCCTAGAAATCAAAGACATATTGGTTGGTCTTACTGATCCCGCATCTGCAAAATATCATAAGTTTAGAGCTCAGAATACATACCAAAAACATTAAAAAGTAAAAAAAATCCAAAAAACACTTTTAATTGCATTGGACCATTATTCGCTTGGCGGGAGAGGTAGATCCTGGTCTCCTCTGAAGTCAATGCCTTCATACGCATAGTCCTCAACCATGATCAATTTATGACGCAACCAACTTAAAAATGTCGTGGGAAAATGCATTTGTTGGCCCCCTCCCCGATGGGGCATGATTTCACACCATCTCAACAGCCTTGAATCCCTCGGGGTTGGATCATGGATCTCCAACCGCTAATACTAAAACAGAGGAACCCTCTCCAAAAATAAGGAAACGAAGATGGAACCATAACCAAACTGTTTCAACCAACCTGTTTTTCACTTGGTCAATTGGCTTTTCATATTATCTAATAACTCCTCACACCAGTTAAACATAGTAGGAGCCAAACATCCACTGCGTACTAGAATTTTTTGCTTCATGTAACATCTGGGCACCGACCACTCAATCCATGCAATTTTATATTGTGTGCAAGGGAAGATTTGTGATAGAGGATATCTCTACCTTCCTGCTCTAAGTATTTTTAGCCTCGGGACAGTGTCTCTGGATGAACATACTGGTACTCTCACCTCTAGCACGAGCTCCAGAGAGTTGGATTCTCTCCCCTCTCTTGAAAAACCCTGTAACGAAGTAGATTTCCATGACATCTAACTCAATTTCCTCATCTCCAATTATGCATATTTGGCGATGCACGTTCCATAGCCCAATAAAATACTCAAGTAGCTCCAACTCAGCTCTTAACCTTGATGTTTGGAATAATTTTAGGAGTCCACAATTCCATAATGAATTTACGTAATTTCGGTCTTGGAGTGCTTGGTGGTATTCCACCTCATGGCCTCTTTCTTTCCGTTCAATGAACATCTTCACTGAAATCACCTGCAAAACATGTTTAATTGACATTTTAGGAGCTTTCATCAGAGTATTTTTTGAAATGAACCATTAAAAGTGGGTCAATTTCTTGTTTCAACTTCTTTCCCGCGGTCAATGTGTCTATCCGAATTGAATCAACACTGATGGCGTGCTGCCCTAACGGGTTAAGAGCGACCGACGTGGGTCCGATAGGTCGAACCCGCACCGATCACAAGTGAAATTGAAATTTGAAATCCTCCCCCCAATCCCTAAATTTCTAGACTAAACTACTTAATAATGGAGTTAAAATGAAGAGGAAAGTTCGAGCTCTTACCTGTAGCTGACAAATTACTGAACGGTTTCCTAGAGCAGCTACACCAATGATTTGAAGTTCGAAGGGAAAAAGGGTAAAATTCACTTTCACAATTTACTCCAAATGAAATGGTGAAAATGAATTTAGTTTTTGTCTATTTATAGATTTTTGAAGGTATTTTCACCATTATTTTATTATTTTTCCTCGATATCGGTGTTGCTTGTCATTTTTTGTGCAGTAACATGATATTCACACTAACGGTGATTATTTGTGATGCAAACGAGTTTTATTTTATCTCTTTTTCAGACTCGATAAAAAATAAATGAAAAAGGAACCCCCCTGGAGTAAACTTTTAGCTCTTTTCTGACTCTCGAAAAATGAAAAGATTGCCAAGTACTTGCCATTTTTAACTCGTTAAAGTGAAAGAATTAACGTGATATCAGTATATGTTTACCCTTTTTCGGGTTGATATTTACTATTTACGAAAAAGGAATACCTTGATCGAACATGGTCAAGCGGTTCTCTCGGATATTGTTTTCTACCTTTTTGGATTCGAGGGATGATTTAAAAAAAGGGGACATGATGGAGTTTTATTTTTTGTTTCTTTTTCAAACTCCCTAAACATGAAAAAGACATTGAGTTATCCTTCTACCAGACTCGTTAAAAATTAAACAGTGAAATACTTGTCACCATGACGAGACTGAGTTCCTCCTTCCTAGGGCTCGTTAAAATCGCTAGGATGGATTCATTCGAAGAATGAACTTACAGCTGGCTATCAAAAATAAAGAGGCACTCATTAGCAATAATGGGGGAAAATTGAAAGTGAACATCCTATGTGTATTTTGGGCAGCTTGTCGCTCTTGAACATGACACTTGTCTTTAGTTCGTGTCAAGTTGGGGACATCCTTCATTTGTCACTTTGCCTTTGTGGGTTTGGGAAATCCATTTGCCTCTCATTTTATTACCATTTATGTCATCATTACCTTTGATCCTATTTGATTCAAATGCTGCCACACTCCGGAGTTGTGTCACTGATCTGTTTAAGAGAAGTCCTTTTTATTAAAGTCAAACATCCTATACTTACTTGACCCTCTCTGACACAATCCTAAATCACTGCTATCATCTTGAGATATCCTTTGTTTTGAGTCGATGATGTGGGAATCAACATGGCCCTCCTTCGACGAATCACTTCCTATCGACTTTAGCTCATTATCCAGGAAGATGGTTTAGAAACTCCTTTTCAGTACCTTGAAGCTTGCATGCCTCAATGACAAGTTCTTCATGTTTGATGACAGGTTCACATAATTGGCCTTCGATTGAATTATTCTACAAGTTTTCAAATTCAACACATTTATTCACAATTGTAGATTGTGTTGTTGTACCTTGAGGGCCATCGTCATTATTGGTGGTTTCTCTCATGCCTGTTAGAAGTTCTCATCATTGACTGGTAATCAGGTAGTTTCTACCATGTTCGACATCAACTCATCTATTTGCATGGTTATATTCGTACGTTGGGTAAATTTAGATCTAGACGAATACCTTGGATCACATTTGTTATTATCTAGGCTACGTGGAGTTTTTGAGTATTCATGATTGTACACATGATCCTTTCTATACGGATGGCTGCGACCATACCGTGGATCCATTTCTATGATCTCCTTCAGACGGATGGTTGTGTCCATGCCGTGGGTTCATGAGTTAGTTGATGCCTATTCAAAGATATGTTATTAGGCATATTCATATCAGAGATGTCATATATTTTATTGTGTTTGATTTGGCAGGTTTCCTAGCAGTAATCTGAGTTATTTGCTTTGGTTCGTAAAGCATTTCACCCATCACTCCCCGTTTTGCCTTCATTCTTTAGGGGGCATATGTTACACAATAATTTTTCACCTTTCTCACTTCCCGTCCCCGATCTTGAAATGCCCTGTGACAGGTCATGTGCAGTATATCCATCTTGGAAAAATACATAATGACATCCCCTGAAGAATAAAAGAAAATTTCCTTGAAAGATCATTGGAGAAACTTAGTCAAAAACCTAATTTTCTGGGTCAGCGCACTTCTCTAGTGGCATGCATTGTTAGTGCTAATGGCAGGTTGAAAGTTCTGGCCTAGCATTGTTAGCGCTATTTTTTCTGGGAAAACCGTGCTGATCCCTTTCTGGAAATGTTTCCTCAAAATTGAGGAGAAGCTTCAACTGCTAGAAGCTCTAGGGCGATGAGTTGGTTTTTATTCGGTGGTGATAGGGTCAAGCTCTCTAATTTTAGAGCTTTGATCTTATCAATGGGGGTTTATCCCTTAGAAATTAGACCTTCCTCCTCCTTTCATGGGCTCCTAACCTCTTCTCCCTTCCTATAAATTGATCCCCATCCTTCCACTACTGGTTGGTCATTGTTGGGATGGTCTAATCTTTCATTCCCTTTACACTCCAGTATTGTGATAATGCCTAAGCTATTCGGGAGAAGGAATGCTTCAGAGATTCGGTGAAGGAATCAGACATCACCAAAGGGAGGCCTCCAACATGAAGGTCTGGGTTGTAAGCTCTCTCTTTTATATTCATTAATAAAGCATCTGATGTTTGCTTTCTATATTTGTTAATCATTTTCACAAATAGTATAATGTTACTTGATATGTTATATAGCTGATGTTCATGAATATTATGTATTGGATTATGTTTTTTTTTGCCTCTTTATCTCCTGCAGGTAATCATATGCCACTAGTAGCGAGAATCGAGCTTGAGGGATCTTGGATCAAGGCCACCATCAAAGTGTTAAAGCATAGCATGAGGAAAAGGTAACCCTATCTCCTTTCTTGTCTCATTTTGAATATTAGCTAAGGAAGCTTGAGTTAGAAAGTCTCACAAGTTGCTATACCCAGTCTAGGGCTAAAGAGATCGCCTCTATCTGCAGAGGGGATTTATCTTCACAACACTTGGAATGGGTTTTTTCCAGGTGTGACAATGTTTTTAGTCTAGCCTTGCCATTTTTGTATAGCCATGGTGTTGTGGTGTTCTCATGTTCCATTTTAGCTGGATTACCGGATGGATTCAAAGTTGAGTGTGGTGAATCTCTGAATGATTATAGAACTGGTTCGCTTTTTGCCTCATTTTAAGGCTTAGTAATTCGAGTTTGGATTGCAATAAAGCCTAAGAGGTGGTGGTTTACTATTCATTTCAAGCCTAAGAATCCCGGGTTTGGGATTGTAGTAAAGCCTGGAGAGTATATCTCAGTTTAGGGCCTACCCCTAATTCAGACGATGGGTTTCATTAAAGCTTGAGAGACTAGGAGACAAGAATATTCCCCACAGTTTAGGCGGAGAGAATCCGATGATATCCATGCTTGTATTGGCCTAATGATTGGGGTAGATCACGATAAAGCTAGTATTGAGATGTTTATTAATGATATTGAGGTGGTTTAGCCTTGATATTCCCTGGTTGTTTCTTTCGGTTTAAGTCCCACATTCATGCTTGGAATATGGCACGGGGGTAATTGGCTGAAGTAGATTTGGCTCAACCAATCTATGGTCAGGTGGAACATGGAAGTCCCATATCTGGTTGGTTTTGCATTCAGTAATGAAAAGCTCAATCCTTTTGTATTTGGTATGAAAATGCACTGGTTATTTGGTGGATTTCGTTGATGATATATCCATGGTATTTCCGTTCCTATTATGCTGGTTATAAGCTTTTATTTATAAGTGATGATGTATGGCTCTATCTGTGTTTTTTCCTGTAAATGAATATACAATGTACCTATGGTCAAATAGATTGTATTGCAACTTACGATGTCAAGGAGCAATTCTTCTTAGAGATTATCAGATAAGTATTTGACCCTTATGTTTATTTCTTCTGTTTACACTTGTAGATGCAATGTTTATGACATGTTTGACGAAATTCCTGTCATGTTTGGGTGGGGTCAGATGAGTCCTTGATGATGTGATTGCTTCAATACACTTGTTTTAATGTTATTTACCCTCTCTTGGAGTTACAAGAAGTTTTGGGTAGTGACCTAGGCTTAGGGGCTGAAAAAGTGGCACAAATCTCGGAGCTGTAGGCACAAAATTGATTGTTTGGGCCTTATCCGCTACCCCTACAAGGCTATCCCATGACTATAGGGTCTATAGCCGCTCCCTTAACCTTATAAGCCCGCAACTAAGCATCAGAGGGGTTAATAATCAGGCCCCCCTCAGGGAACAGGGCCTTGGAGGGTTGGGTTACCCCATGGGGATGTCAAGGATGCAGTGTAAGGTGTTGTTTTTGTGTTATTATCGGCTCCACTTCCTTAAGGTCATATAGGAGGTTGAATCTCATATTAGTATCCTCTTGTCACATGTTTACCTCAGTTGGTCAGTTACTTGGGTAGATGTGGGAAGAGGGTGTTACAAGAATATTCCTTCAATATTCTCAGAAATATTCCCTTGTTGGAACCCTGAATCCTAGTTATGAGTGCACGAGGTTTCACCCCTCTGGTTCTGGGTTCCAAATGTTGGTTCCGCTGCACCACACGTTGTTCCAGTCCTCCATTCCACCATATGAGTGATGCAGTTTTAAATATATGGTCCATAACATTAATAGAAAATCCCTCCTTGTTGGACGAGTGGTTGGCAGTTGTTTTTTAGTTATTTTGGTGCTCGGAGGTCACGTGTTCAAACCCCGCAGAACTAAACCGTATGAAATTTTTAATTATAAAAAAATGGTCATTCAATAGATGCCACTTATCTATCAAGTTTGGAGTTTGGGTTTTGGCGGGTCAGCTAAGTTGGTGGCCTGCTAACCCATTACCACCTGTCTTCGCCAAACTTACTTGTGACTGCCAACTTGTCTTTGACTCCACAAAAAATAACCAAGACTACCAACATATCTCTTACTAGTCTCCCTACCATGTTTGGCTAGTGTTGAACAACCAACCATAGGGTACCACGTGGTGCCCTATGATTGGGCCACTTAATATTCCCAGCCATGCACATGTGTCACATCTTGATTGGCTCAGAATATATCGTACTTGCTGACAGGGTTGATGATAGGGCTACCACATGGCAGCCTATTGGAGTGCCCCATAGCATTCTGTAGGCCCTACCTGCACAAAATTTTACTGTTTTAAAAAAACTTAAAATGGCTAAAATTTTATCATACCATGTCGGATTGAGTGTTGTTCACGTCATTGGATTCAGAATGACGAGCTCCAACTAGGTTTCCTTGATATTTGATGACTTTGAATTTTGGCATTTTAGGATCCTCCTGGATAAGATGACCTCATATCATTTTTTTGGGGGTAGTATATGTAGTGGATGCTAACAATTGGGTGGAAATTTTATCTATCAACAAATAATTTCCTTATACCAATTTTCCTCAAAGGTAAGTGTTCCATCTCATTAATGAAATGTTATATAATTCTATTGATTAAGCTTGTATGTTCTTCATGTATGAAATTGCATACATAGTTGTTGCATGGTTTTACATGCATTTTTAAATTTGGAATTCCCATAGAGTTTATTTCCTCTAGACAAACGCTATGCATTTGAAGTTGGACATATATGGGAACATATAATTTGATTCATTTATGGACATTCAATGGCAACATGTTAGATGTCAATATGAAGCAAGGTATTTTAAATAAACCATCAGAGCTTTTAATTTTGAATGTTTTTCAAAGCCTTTGACCAAATTTAAGTGATCGAGGTGGATATTGGTGGCCACCTGTCTATTCTACTCAGACCCCCACCATTTTTTCTTTCGGTTTTTCAGTTTCCTTAATTTGAACACAATTTACTATTTTTGGCAGTTTTTCAGGTCCTGAACATCAGAAGCCGTTTTGAGGCCCTACAAGATATTTTTTTAGAAAATGAGAAAACTTAAGTCTTTGAATGATGTTTTCAGTTGAAAGTGGTATTCCTGGGATAGATATTTCTAAAGAGGTATGTGCATCTCAAAAAAATATCGTATACCAAAGCTACAACCCTAGGAAGTTGATGTATCAATTTACCCCAACGATGCCCACATATTTGGCGATTCATCTCCTAGGGTTAGGTTTTTGGATGTTTATGGTTTTATTTGTTTCTCAATAATAAATAGGCATTTGAGACTCATTTTAGCATAGTTCATAGGCATGTAGCCATCACATATCTTATCATAGATAACCTACCATCACTTGAGCTAGTTTATTTCCATTATGTCTATAAACATATTTCAATTATTTGATATTAATGAAATGGAGTTTTATTCTTGTTGCATCTCTTTTTTTATGTCTATTCCTGTATTTGATTGCATTTCTCCATAATTCCAGTTCAGTGGTATCAAAGTGGTCTACTCTTTCTAGATTTTTCTTTGCATGTCCCCAATGAGATCAAGGTATAAGGAGTTAGGGCTCGATCTGGTTGAACCTTTGCAAGAAAATCCTCACAAAATTCAATGACCTCCCATGGTGGAAGAAAATAAAGATGAGGGAGTAGTAGATCCTATCAAAATATTGCTCTAGGAGGCCCTCGAGAAACAAAGGAACGTGGTGATGGATAACTTTTCCAAGATCCTTCGATAACTACCTACTAGTGACACATATTCATCCAACATCAACTTTGGAGGTGCCACTTCTTTTAAGGTACAAGTTAAATTTTAAATTCCCATATTTGAGGTCCAAATAGATTCATATGCCATATATAGATGGTTGAATATATTAGAAGGATATGTTTTGGTTCAGGACGTTTCCAATTGGGAAAATATTACTTTTTCACTCCTCAAAGTTGCCCCCCATGTCAAGGACTGGTGGGAAACCTGTTAGGTCTCTGTAACAAGCAAGATTGGCAAAGTCCGATCACAGAGTTAACATCATTTCAACCAACTTTGGGATTCTAGGATCTAGCCCTCCTGAATCCGGAGAGGGATCTCTCCAATATGTACAAAGATGGATATTGTCTTTGAAGTTTAGGGTGATGATATTAGGCTAGCTATGAAGGCCAAGGGTTTTGTTTGGTTTTCTTGGATGATTGAACATAGTTGCTATCTGAGACGGAAAGATCTATATGCAAATAGGTTCAAAGAAACCTACTATGAGCAAAATGATGAGGGTGAATCCTCCCTGTTTGAGGCCATATCCACTTGGAATTATTTTTGAGACACCATCAAGGAGGAATATTACCCTGTGGGGAGCTATGAGGATAAGTACATACAATGGACTACACTATGACAACAAAGGGATAGAGATGTGCATCAGCTAAAAAAATTGTTCCATACCCTGTGCACAAAGTTGGATATCAAATATTTAGATAAACATTTGGTGCTTAAGTATCACAGTTATTTTCATAGATACATCCAGGAGAAAATGGAGTTCCTCGACATCTCCTCGCTTGGTGCATCATACTGGTATGCTTCCAAGATTGAGTAGAAATTAAAATACAAGAAGTGAGACTTTGGATATGAAAATTAGAAGAACAGGAAAGGCACCCCCAAACCGTAGAACAAAAGACTAAGCCAAGGCAGGGCAACCCAGGACAATCGACTAAAGCCGCAAGAAAATAAAACTGCGATGAAGCCAAAGGACACGGGGAAGTGGTGCAGGTTCCATAAGAGCTCCACTCACAACACAAGTGAGTGTCAGGCCAAGTAGTCACTGGTGGTTGAGTTGAAGGCTTTCGAATCAGATGCATGTTCCGATTATGAGTCAGAACCCGATAAGGGCAATGAAAAAGGGAAGATTATTATCAATGTGGAGCTCAGTGCCACCATTTCCACCACCAAGATCCACAAGGAGGAACCTGAAGATACAAAGGAGGGGGAGCACCTATTCCATTCCCATATGTGGGTGAAGGGTTCCCCACTACAATTAATTGTCGACAACAGGATCCAAAATAATCTCATTTTAGTAGAGGCCGTGAAGTGGTTGGGCATACCAACCAAAACACACCCATAATTGTACACCATCATGTGGCTTCACCAAGGACGAGATCTCCACGTCAACAAGCAGTGTCACCTTCCCTACATCATTAATCCCTTCATGGATGATGTATTATGTGATGTTCCTCCTCTTGAATTTTGTGATGTATTATTATGAAAACCATACTTGTGGAAGCAACATGTTGTGCATGAGTCTAGGCCTCACACTATTATTGTTACTTTGGGAAATAATTTTTATAGGATACCAGAGGTAGCACCGCCTACCGCCATCTCTTTGATCACTGCAAAGAAATGCAATAAGCTCATTTCCTAAACTGGATTTTTTTTTCCCTTATGATATGCCCTCGAGGAAAGAAGAAGATTATGTCCAATAGCTCCAGATAGGGCTCCTTCGCACGAAAACAACAAATGGACAAGGTTGTGGAGGAGTATGGGGACATCTTCACCTCACCACAAGGGTACCTCTACACTGTTAGGTCAAGCACTCCATCGATCTGAACCCAGTCCTGCTGCTACCCTATGGACCGATCTATTGGCTCTCTATTGTGGAGAACGGAGAAATCAAGAGGAAAATTCAAGATTTGCTACATAAAAGGTCACATTCATCCGAGTTCATCACCACGTGGGAGCCCAATCGTGTTTTTGCAGAAGAAGGATGGGACTTGGAGGCTCTGTATTGACTATCAGGCGTTGAATAAGATCATTAGTCAGAATAGTTATCCAATCCCACAAATTAATGACCTTATGGACCAACTCAAGGGGGAAAAATATTTCAAAAATATTGACTTAAGGTCTGGGTATCACCAGGTACCAATCAAACCCTCCGATGTGTGTAAGACTGCCTTCAAATCCAAGGAGGTCCTTGTTGAATGGCTAGTCATGCCTTTTGGGTTGATGAATTCCCACACAAACTTCATGAGTCTGATGTACTACATCTTACGACCATTCACCAACTCATTCATGGTGGTGTATTTGGATGACATCCTTATCTTCAGCCAGAGTTGGGAAGAGCACCTCCACCATATTCGACATGTCCTCGAAGCACAACGACAACAAAAGTTGTGTGCCAATTTGGAGAAACACACTTTTGGCATGACCTAGGCTCAATATCTGGGATACATTAATGACGAGCAGGGTGTGATTTTGGACCCATCCAAGATCCAGGTCATTCAGGATTGGCCAGCCCCAACCAATATAACAGAGCTCCATAGCTTTCTGGTCTTGCCAATTTCTACCGCAGGTTTGTGTTGGGGTTCTCTCATGTCACTTTGCCTTTGAGTCAAGTTACCAAGGGAGGAGCGAAAGAAAATTTCTTTCGGTCTAAATCTCAACAGAAGGAATTCATAGATTTGAAGCTTCACCTTTTCTCTGCACTAGTGCTCACATTACCAAACTTGCAACAACCATTTGAGAGCAAGGCATATGATTTCGACTATGCTATTGGTGCAGTTCTTACTCGTAGGGGAATCCAGTGCCATATCACAGTGAGACACTTTCAGACACAGTCCAAAAGTATCCCACCTAAGACAAAGAGATGTATTCCATTGTGCAGGCCTGTAAAAAATGGAGGCATTACATTATGGGGAAGGAAATGGTCATCCACACAGACCACAGATCCCTGCAGTTCATACAGACACAAGGGAAGTTGTAGAATGATCGCCACTAGAAATGGTCGACATACCTACAACAATTCCTATTGAACATTAAGTACAAGAATGACAACATAAATAGTGTTACAAACTGCCTCAGCCGACCAATGGTCATGGCGCTGACCACTGTGGTCGAATCTTGTGGGAATGAGACTTTAGAGTGGCCACATCTGTACAAGAGCGATAAAAAATTCACAAAAACATACCAGAAACTCTTGGAAGGCAAGCAAGTTCCAAAATTTCACCTCCAGGATACACTGTTATGTCACCTAGGAAACCTCTTTGTTCCTTCAAGCGAGCGTTCGAAGATGATTTTGGAGGCGCACTACAGTCGAGTCACTGAACACTTAAGAGTAGAGAAAATAGTGGTAGTGCTACAAAAATATTTTTATGGGCGAACCTTCGACAAGATGTTGGGAAGTACATCAGATCCCACACTTATTATGCCATTTCCAAACTGACCATCAAGAAGTAAGGCCTATATACTCCTTTTCCTACTCCTAGTCCACCTTGGGAACCCATCTCCATGGATTACATGTCAGGCCTCCCTTCGACTAATCATGGAAATGGCTGCATTTTCATCGTCGTCGACAAATTCTCTAAGACGACCATTCTAGCAGCCTACAAGAAGAGTGTCATAGTTGAAGCCAATGTTAAGTAAAAGTAGTGACATGATAAGCATTGAGCACCATCCAAGTTCTAGGTGCATGAAAAAGTTTGGCTACATTTGCATAAGGAGCGCCTCGCTGGGCGCCATTGTAAGCTTTGACCGCTCCGATATGGGTCATACACCATCACCAAGGCTGTAGAGGACAATGCTTTCTAGCTCAACATTCCACCATTCCTTGGCCTACACCTATGTTCAATGTGGGCTGCCTTGCCATACTTTCCACCATTACTGGACACATCCGAAATTTCACAAAAACTCACACCAACAGAGTTAAACCCAGACTGCATGGAACATGCCACCACTTATTGGATCATGGAAACACATATCAAGAGCACTCACCAGCAGTAAATCCAATTGTATCAGGTTGTCAAAGTTGGCCAAATCCTGCAGCAAGACAAGTGGCTCAATGGGGATAAAGTTTAGCAGAAGTGTCCCCATATCATGGAGGCACTCAATGTAATGGGGAAAATTGCTTCCTAAGGGGGGAGGAATAGTCCAGGTGGATGTTGGTGGCCACCTAGGTATTTGACTTGGACCCCCACCATTTTTTCTTTCAATTTTTCAGTTTCCTTAATTTCAGAACAATTTACTATTTTTGGTAGTTCTTCAGGTCCTAAAATTCTGAAGTCGTTTTGAGGCCCTAAAAAACGTATTTTTGGAAAACAGGAAAACATGAGTCACTCATGTTTGTAGTTGAAAGTGGTAGTCCTCGGATAGATATTTCTAACAGGCATTGTGCATGTCAAACGAATATCGTATGCCAAATTTACAACACCGGGAAATTGATGTCAGCCACAAAATTGGCGATTCATCTCCCAAGCTCAGGTTTTTGGATGTTTAGGGTTTTCCATTGTTTCTGAATAATAAATAGGCCTTTAAGACTCATTGTAACACAGTTCAAAGGCATGTAGCCACCACATCTCTTCTCAGAGTTAAGCTACCATTTCCTGAGCTAGTTTATTTCCATTTAGTTTGTAAGCATATTTTAGTTATTTGATATTAATGAAATGAAGTTTTATTCTTGTTTCATTTATGCGTTTATGTTTATTCATATATTTTATTACATTACTGAATAAGTCCAAATCATTAAGTCATTTTTGTCATGTTCAAGGTGTTCCAGGTTTGTAAGCCCCCATATGCTGAAATTTGAAGTATTTACTTCTAATAAGGCTAACGATCTTTGTTTGTTATGGGTTAGTTTATTTATTTAATCCAATTTCAAGTGATACTTTGAAACTGGTTGATGAATTTTTTCGAAGTAGGCTTGATGGCCTTATTATATTTTTCAAAGTGACTTGACTTCACATCTTCAAAAGAGGCTTAATGAATAGGGCCAAGATTTTGAAAGTGTTTATAGGGAATTTTTTTGAAATAACACAATAACCTATTTCCTTGCATTGGTTAGATATTTTCAAAGCACCCACTAGTCAATATTTTGAAATGGCCTAATGATATATTTATTCACATTGTGTGGATCTTTTTAAATAAATTAATAAAAAACATTTCAAAATGGCTCAATGGTCTAATTCATCACAATGAGAAAATATTTTGATAACATCCAATGAGAAATATTTTGAAATGGCTTGATGGCATATTTTCTTGCATTACACGGATAGTACAAATGCCACTAATGGGATTTTTTGAAATGGCATAATGGAGTATTTCCTTGCACTAGATATATCATTCAAAAACACCTCTTAGGAAATCATTCAAAATGACACAATGGCCTATTTTCTTGCATCAAAGAATTTTTTTGGAGGCATTGAATGGGCGATCCTTATGAATGACCCAATGCCCTATTTCCTTTGTATCATGCCAAAATTTTGAAAGGGATAGTTGGGTCAATAATTCAAGAAAATGATTGATTGTTTTACGCTATTAAGGTGATTCCTTTAGAATGAATTAATGGAAACATGGAAAGGTGTTGTGCATTTTATGTTGTAATATTCAAAATAGGAAAACGATAGTAATACAAAGAAAACAGAGACAAAATATGCAGTAATATCAAAACACAATAAATAGAGCCAGAAAATGCTAAGCCATTTTATTAATATGGAGATGGAATAATAAGTACAACAGTGCTAAAAAATTATAGCACTCAAACCGACAAAGATGGCTAGAATGACCCTCAAGCTCCCCCACTGAAACACTGCGGAACTGCTGCTCTACTGGACTCTCTCACGGCGCTACCCTTGTTGGAAATGCTACTGCTAGCTGAAAAGGGATACATAGATAAGGTTGTTCTGGTGCTCAGAAAATTTCAGGATTTGGACATCGGCCTCTACTCACAAAACCTAGAAAAACCCATAAAGGATTTTTGTATTGGCAGACCCCAGAAAATCACCCTCCTAGGGTATGAAAATGCACTACTTCTGGGTATGCAGTGATATGAGCTGAACTGACAAATAAAATGCTGCAAAAAATTCCCCATAGCTAAATTGTTGAAGGGCTGACCCCTTCACTGTATTCCAAGTGAGAATTCTATGGAATTTCACCCTCCTCTAGATCTCTCTACTGTTGCACTGTGTAAGTCACTGGGTGACTGCGCTGATCTAGAGGGTTGCAGATGGCCTGATGCCGGAATAATGAAATCTTCTCTCAAGGATAGTAGGACTCCTCTCCTGAGTGGGCACTCGAAGTCCCTCGAGGACGAGGTTGGGATTTCCGCTCGGAAAGACCCATGTGCTAAACAACATTACAGACTCGGCTAAACAACTCAAGCGTGCTCAAGTCGTAAACGACAGGAAAATCAAATAACTTGGAATGCTCTCTATGTCTTTCCTCACCCCCTTCTTATACCTCTAGAACCCTCACACACCTGGGCCCATGTCATAATTGCGCTTCTCTCTTGGTCCTTATCCTCCACATAGGCTGTGCTGCACACTTGGCCTCTTGGACCCATACACTACTGCGCTATTCCACTTTCACACTGAAGAAGTGGTTTTATTATACTAAGGGGATTTATGGGTCCCTCTACCCTCTTATTCATCTACTTAATTAAGGAAAGTAAAAATCAATATTCTAATTACCTAAAATCTAATTAGGAATATTATAGTCCTCCTTGTCAAAATGTTGC
This sequence comes from Pinus albicaulis, assembly GCA_034641835.2. Lineage (NCBI taxonomy): Eukaryota > Viridiplantae > Streptophyta > Pinopsida > Pinales > Pinaceae > Pinus > Pinus albicaulis. The sequence continues at coordinate 1,321,009,131 of CM076580.1, read as the reverse complement.
TTGTCCTCAAGCAACTGCAAGGACGAATGCTGCAAAATTTTCTCCCCCTCCCAAGTGGCATCCTCATCTGGAAGGTTCCTCCATCTGATCAGATATTATTTGACTACCGTGCTCCTCAACTACCTCTCCCAAGTGTCCAAAATGGCATCCGACTGTAATACCAGGTGCCCCTCATCATCAATCGGCGGGAGGTCCCCAGTGGCAACTATCTGCTACATAAGAGGCCTTTTCAGGTGTTAGGTCCCTGTAATTTGTCAGATTGGCAAGACCAAATTGAACAAGGGTAACATCAAGAAAAATTTGGAGCCCTAGGACCTAGCCTTCCTGGACTCAGAGAGGGCTCTCTCTATATTTGTGTAAGAGATGTAACTTGATTGATTTAGGGTATTGATTTTAGGCTAGTTAAAATGATAGGGTTTGTTTGTTTTTTTTTTGTTTGGTTGGGTTGCTTGTCAAGATAGAGTAAGAGGAATTCAAACAATTGGGCTATGCGGTTTGTGAAAGATTTGAAGAGTACAACAACAAATCAAGGGTGTTTCATAGGGCAAAGTTAAAAAGGCCAAATGGATCTTAATAGCTTAGGTGGGTGTGGAATGAACATTAATGGTGAATTTAGTAGGTTTAAAGGGAAATTAAGAATCCTTTAACATATAATAAAAATAAGGAAAACCTTTAGGATGATAGCTTAGTAAAATTGAAGAGCAGTTAAGAATTCTTCAACTAGACTTCACTAGACAAACCTCAAAACAACAATCAAGTGATCCTAGAGAGCAGGTAAGAATTATCTAATTATTACTTTCAGAGGAAAACATAGAGATAATAATGACATACAGAGTTGAGGTGCCAAAACAACATATCTCAATCTAAAATTTTTGTTCTATTATCAGGGAATTCATGAACAATATGGAAAATAGAAGGAAAACATTAACAAAGAAGGATAACATCACCATTTAGCCAAGTCTATGAATCCTGTAAATGTGCTTGCTCCATTGATATCTAGTCCAAAACAATTACAAAGTTACAAAGCCAACTTCTTACACAACCAAAGTCTAAATAGCATTCAGCTCAGCAAACAACTAACCAACAAAAAATTATGAAGCCTCCATGTAGTATTTAACTTTCAAATGAGGAGTAAAAACCTAGCTAGGGTTCCAAAATGTCATTCATTACACATTTAAAACACTTTGTCCTTTGAGACCATGCAAGGCCCAAGGCAAAAAGATCTAAACTCATTTATTGCAAAAATAGCTCCTAACATAACTATTTGAGCTAATTTTGGTAAAAGGTTGACTCTAAAGCCTCAAAAGATCTTTTTCATTAACTCCTAGCAAGAGTGTAGCGCCAGGCCAAGGGCGCAGCACAAAGACTGGAAAAATAACCTGTTTTGCAGTTGAGTTTTGGAGGCCTTCCTGGTGTCCAAATGAGCTCCAAGATAGCTCAATGAAAATCCTGTACTGTCTAATTTCCAGATATGCCTTTAATTTCTAGATTGGTGCCCATTTTCCTATTCACAAACAATTTTTCCCAAGACTGAAAAGGGCGCAGCGCCAGTGTTGAAAAGAGGGCAGAAAGGTGATTTTTTCGGTGGTTTTTAGCCCTTTTGGGGGACCAGTTCTGCTCCAAATGACTTAAAATTTTCTGAGGATGATATCCTTGGCAAGAGTAATATGAAAATTTAAACATTTTCCCAATTGAGTGCCCCAAAAAAGAGCGCAACACCAGTGGCACTGTGCATTTGGCCCTTTTTTCTATAAGTCAAATAGTCAAAGATAAAAAATGTGCACTAAGTGCCAAAATTTGGAATTTACCTTGCTGATCATGATTTGGATGCTTGGAGGGATACATCAAAAAGGATATCAAGTTTTTCCTTCTCCTTTGCTTCATTTAGTGCTTGAATCTTGGCAAGGTGTAATATTCCAAAATTTTCGTATAGCAAATTGGAATATTAATTTTTGCTGATTTCACTTAGGAGAAGAATAAATGGGTAAGGAGGCCCATGAATAATAAAAATATAAATAAAATCGCTCACAGTATGAAAGGGGATCATCATTGGAGCTGGATTTCACACCCTCATGTGTGAATAGGATCATTTGCAGGTGGACAAGGTCAAGTTTGACCAAGTCAACAACGCTGGGATGGGAGGTGGAGAACACTTAGAGAAACAACTTAGTATGAATGGGAAGAGGTTACCCTAATGTGTGGAACCCATGGTGGGAGGGATCTCACTTTTTTAAAAGGAGGGAAAGGCAACCATTGTAAGACATGTTGAAGATTATTTATTTCTTGTCTGTTTACAGTTTGTGCATTCTCCTGCTGTTTAGCAGAGTTGCAGTGCTACTTAGCACAAGGCATTCATGTTTAGGAATTCCTTCTCCTTCCAAGAGAGTCCTCTTGAGGGAGTTTCTCTTCATTTTCTCCACATTCAGGCTTGAGGCCAAGCATCCTCCTTTAGCTACAACGTTATTCCTGAAGAAGGATAATTCTGTGTTGCAGGGTGTTGCAGTGGAGGTTTTACAACACCACTCCATCAGCTATTTCTCAGGGGAGGGAGCCTCCTTCCATTTGGAGGATCAGTGAGGGAGCATTTTTGATCCAGGAGGATCTTGATCAATACAAGATCAACAGATTTCCAAGTCAACTCCAGCAGTTTGATGTCCAATTTAGTCTTCAGAATTTTCAAATCGCCAATGAAAGGTTCTTCAAATATTAATGGTCATCATGTGTTACGAATTTGGATGAAAAAGGTGAATGTTTTGGCTAAAAATATGATGTAATATCCTATGTACTAAGACCTAATCCTAAGGTTTAATCCTAGTTATAAGGACCTAAGCATTGTGTCCAACCCTTATACCCAAGTCCTATTCCTAAAACTCTAAACCATATGACAAAGACCTTATCCTAAGTTACATATCATAAGTCTAAAATCCCTAGCGCAAATGCAAAACCATATTAAAAAAAACTATGTCATAAATTTCCTAAGTCCTTACCAAAAACCTTATTAAAGGTTCGGAGGATGATTGGTCAAAAAACTTTTAAAGGTTTGAATGTCGAGATTTAAAACCATATATACATATCCCTGAACCTAAGTCTTAAACCATATGGTGCAAAGCACATATGTGTAAAATTTAAAGGTTCGAACTATGTATAAAATCGAGATCATGGCATAAAACATTATAAAAAGGGTTCGGGTTAATTGTTTAAAAACATTGATATAAAACCTTTGAAAACAACCCACAGCATTAGTTTATAACCGCGTTGGAGATGTGTTAAATCATGTGACCAGAGTTAAAGGCCGCAGTGGAGTGGTGGATGAAAGCTGTTGTTTATAACACGAACTATGCCATGTGACAGTTGTTTGACCGCCAACCTGCGACAGAGTAACATGTGACAGTTGTAATGTAGAACCGCCGGGTTTATGGAGTAACTGCCGGAGCTACTTCTAGACAGAAATCCGACTGTTCACATGAAGATGTCGGAGATCACTAACTCTGCCCGGTTAGCATAACCGCCGGAGAAAACTTTAATATAAACTTTATAAATGGGATTTTCAATTTAATTGTGCGCTAAGGTTTTGGGATATTAATCCCAAGGTTCATGAATGAAGAACAATTCGACCCTTATCACTCAATTTCCTCAACAAATTGCTAATTGAGGATTTCAGAGGTTCGAGGGTAGCCTATTTAAAACAGGGAATTTTCTCATGAATTTCAGCTTGGAATCTTTGGTTTTGTGAAGACATAGTGTAGTTTCTTAAGTTGAGAGGCAATTATGTTCGTAGCATTTCTCAGCCGTCGGTGGTCGGAATTGAGCACGGAGATAGGCGTCGGAAAGGAAGTGAAGAGTACTTTCTGTTTATAGGGTTCAGAAGTGCCTGCAAGCACAGTATTTTTGATCCATTTCAGTGTAAATATTCTTCAAGATCAATCCTAATTAAAACAGACACCCACTTAAAAGCGGACCCGGAGATGTAGTCCAGGGGGGACAAACTCTGTCATCAAATTGCTTGCCTCTTCTTCTCTTTGATTATTGTTGTTATTTAATTCATTTATGCTACTGGTTTATGTTATGTTTCATTAAAGCATACTTCAGTTAATAGTCAATCTAAAGGACAAACTAATCAAACTACCTCAGCACTTTATTCGGTCAATTTCAGATCATATTAGTATCGAAGCAGGTTGTGCTTTGTAGTTTGTTTGTCAGTGGATGTTAACCAGGTTGGGATTGCAACATGGAAAAGGCGAGCTTGAGGAATTTGATCCAGAGATCAGAAAACGGAAAGTCGTTCATCAATCAACGATGACAGGGACTGAGAACGTTGAGACTCCTGAAGCTACTGAAACGAAGCCCATGGATGTGACTCAAATCTAGCAGATGTTTATGAACATGCAACAAATGTTGGAAGAATTATATGAGGACAAAAAGAAGAGAGATGAAGCCTCATCGACGAAGGCATCAAAGAAGAAGGGTAAAAGCAAGGCCGATAAATCTCCTTCTCCTCCTTCGTCTCCATCATCATCTTCTTCTTCTTCTATGTCTAGTTCTGAATCAGATAAAGAAAAGAAACTTAAGAGTCCACTTTTGAAACTTGATGTTAGGTTTGAATTACCTGTGTATGATGGAGAAATGAACCCTGAGAAATTAGATAATTGGGTAAAACAATTAGAAGTCTATTGTCGTATTCAAAATATTATTGAAGATAAGACAAATATCCAATTAGCTACTCTTAGAATGGGGGCACTGCTTTAATTTGGTGGGAGAGTAAGACAGATAGATTTAAAGCGTAAAGGAAAATTTATCACCTCATAGAATAAGTTTATAAGGGCTCTAAAGAAAAAATTCTATCCCTTGGGTCACACATAACAAGCTGTAATGGATTGGCAACGTTTGCGACAAGGTAAGGGATAGAGTGTTCAAGAGTTCACACAGGAATTCCTAAAGAAGGCATTAATTAGCACTTGGTATTTATTTGGACACAAGAGAAACTTTGTTGAAGTATATAGGAAGTTTGCATTCATATTTGCAGCATTATTAATGTTCAATCCTGATGATTTTGATGAAGTTTGTGTTCAAGCTATTCATGTTGAGTCAGGTGGTAGACCTTTCAAGTTTACACCAAAGACATCCACGCAGATGGAAACTGAAGATAGCAAAAAGAAGGGCAAGTCAAAAGGAAAGAAGACTACCACATCTCAGAAGGGAGATGATAGAACTACTTGTACACATTTCCAAAATATCAGCCACGATGAAGCAAGGTGTTGGAAACTTCATCCGGAACTAAAGCCAAAGAAGTTCCAAATGAGAAAGGGTGAAAAGAAGGCTGAAACAGCAACCCAACAATGCTTGGATTTGGGATCCGATTCAGGTGATGAAGGTAAAATAAATGTTATGGTTACAATAGGTAAGGTTTTTGAAGCTAGTACTTTTGTTGCTCCTAATATCACACAGTTGAATGAAGGAAAAGGAATCGATTTATTTCATATAAGGGTAACTTCAAAGCATACTAAGATAGATACATTGTTCGATACGGGATCACATGGAAATTTGATTTCTGAGTCATTGGTTAAACA